>CM035129.1:115932779-116532779 GCA_020205605.1 Panax ginseng | reverse complement strand
ATACTGCTTTGTGGAGTAAAATTCAAGAATAATATTGTAACAAAATTGATTTGGACCGAAAAGAAATCAATTTTTGTCATGAATAGTGCCTCGGGTGAATAGTACCCGAGTGAATAGTACCCCGTGAATAGTAATTTGGGAATAGTACTCCGTGAATAGTACTCCAACATAAAAAAGTTAAAACTTGTCAAGAATGTTCAGAATAATATTTTCATGAAATGATACTGGATGAAACGCAAATTTTAAGGATATTCTACTAATTTCATGGAGTATAGAAGCCAAAGCTTTAACAAAATGAGTTTAGAATTCGGAATCTAAAACGAAATAATATTACTTACATATTACAGAGTATGGAAGAAAATATTATTTCATATGAATATTGAGCAAAAATAACATTCCTTACAACTGTTGAACGAAAAAAATATTCCTTACGAATATTAAACGAAGACAATATCCCTACGAATATTGAACGAAAATAATATTCCTTTTGAATATTGAACGAGAATAAAATTTCTTACGAATACGAAAAATAATATCGTAAGCGAATATGAAATAAATAATATCACTTACGAATATTGCATGAAAATAATATTACTTACGAATATTAAACAAAGACAATATCCCTACGAATATTGAACGAAAATAATATTCCTTACGAATATTGAACGAAAATAAAATTCCATACGAATATAAAAAATAATATCGTAAGCGAATATGAAATAAAGAATACCTCTTACCTCAAAAGAAGAGTATTTCTGACTGGTAGGGCGGGGGTATTCTTGAAGAAAACGTATACTGTTTTCTACGCTCAAAGCTTTCTTAAACTCTAAAGAAATACGCTCAATATTATAGAAGAATGATTTTTTGATTCTGGTGTGATTTTCAATTCTAAAATAAGGATCCTATTTATAGGAGAATGGAAGGGTACTATTTAGGAAATAATCACAGACGCACAATAATTTCAAACGAAAAATCACAGGCGTTCGGCCGATTGAAAATTTTAAAAAAATTTGATTTTACTATAATGCACTATGCATAATAAAATATAATATATTCTATTTATAATCTAATAAAATAAAACATTATAATATATATATATATATATATATATATATATATATATATATATACATCATACCATCAGTATCATTTTCTCCAACCACCACCACTTTCTTTCTTTCTTTCTTTTTCTACTCACACACACACACACTCACACACACGTTTATATATATATATATATATATATATATATATAATACCAATACTCCCTCCCAAACACGTAAACTTCCCCCCCATTTCCATGTTTCGTCCCACATGTGAGCCCCACCCCACATGTCACTTTCACCCACATATTATATATATATTGAATAATTGTATATCGATTATTTTGAAAAATGGTTAAATGGGGGTCCAAATAATACGCCAAAATTTATAACAAATACTTCATAAAAATCCTCTCAATATTTTTAACAACATTTATTCATCATTATTATAACTCGCAATATTAACAACCGGATCGTTCCAAGGAAAGAGGGGGCTTTCCAATAAGGATTTCTCCCTATTGGCACACAATTAGGTGACCAAACTCCTTTCCTCGACAGAAATTTTTAGACATTGTTAATTATGCAAATAATAATATGAATAACTTGTCATCTCAATTATTGATTTAATAATATAAAATATTGTGCAGATGATACTGTAACAATAATAGAATCAATAATGTAAAATACTATGCAGCAATTATTGTAGTAATAATTGAGTAAAACTGAGTGACTTCTCACATAAGCATTAATAATCAATATTGTATGCTACTATGCAACAACACGTATTATTGTACCTTTACCACCGGGTATTTCAATAGTTAACGGTAAAACCTTCGCTGTTATTTTTATAAAAAGATATTTTTGTCATTTTCTAACTCCGAAAATAATTTCGTTGCGGGGTCCACAAATGATTGTGTCGTCGTACAAATATTTTCCGTTAAAACGAATATTCCCCGACCAATCGAATATTTTATAACAACTTGCTTACTTTGAAAAAAAATTCACATATCACCCTTAACTTTAACCTTTTATCAATTTAACTATTTACTAAATAGAATAATAATTATACTAAAATTGAATACTTTCATTTCATAAAATCCGGAGTCTTACATGCAGCGCTAGGCCAGTGCCAACTCAAATTTAAGTCAAAAGTGCAATATTTTTATTTCTTACGTAAGCTAATTATTTATGCAACACCTCGTTAATGCGTTGTCTTTAATGACAGCGCTATAGCGCCTGAACAAGGCCAAAGCTTGGCGCTGCAGTGCCACCTATGGTTCCCAAGCAGAGTGAAAGGCTTAATTAGATGACCTAGTGATATAGAGAGAAGCCTCCTTCATTATTCACATCATCAAGTCTTATATTAATTCAGTTAGCATATCAGATAGTTAGAGAGCAATGAGCTTCGATCTGAGAATATCATTACCTTTCACCAGTTTGGCAATTACATTTGAAGAGAGGATTTAGAGTTGAATATTGATATCAAGGAGTTTTCTTTCTCTAATTTTTCAATTCATTTTGTATAACCTAATCATGTGTATGATATTGATAATGATGTTTAGCTTCATGGTGATGAACTAACTTCATTTCTAAGGTTACAATGTAACCTAATGATCAGTTTAATTGACTTTCTCTCCTATTTATTATAATGAATCAGTTGTGAATGTGTTATTGTATTTTATGCTTTAGTTATTGATTGCTTATCGAAGTAATTAGTATGAGTATTATTTTGATAATATAAAATGGCCTTTAATGCTTAACCCTAAATATGATAACACTTGTTATGACCATTCCTAATGGATTGAGATCATATCTTGCATAATAGAATAGGAATATATATTTTCCTTGTATAGTGTAGATGTGACGCCCCCAAAATAGATATACAACACCCATTCTGAGTCGCCAAATACATGGTACAGAAACAACTACAACTTTATTAATACAATTGTCGTGCAAAATACGACAACATAAACTGTGAGTTTAAAAATAAATATTGTCATCTAGACAATATTCACACCCACATAAGTCCTCATTACAATTATTGATACACTATTTTTCAAAAATAGTGAGGACTTCAAAAATAACTTCCTAGAACCTTCATTCCATACCCCGACTAGTACTCGCTACATTCTGGCCTCCTGAGAAGAAAAATGGAACAAAAAGGAAAAGGGCGAGCTTAACTAGCCCAATAAAGAATATTATGACTAAGATAATATAGAACAAATTATCGTTAGTTCTCAACAGGGAAAAATTTGATAGAATACAATAGACAACAAGTTTTAATTCAATATTCGCAGCGGAAATAATAATTCATTATAAGAGTTACGTAGAGAATGAAATCTACTATCTTCTATGATTTTAAAAATCCATCATCAATATTTTATCCCTGTAACATCAATCAATATATATCATAAATCAAATATTCATCTTTGCACTATAGGCCAAAGATATTCATCAGTTGGTCATGTTCATCTCAACACCTGTACATCTTTGCACTACGAGCCAAAGATATTCATAAGAAAATCAACCATCTTTGCACTACAGGACAAAGATATTCAATAATATCATCATTTAGGACTGAGGATGATGAAAAATATTTTATAGAAAACGAATCCAGTGAAACAAAAGAACAAATAATAAGGATTCGTACTTTAAACAGTCCAAGTTCAAAAATACTTCATAAATAACCATAGTGAAGTAAAATTCAAGAATGATCAAAACATGGATACAATCAAAGCTAGTATCCATAATAGATATTTTGGACAAAAAATGAAAATTTAATTTTTCTGTGAATAGTGTCGTATACGTGAGTAGTAACCCCGACACTAAAAGACAAGAATTTCACAAGAAAAATCTTACCAATATTTCGGCATAATGATATTAGAAGAAATAATATCATTTTAAAAAAAATAACATCCCTTACCTCGAAAAAGGCGATTACTTACATTTGGAATACTAGATATAGTGTTGAAGGAACTTGTCTGTGAGTATAGCAACACTCAAAGTCTCAAAATACTCACAAGAATACGCTCGATAATATAGAGAGAGAAAGAGAGAGAAAACTTGTTTCTGGTGTAATTTTTAATTCTAAACTAAGCACCCTATTTATAGGAAAATGCTTAGAACACCAAAGCAGAAAATTTAATAAAATATTAATATATTTTATTAAATTTCCTACGCACATAAACTTGGTCCAAAATCAGCCACACACCTCACCAAAAGTCACAAAAATGTTTTTCATGTAAAAATCACTTAAAACTCCATAAAAAATAATAATCAATTAATCCGGAACTTTAATAATTCATAAGAAATAGCCCTTTTATCAGAAAAATTAGAATCTTATGTCCATTCCATAGGAAATTCAATTCTCTACAACTTTGTAGTTTTAAGTTTTTCTAAATTCCAAACAGAAATTGACCGAAACCCACATACGAATTATTTTACAGGCTATATTCAAATTTTAGTCAAGAAATAGGGCCCACGAACATGTTTAACATGTCTTAAACATTTTTTGTAACAAAAATATTATTCCTCCTTATTTATTCATATATCACACATTCATTGTAAAAATATCACCATTATTATATTATTATAATATAATAATATATTTAAATGAATTATTTTATTAGAAAAGAAAAAATATCAATTTTTCAACAATTGTAACTTTAAAATTTTCTCCATCTATATCCATACAAAATGAATATTTTCCTTATCATATAAATCAATAATTAATTATTCACAAATAATATTACATAATCACAATCATTGCAACCGAGTAGTTCTCGAGAAAGAGGGGTTTTTCAATAAGGATTTCTCTCATCTTGGCGCAATTAGATGACCAAACCTCTCCTTAGACAGAACTTTATAGACATTGCCAATAATGCTACCTAATAATATTATTCAAATAATATGAATTATTGCTCCGATAATGCAAAATATTGTATAGTGACAATTATTGAAACAACAATAATATAAAATATCAACGTAACAATTATTGAATCAATAAAATAAAATATTGAACAATAATTACTGTAACAATTATTGAGTAGTGCCTTCTTACGTAAGAATCAATAATTGGTGCAATACAGTGTGCTACTGTGTTTTAACCACCGAGTATTTCAACAGTATTAACGGTAACAACTACGACTTTATATATAAACAACTTATACTTGTCGTTTTCTTCATCCAATTGCTTTCCGTTATGGGGCCCACACAAGGCTGCGCCGTCGTACGAATATTCCCTGACAGTAAGAATATTCTACGACCAAACGAATATTCTCCGTCAACAATGAATATTTTATAACCACATGCTTATTTGAAATATTTGCGCATTTTTCCCATAACTAACCACATTAATCAAATCAACCCTTACTATTTCAAAATAATAAATAGAGGAAATTTAATTTCATTTATAATAAGTTGGGGTCTTACAACCTCCCCTCCTTATGAAATTTTATCCTCGAAATTGACGTATGTGCCTGGTGTTTCGAAAAGGTGAGGATACCTCGCTTTCATTTCTGTTTCTAACTCCCAGGTCATTTCCTCAATAGCATGGTTCCTCCACAAAACTTTGACTTGTGGTATGACCTTTGTACGAAGGACATGCTCCTTCCTATCCAAGATCTTGACAGGTACCTCCTCGTACGTTAAGTCTTCGGCTATCTCATCTGGTTCTAACTCAATAACGTGGTTCGGGTCTTTCACATATTTACGAAGCACAGATATATGAAAAACATTATGAACACGAGACATGCTTGGAGGTAACGCGAGTCTATAGGCCACATTTCCTACTCGATCAAGAATCTGAAATGGACCAATAAATCGTGGATTGAGCTTTCCTCTTCTCCCAAATCTTGTAACTCCCTTCCATGGAGCAACACGCAACAATACATGATCCCCAATACTAAATTCCACGTCCTTTCGATGAAGATCCGCATAACTCTTTTGTCGATCCTGTGCCATTTGTATACATTGTCGAATCATTTGGATCTTTTCTGTAGTCATACGTACTAACTCTGGTCCCAACAATGTTGCTTCACCCACCTCGTCCCAACATACTGGAGAGCGACACTTTCGTCCATATAATGCTTCAAATGGAGCCACACCTATGCTAGCTTGATAACTGTTGTTGTAGGAAAATTCCACCAATGGTAAATACTTATCTCAACTCCCTTTAAAGTCTAGGACACAGAGTCTTAATAGATCTTCAAGAGTTTGAATAGTCCTTTCTGATTGTCCGTCCGTTTGAGGATGGTATTCTGAACTGAATCGTAAATCCGTGCCCATAGCTTTTTGCAAGCTAACCCAAAATCGTGAAGTAAATCTTGGGTCATGATCCGAAACTATGGATACTGGAATGCCATGCAACCTCACAATCTCATTTATGTACATACGAGCAAGACGTTCAAGGGAATAAGTCTCCCGTATCGGTAAGAAATGAGCAGACTTGGTTAATCTATCAACAATAACCCAAATAGCATTTATGCCTTTACAAACCGTGGGAAGACTCGTAACGAAATCCATGGTAATTTGTTCCCACTTCCATTTCGGAATCTCAAGTGGTTGCAATGGACCCTTAGGCACTTGATGCTCCGCTTTTACCCGTTGACAAGTTAAATAGCTCGAGATAAACTTCGCGATCTCTCTCTTCATATTGTTCCACCAAAATGTATGTCGAAGATCAGGATACATTTTGGTACTTCTAGGATGGATTGCAAACGGTGTATTATGTGCCTCCATCATGATCTTGTACTTCAAATTAGAGTCGTTAGGAACAAAAAGTCTGGAGTTGACTCAAAGTATTCCTTCTTTATCGATTCTTGCCTCTTGGATAACACCTTCTTGTACTTTCTTCTTCATACGCATCAGCTCGGGGTCTGTGGCTTGAGCAACTTTAACTTTTTCGATTAAAGTCGGTTCTATGCGTATACTTGACATCATCGCATGTGTCCCCGGAATCTTGAATTCCATCTTCATCTTTTGTAAATCACACAAAATGGGCCTTTGTGTTGACAATATCGCACTCGTTCCCGCATATGATCTTCTACTCAACGCGTCAGCTACCACGTTCGCTTTTCCAGGATGGTATTGAATGGTGTGGTCGTAATCTTTCAACAGCTCGAGCCAACGTCGTTACCACATGTTGAGTTCATTTTGGGTGAAGAAATATTTGAGGCTTTTATAATCGGAATATATCTCCACTTTCTCCCCATATAGATAGTGCCTCAAGATCTTTAGCACAAAAACGACTGCCGCCAACTCTAGATCATGAGTAGGATAATTCCTCTCATATTCTTTAAGTTGTCTTGAGGCATAAGCTATGACTTTCCTATGTTGCATGAGAACACATCCTAACCCTTTGCCCGAAGCATCGTTGTAGATAACAAATCCATCCGAACCAGATGGTATTGTCAGAACAGGTGCCGAAATGAGTCTCTTCTTGAGCTCTTGAAAACTCTTCTCGCATTCCTCGCTCTATACGAATTTTATATCTTTCTGAGTTAGCTGAGTTAACGGAGTAGCTATTCGAGAAAATCCTTCCACGAATCTCCGATAATAACCAGCTAAGCCCAGAAAACTACGTACTTCAGTCACCGACTTTGGTTGCTCCCAACTTTGTATTGCTTCAATCTTCGCCGGGTCAACAGATACTCCATGTTTTAACACTACATGCCCAAGGAATGCTACTTCCTCAAGCAAGAACTCTCATTTCTTTAACTTGGCATACAACTAGTTTTCACGAAGCCTTTGGAGTACTAGCTTCAAATGGTACTCATGATCTTCACGACTTTTGGAATATATAAGGATGTCATCAATAAAGACAACAACGAACTGATCCAAATATTCCTTGAATACTCGGTTCATCATATCCATGAAAGTCGCAGGAGCATCAGTCAATCCAAAAGACATGACTAAGAATTCATAATGCCCGTACCGAGTTCTAAAGGCAGTCTTTGGAATATCCTCAGTTTTAATCTTTAGCTGATGATATCCAGAATGAAGATCGATCTTTGAAAAATATTGTGCTCCTTGCAACTGGTCAAACAGGTCATCAATGCGAGGTAGCGGATACCTATTCTTGATGGTGACATGGTTCAATTCCCGATAATAAATACAAAGTCGTATACTCCCGTCTTTCTTCTTTACGAATAAAATAGGAGCACCCCAAGGAGATGTACTAGGACGAATGAAACCGATGTCCAACAACTCTTGTAGTTGGACCTTTAGCTCCTGAAGTTTAATAGGAGTCATTCGATATGGGGTTTTAGAAATGGGCTTTGTACCAGGTTCAAAATTAATAAAGAATTCAACTTCACATTCTGGGGGTAGACCGGGAAGTTCTTCAGGAAATACGTCAGGAAACTCACTAACAACATAAATATTATTCAAATCTGACATGTCTTTATTCAAATCCATAACATGGGCTAAGAAAGCTTAACATCCGTTTTTCAATAAACGAATAGCTTTATGACTTGATATGACAGTGATTTATTTTAGTGGTTTAGTTGCTTGAATTCGTACAACAGGTTGGTTAGAAATTTGAAAACTAACAACCTTACGAAAACAATCAATTTTGGCATAATGAGTAGTTAACCAATCAATCCCTAAAATCACATCAAAAGCAAGTGTCTTTAAAGAGATAAGGTCAACAGGTAATGTGATGGTGCCAACTTGGATCAAACAAGATTTATAAACAGTGGATGTAATGAAAGTTTCTCCTAACAGAGTCTCCACAGATAAGTCAAAGTCTAATTTCTCCGGAGTCAAGTTTAAACGTTGAGCACAAGCAGGAAAGATAAATGAATGGGTAGCACCGGTATCTAGTAAGGTATAAACTTCGCAAGAATTTATGATTAGCTTACTCGTGATCACCTCATTTGGGTTCCTCGCATTTTGACCAGTCACGACAAATGTTCTTCCAGGAACCTTTGACTTTGACTTTTCTGGGACAGCCTTTTGAGTCACCTTCCTCTCTGGACTTGGTTTCAATATCGTACAATCTCGAGCAATATGTCCTTCCTTTCCACAATTATAACATACCTTGAACTGTTGTGGACAGTTTGGGCTAATATGTCCCTCTTTTCCGCATTTATAGCATATGTCCGGTGGTCGTTCTCCTCCCTTAGAACTAGTTGTTGCTGGTGCTGATGTCTTCACATTATCATTGTTGAATCTCCTCTTTTGAAAATATCCCCCCGACTTTCTTCTTCTATTTTCATGGCCATAATTACCACCAGAGTGGTTACCGCTTTTGTTCGTATTTTTCTTTCCCCGTTGGTTATCGTTATTCCGATGACTGCTGTCACCGGTATGACCCTGGTTGTGGTCCCTCGGTTGAACATACTCGTTATCTCGCTCTAATAATTGAGCCCTGTTGACAACATCTCTAATATATATAGAAAACTTATGAGAAATGAGATATTGGCGTATGTCGGGTTTCAAACCTCTCGAAACATCCACGTCATCGTTCCTCATTCTCCACCAAATGAGGTGCAAACACGGATAACTCCACGAACTTTGCCTCGTCTTGAGACAAATCATGTTGTTTCGCTCCGGTCTAATAAACTCTACCTCCTTCATATGATGAATACTTTCGAGGAAAGTACTTGTCATTGAACAGTTTCGAAATGTTTCCCAAGACATGCCGATGCTAATTTGGATGGATGTACGCTTCGTGATTCCCACCGATGAATCGCCTCGTTATAGAACATAAAGGTGGCGAATGGAACCTTCTGTTCCTCTGTGCATCCCAAGACGTCGAATATCTTGGTAATTTGCTTGACCCACGTCTCCGCCTTAATCGGATCCGATTTTCCCCAGAATTCTGGTGGTCCTAACTCTTTGAACTGCTTGGCTGTGACAAACCGTGAGTTGCTATCATTTCCACCTGTATTTTATACACAAGTCTCCTTCGTCTGATTTTGCATAAACTGCAAAAAGCTTCTAAACATTTCATCATTGATCGTCTGATCAGTGGTGTTGTTTACAGGAGGAACATTGCCAGCCTGTTGCACGTTTTCCTCATTGGTGGGTTAAGGTGTCTCTACGGTCTCATTTACTCCACTGTTAACATTCTCGGTTGCCATTCTCAAATACTGCCATAAATCAAGGGTTAATTAAAGAAATTAACATATCACATCATATCCCTATATTCTGACTAACCAACAAATAAGCTTAGGTAGGACACACTAGCGAAGGATTTACTCGTCTCTCCCCTCCTAGTTCTATTCCCCGATCTCTGCCAGAGATCATATCCCTAAGCTCTTATACCAATTGTGACGCCCCCAAAATAGGTATACAATACCCATTCTGAGTCGCCAAATATATGGTACAGAAATAACTACAACTTTATTAATACAATTGTCGTACAAAATATGACAACACATAAACTGAGTTCAAAAACAAATATTGTCATCTAGACAATACTCACACCCAAATAAGTCCTCATTACAATTATTGATACACTATTTTACAAAATAGTGAGGACTTCAAAAACAACTTCCTAGAACCTTCATTCCATACCCCGACTAGTACTCGCTACATTCTCGCCTCCTGAGAAGAAAAATGGAACAAAAAGGAAAAGGGTGAGCTCAACTAGCCCAGTAAAGAATATTGTGACTAAGATAATATAGAACAAATTTTTGTTAGTTCTCAATAGGGAAAAATTTGATAGAATACAATAGACAACAAGTTTTAAATCAATATTCGCAACGGAAATAACAATTCATTAGAAGAGTTACGTAGAGAATGAAATCTACTATCTTCTATGATTTTAAAAATCCATCATCAATATTTTATCCCTGTAACATCAATCAATATACATCATAAATCAAATATTCATCTTTTCACTACAGGCCAAAGATATTCATCAGCTGGTATTGTTCATCTCAACAATTGTACATCTTTGTACTACGGGCCAAAGATATTTATAAGAAAATCAACCATCTTTGCACTACAGGCCAAAGATATTTAGTAATATCATCATTTAAGACTGAGGATGATGAAAAATATTTTAAAGAAAACGAATCCAGTGAAACAAAAGAACAAATAATAAGGATTCGTACTTTAAACAGTCCAAGTTCAAAAATACTTCATAAATAACCATAGTGAAGTAAAATTCAAGAATGATCAAAACATGGATACAATCAAAGCTAGTATCCATAATAGATATTTTAGACAAAAAATGAAAATTTAATTTTTCTGTAAATAGTGTCGTATTCGTGAATAGTATCGTATACGTAAATAGTAACCCCGACACTAAAAGAAAAGAATTTCACAAGAAAAATCTTACCAATATTCCGGCATAATGATATTAGAAGAAATAATATCATTTTTAAAAAAAATAACATCCCTTACCTTGAAAAGACAGTACTTCTGACTGGAATACTAGATATAGTGTTGAAGGGAACTTGTACCATATAGCAACACTCAAAGTCTCAAAATACGCACAAGAATACACTCGATAATATAGAGAGAGAGAAAACTTGTTTCTGGTCTGATTTTCAATTCTAACCTAAGCACCTTATTTATAGGAAAATGCTTAGAACACCAAAGCAGAAAATTTAATAAAATATTAATATATTTTATTAAATTTCCAACGCACACAAACTTGGTCCAAAATCAGCCACACACCTCACCAAAAGTCACAAAAACGTTTTTTCATGTAAAAATCACTTACAATTCCATAAAAAAATAATAATTAATTAATCCAAAACTTCAAGAATTCATAATAAATAGCCCTTTTATTAGAAAAATTCGAATCTTATGTTCATTCCATAAGAAATTGAATTCCCTACAACTTTGTAGTTTTAAGTTTTTCCAAATTCCAAACAAAAATTGACTGAAACCCACATACGAACGATTTTACAAGCTATAATCAAATTTCAGTCAAGAAATAGGGCCCACGAACATGTTTAACATGTCTTAAACATTTTTTGTAACAAAAATATTCTTCCTCCTCATTTATTCATATATCACACATTCGTTGTAAAAATATCACCATTATTATATTATTATAATATAATAATATATTTAAATGAATTAGTTTATTAGAAAAGATAAAATATCAAATTTTCAACAATTGTCACTTTAAAATTTTCTCCATCTATATCCACACAAAATGAATATTTTCCTTATCATATAAATCAATAATTAATTATTCACAAATAATATTATGTAATCACAATCATCGACAACCGCACTGCCTTAGAAAGAAGGGCTTTCAATAAGGATTTCTCCTTACTGGCGCGCAATTAGATGACCAAACCTCTCCTTAGACAGAACTTTATAGACATTGCCAATAATGCTATCTAATAATATTATTCAAATAATATGAATTATTGCTCCGATAATAGAAAATAATGTATAGTGATAATTATTGAAACAACAATAATATAAAATATCAACGTAGCAATTATTGAATCAATAAAATAAAATATTGAACAGTAATTACTGTAATAATTATTGAGTAGTGCCTTCTTACGTAAGAATCAATAATTGGTGCAATACAGTGTGCTACTGTGTTTTAACCACCGAGTATTTCAATAGTATTAACGGTAACAACTACGCCGTTATTTATAAACAACTTATACTTGTCGTTTTCTTCATCCAATCACTTTCCGTTATGGGGCCCACACAAGGTTGCGCCGTCGTACGAATATTCCCCGACAGTAAGAATATTCCACGACCAAAGGAATATTCCCTGACAACAATGAATATTTTATAACCACTTGCTTATTTGAAATATTTGCGCATTTTTTCCATAACTAACCACATTAATCAAATCAACCCTTACTATTTCAAAATAATAAATAGAGGAAATTTAATTTCATTTATAATAAGTTGGGGTCTTACAGTAGATACTCAAAATTTCGCTTTCCCTTGACTAACCCTGTAGGAGGGAAAAAATGTCATTTCACTTCGGAGACAACCCCAAGGTAGGGAAAAAGAATCATTCAACCCCGTCGACAACCCCGAGGAGAGATCGAGGTGAAACAATGCCCCAGACAAGGGCGAACCGAAGGAGGATCGAAAAGCTGAGGATGTAACCGTAAGACGTCACCGCAACAACTATTAAACCGCGAGCTATTAAAGACGAGCCAATTGACGATCATTCAGGAACTGGAAGATGGCATTCAGCCTAGTGCATCATCATTCCATACTAAGAATTAGTTAGATTTAACCTATTTTATAGCCTTCCGTAAAGACTTTTCGAGATTTTTGGGTACAGAGCTCAACTTTCGTCAGACAGGGACCAAAATGCAAGTACTTCAAAATAGTAGGACGTGAGGCTTGACCGTGTGTGTACTGCTTCGGTAGAGAAAGTACACTGCATTTGCCTTTGGTTGGCATATATGATCGTAATGAAGCTCATAATAGATAAAAAAATACAAGAGCGAATAGGAAGCTAGAGAGAAAAGCTAGAGAGAGAGCTTTGGATTTAGCATTTCTACAACATATTGTCGTTGTTTAATAATACATATTGTAAGTTTTGAGTGATATAAATTGAATCCAAGCCAAAAGAAGCTGGTTCACGCGTCCCCCAAGGTGAAAAACACTCATTTCGGTCACTTTCTTTGTAACTGTTATTATAAATACCAGTTTTATTTATTTATAACAGTTTCTACTAGTTAAATTTGTTGTTTTACACACACACACACACACACACACACATATATATATATATATATATATATATATATATCGTATATTGGGAGGTAGAAACTAAGTTTTTACTTGTTAATTTATGCATATTCATTTGTAAATCAGTTAGTTGACTAGATCTACATAGATCTAACAAAATCTAGCATTTTGAGCGGTTATGAAGCATGATGTTATAATCCATATACTAGATTGGCTTAGATCTATGGTAGATCTAGATGTTTTATATCTTTTGGTTAGTCCCGATCACTCTATAGAGCCCTAGATCTGTATTTAGAGGCGAGGAGGTCCTAATAGCTAGATATGGGAATTTCAACTGATGAAATTTGTAGGGGTTCGGCACATAAAATGCAGCGGAAATATAAAAATTCAAAGCAATTTCCGAAACCCAAAAACAGGATCCATGCGAAAAACAATTAACTCAGTTGTTTAGAGATTATATCGAATATGAAAAACGAGAATCTGAAATTGATGCGCTCGAATCCTTAACGCAATTCCTCACGAAACTACGTCTCTAGGGTATCCACACGAACGCCGCACGAACCGTCGAACGATTCTGCAATAAGAGGGACTTGCGGTACTAGCCACCAAAGGAACCTTTTTGAAACTATATGTTTTCTCTCTAGTCTCTCTTTAAGAGCGGCTAGGGTTTTCAAGTTATGAATTAACCCTAAGTAGCTTCTATATATCCTATAGATAGTAGTTAAAAGGAATTAATCAAAACTTAATTTCATAAAATCCGAATTCATATATATATAACTTAATTAAGTCTTACTTAATTAATATACATATATACAAAAAAAAAATTAATTTAAATTCGTGATTTAAATACTATTAATCATATTAATATATTTAAATCCTTAAAATTTAAATTTATTCCCTTTTAAATTACGTTCTATGTGTGTGACCCTATAGGTTATTATCACGTTGGCAATAATTTTAAAATCATATTATAAAATTATAAACAGTGAGCGGCATCTAGTAATGCATCACTGTTACCCAAGTAATAATAAAAGCGATGATTCGATGCAACCTTTTCGTGACCAATGTTTCAATGTAATTTAATCCTTTTAACCTTAATATCCTAGATTAAACTCGAGTCATGGAATATGTCATACTCTTCATAATTTAATCTGAGTTTTTCTTGATTAATGAGTAGACTATATGAAACAAATCACTATTTAAGCATGGCCATGCATTTCATAGTCCTACTCAATCAAGAGGACTATGGATATCATCCCTAATATATAGGAATTTTAAATTCCATCTAGATCACTAATATTCCTCACACGATTCATGATGTACCCAATAATCACCTTTATAGTCCACCCTATTAAAAGTGACATTTGATGATATCAAAGTACATAAATTCCCGTGTAGTAATATAGTGATTTCAGGTTAGAGGACCATTACATCATTGTCACTATGAGAATTGCTAATGACACTCCGCATAATGCTCCACATAGAATTCTCATGGTGGGTCTATCCAGTACATCGTACTCTAACATGTACCTATGCATTGACTTAATATGTCATATATTTATGACCAATGAGATTTGGTCATCAGTCAATCCACATACTAGTCTCAATGCATCATTGTTGTCCCATCAACAATGATACTCGACTAGGGACATTTAAGAACAATGATACTAATTATAATTATATAATCTCATGTTCAAATCACATACTTGAAACTATATAATTTGTATCACTATTCTAAGGATTTTTTTATTATGTTAACATTTATATAACGCAGTAAATAAAACCATAATAAAATCATTCATATATTCAATCAAATATAATATCAAAACGTTAAGCAATTATATCAAATAATTGGCCTCTAGGGCATAAACTCTAACAAAATCACCTAATATCAAGTGTAGGATGTCGTATATACATTTTCAAGCATATCAATGTGAGCCTAAGAATCCTGGGGTTGAGATCTACTGAATGGATCTTAACTAGATTCCCATAATGGACTTTTTGATTTAAATGTAATGTTTAAATACTACAAATCGTTGTACATGTAATATTAGATCTTTAAATGATTTCGAGGGGTTCGTCCCAAGAATTCGGATTTAAGATCCCATAATAGTGAAAATCATTTTGTGAGTGTTTGGATTCTTCGAGATGGCTTTCATGCCCGATGAAGATCCAACCACTTTTTGGCACTTTATTGCATGCATTATCACCCAAAACGATTTTCCAATACAATCACAAAGAGCTTTCATGCAGAATAAAGTGATTTTGGTAGATTACCTAATAAACATAAAGATAATAAAAGGAAGTATCGAAGTCCTCAATTCCTAGTCAGGGAAAGGATTTGAAAACCCTTTTTCAAAAGATCATTTCAATTTACATATCTTGTTGAAAAATGAACCTTTTACTATATCAAATCCTTCGTACCTAATTGCAAAAAAGGTACAACACTACTTCCAAATAACTCAAATAAAAGCCTACAAAAGACTTTAAAATAAACACACACACACACACACACATACAATTTATGCATAAAAAATTAATAAGATATGATAACCATTTTTTCACGGAAGTTGGGGGGTTCCTAACACTTTCCCCTTGCTTAAGCAAACCCCCAAATTCTAAGAATCTCGATTTTAGACCAATGCCATGGAGTCACATATTGGGCGATATTGCAAAATATATTCAAATTCGAATGAGTTGGTACATCCATTTAAACCATATCAACTGGCGACTCTATTTCATTCGGCCCAATCATAAAAAATCAAATTCTAGTAAAATAAGTCGACTAAATGTCATTCTTTTACTTAAAAAATCACCTTTTAATAAACCAATCGACACATCGAATGATAAAAGGAAGAAACAAGGAAAAAAATTAAAATCCAAACAAAAGACTTGAGATAATAAAACAAAAAGAAAGAAGGATTTTTTCTTCTCGGCGTCGACAGTTGGCGACTCTGCTGGGGACTACTGAAGGCTTAAGCATCGTTCAAATCTTTTTTATTTCCATTCTGCATGTACATTCTTGTGTGAATGATCTTTTTGTGTGATGAATGTTTCAAATCTTTAAGTGCTTTATATTAGTGCAATCGGTTAACCTCTGATAAACCAAACGTGCAAGATGTTTCTTCATGCCCTGTTAAATTCTTGAATATACAAATATCATCCATCTTAAAACTGTCATTTGTATATCTTTCTTATCCTGCCATCAAGTCGACTAAACCCTTATATTGCAGGAAAAGATTAAAAAATAAAAACGTAAATTGATGCATAGCATATCATGCATCCATATCATATGCCAATATCAAGACTAAACTAGATGCCGGTTGTGTGTAGATTCGTCCTTGAACTCGATCCCAAGCCAAGAAGGCAGGATTACTTCTAACCAAAATGGCAGAAAGCAATTCATCAGAACCTATTCCTGTATCTCGAATAGAGTTTGAAGAGTATAAAGAGAAAATGGTTGAGATGACCGTATTATTAAAAGAACAATGTAGAGTCACTCAGGAGTCCAAACTGAAAACTCCAACTGAACCCTCTGTGCAAGGAGAGATGCAAGTACCGGGAAAGAACAATGATACACAGATGTCTACCCTAATATCTCCAATCAATGTCAGTTCTGCCAAAGAGGCCACGGATAAGAATCTGACAAAGGAAGTAATAAACCTCCAAAAAGACAGAGAAACTTGAGATATCCGGAAGAAAGTTAAACAAATAGAGGATGTTATCCGATTTATTAAGTGGACATGATCCCATGAGAGCGTGAATTTTTCTAATATGTGTATTTTCCTAAAGGCATGATACCCCGATAAATTCCAAGTCCTAGAGTTTGAAAAGTATAATGGATTAGGAGATCGCTACACCCATTTGAAGGTCTACATAGGCGAGCTGGGATCATATGTTGAGGATGAGAACCTCATAATGTAGTTGTTCCGAAAGAGCTTTACTGGTGAAGCCCAAACTTAGTATAACTGGATTGACAACACCAAAGTCAATGGTTGGGAGGATCTAGCCCATGCTTTTCTCAATCAGTATAGCTTCCAATCCCAAATGGCCCCTAATCGCTACCAAGTAACCAGAGTTAAGAAACTAAGCAATGAATTATTCAGGGAGTAAGCACAGAGGTGGAGGCGTATGACAGCCCAAGTTAGCCCGCCAATGGATGAAGGTTATATGGAAATGACCTTTATTGACATCCAAGAAGCCCCATATTATGAGAGAGTCATAGCAGGAACAGGCAAATCCTTTTCTGAGAGGATCAAACACGGGGAAATGGCTGAAATGAGATTAAAATTAGGCAAATCAAAGACCTTACATACTTGAAGGCATTGGTAGAGCATATACAATCAAGAATTGCTTAAATGCTCCCAACAGGGTACCTAAAAGGAAGGAGGAAGATGTATCTTAAATTTTGCAAAGGCAATCAGCAAGCAAGAGTAGTAATCCACCTATACAGAAGCAAGGAAATTACCCTATAACTACAATTACCCAAAATCCTATGGCACTAAGAGTCGGGGAAACAAGCAAAAAGGAAAATTCACTCCCCTAGGGGACTTATTGTAAAATATATTGGCATTGCTGGTAGCACATAAGAAGATCACTGAGCTCACTCCATCTGTTCACCCTAATGGAGGATAATTTGATCCCATTAAGAAATTTGCATATCATTTCAGATCACCGGGGCATGTCACTCAAAATTGTTGAACCTTAAAACATAAGATTTAAAACCTGATTGATAGTAAGGAGATTGTGCTAAAAGTGCCAGAGTAATCCAATGTTAATAACAATCCCTTACCTCAATATGGTGCAAAGGGAGTCAACATGATCAGTACAGGAGGTCGGGAAAATTGTAAATATCTGAGAAATTTAGGAGAAGCTCCTGCGATGACTGATTCTTCCATATGAGGTTACCTAGAAGAAAGGTATACGATGGAACAGAGTTTGGCCTCAACCAAGGTACAAATAGGCGAATTAGCTGAGCTAGTTATATACCAATATCAACTGACTCATTAGTTGATCGATCAAGTCCTACGAGGGTAGATCGGCTTTCCACCTCCTTAGGTTATCCCCTTTCTAAAGAGAGATCATATTCGTCTCCAAGATTAGAGTAATTAGAAATAAAAGATAGCCAGGGAAGCTAGATTTTATTCTCATCAGGAATTTTTAGCCAAGCAAAAATTCACGGAGTTCTCACCACCCTAGACCCTCGATCAAAATTTTTTGAACCTAGTAGGATATGCCTTTATCACTCAAATGCTCTGGGACATGCCACTAAGGAATGTTGGGCTTTTTGTCATCTAATTTAGAATCTGATCGAATCAGGAGAGTTGGTAATGATAAGGGAGGCTAAGATTTTCCCTGATGAAGAGATAATGTACCCTCAGAAAGTGAAAGATTTAGAAGAATCGATGACAATTATTTCTTGTGTAGAAGGAACTGCCACCCTACTTATAGCCATCATAAGATTGTCCAATGTGGGATACAAGACTCCATTGGAACTAGCTACGCCAATGCCGGTGATGTTGTCCCCTCGGTCCCAAATCTCTGTTTTTAATCTAAAAAAGGTTCCTTGGAATAACGGAGAAGGTCTAAGTTCTGAGACCGATTGTATTGCAATCCTGACAAAGGACAACCAATTGTGTCTCCCAGGGCAGATAATGGAGCCAATAACTAGAATCATTGGAAAAGTGCCGCTAGGGAAGATTGTGGGTTTCCTTAACAAAATTGGACATAACAAAACAAGAGCGGTGAAGCAGTTGAACGAGGCAACACCCCAAATCTCTTTTCTAGACCTTGTGCTAGCTTTCGAAGATCATTGCCAGATTCTGTCTAGGTATTGGAGGAGGCCTACTTGCCCAAAACCATCGATACTAAGAAATTTTGACATCTAATTAGCCACGTACTAGAGAGTAACATGATATCTTTTACCGACAATGATATACCAGCCGAAGGAACTGGACATCACTTGTTACTACATATCACAGTTATATCATCTGGGTATGTGATAGGAGGCGTACTTATTGATGTTGGTTCATCCCTGAATATCTGCCCTTAAGATACCTTAGAGAGGATGAATATCAATCCAAATTGGATCAGAGATAGCCATGTGGTAATTCGAGCATTCAATGGAACACGGAGGGATACAGTGGGGCAAATTGGACTTCCCTTAGAGATTGGTCCATTCACTTTCAACATATCCTTCCAAATATTAAACATCACTACTGGATATAACTTGTTGCAAGGGCGACCATGGATTCAAATGGCTGGAGTCGTTCTGTCCACTCTTCACCAACAATGAAAGTATATTATCAATGGTAACTTGGTCACCGTCAGTGCCAAACTCGAATATACGATTCATACTCTGGAAGATATGCCCAGGATCAGTGTGAATGAGGGTATTGAACCCGCCAGTTTCCATGGTTTTGAAATAAGTTATCCTCAATACCATTTTATGGGTTCACCAACATTGAAACCCCAAATATCCCCCGAAGTGATGGCAGTTGGCCAAGAGATACTTTCCCGAGGACATCGACTAGGTCAAGGGCTAGGCTAAAATGGCCCAGAAATCAAATATCCAATCTATATACCAACCCAATTGGGCAGGGCTCAATTGGGCTACCTCGGTAGTTCCAAACACCGTAATCCCAATAAGCACATGCCTGTCCACCTGATGGTTCCCCTTAGGCTGAGCCTCAATGAAGCGGGATTCAAGGAACCATTGAAGAAGATCCCTACCTATATCTCAAACCTCTTGATACCCCAGGTCAATCAGAGTATAGATATGGAAGCCCATAAAGGAGAACCCAATAGAGATGAGGCTAGGAAAGCCAAGAACCAGAAGTTTCTGGAAGAGACTCGGTTCAAATTTATAAACAGCTTTTCCCTCGCTAAGGATAATGCCCTTGAGGCCGATCCATCAGATGATCAGCCCATCCTTCCGGTCATCAACTGGAAAAGTGTGAATATCCCAAAGGAGGATTCCAGGTCCAGTTCCAATCCAATTATGGTCATCCTTAAAGACATCAATGACCTCGGTAATACCTCTATCTCAGCCATCCTTGAAGATCTGACTATCAGTAATTGGACGATCACGCCTCAGATCGTCTGAAAAGGGTAAACATAGAAAATGATATGTTAACAGGGAGCCGATGCTTTGCATTTCAGTATATTTTATCTTATCTATAACTTGTTATTGTCTTTTGTCATATTAACTGCTAAACCTTTTTGAAATTGATAACTGTTTTATATATATTAAGCAATCAAATTTTTTTCTCAAGTTTCCAAATCTGAGTATTTCTAGTCTTGTCCCTGACTTGTCAAATTCTAGTAGTGACTACGATTTTAATATAAAATTGGACTTTGACTTAATAGGGATCGAACAAGAAGAGGTAGACGATGATGAGGTGCTTGAGGAAATTAAAGGATGAGTCAAAGAAAAACCCAAACCCAACCTTGAGCAAACCATCCCCATAAACCTTGGAACCTCTGACCTTCCTAAAGAACAACAGATTGGAACCAACCTACCCTCCAACCAAAAAAAGACTTAATAAACCTCTTGACCCATTTTAAAGATGTTTTTGCTTGGTCTCATGAAGACATGATCGGTTTATCAACAAATATTGTCATCCATCGGTTACCAGTTGAAGAAAGGTTCAAACCGGTAAAGTAGAAGCTAAGATGGTTGAAACTAGAATGGATCCTGAAGGTTAAAGAAGAAATTATCAATGAATTCAAAGCAGGTATCATTATGTTATCAACTTACCTTGAGTGGTTATCTAATATTGTCACAGTGCCAAAGCCTTGGGGAAAGGTGCGAGTCTGTGTAGATTATCGAGATCTCAACATAGCCAGCCTTAAAGATAATTTCCCAGTGCCTTTCATCCAGGTGCTAATAGACAATATGACACAGTGATATGTACTCCTTTGCCGATTGCTTTGTCGATTACCACCAGATCATGGTTGTTGAAGAAGACAGGGAAACAACCGCCTTTATCACCCTCTGGGCACTTTCTGCTATAGGAGATTGGCGTTTAGCCTCACCAATGCTGATGTTACATATTAGAGGGCTATGATGACCTTATTCCATGATATGATGAATAAAGTGATTGAAGTGTATGTGAATGATATCATCATAAAGTCCAAAGAGTTAGATGATCATTGCACACATCTCTAGAATTTATTTGAACGACTTCGCAAATATAACTTAAAACTAAACCCAGCCATGTTTGCTTTTGGCGTGAAATCCAGAAAACTCCTAGGATTCCTTGTAAGTAATTGAGGCATCAAGTTGGATCCAACTAAGATAAAAGCCATCAGTGAGATGCCTAAGCCAAGAACCGAGAAGGAAATTTGAGAATTTTTAGGGAGGATAAACTTTATCAGCAGATTCATCTTGCAACTGACAGCCACATATGAACCTATTTTTAAGTTATTGAGAAAGAACTCCTCTGGGATGTGGGATGAAGACTGTTAGAAGGCTTTTTACATCATCTAAAAGAGGTTGATTGAAGCACCCATACTGGTACGCCCGAGGGAGGGAGTCCCGTTGTTCATGTATATATTAGTTAATTCCAACGCTATGGGTTGTTTGCTGGGGCAAAAGGATGACATGGGCAAATATAGGGCTATATATTACCTTAGTAAAAGCTTTAGTAGTGCAGATCACAAGTACACACTGATAGAATGGACCTACTACGCATTAGATTGGGCCGCCATGAGGTTACAACATTACCTAAATGGCCATACCACTTATCTCATTTCCCGCATGGATCCTTTAAAGTATATTTTCAGCAAACCGATGTTGAACTGCCGATTATCCAAGTGGCAGCTAATCCTTCAAAAGTTTGACATCGTCTATGTGACCCAAAAGTTCGTTAAGGGATAGGGAATCGCAGACCATCTATTGGAAGCACCGATAGGAGGTTATGAGACTCTTGAAACTTACTTCCCTGGTGAGGAGGTAATGGTGGTTCTGCAAACCAATAAAGAAGATATGGGTCAATTCTGGAAATTGTACTTTAACGGCGTTGCCAATGCAGGAGAAGCCAGTGCAGGGGCAGTTCTTGTATCTATCACTAGGGAGCAATACCATGTAGCCACTAAGTTGCAGTTTTGCTACTCTAATAACACTGCAAAATATGAAGGATGCCTGTTGGGTTTAAAATTGGCCCAATCTATGGGAGTTAAACGGTTTTCAGTATTCGGAGATTAGGAGCTAGTCATCAAATAATCCACTGGTGCTTACAGTAACAAAGAGTTACATCTATTTCCATACCTCCACCATGTTATTAAGATGGCTTGAGAGTTTGAAGACATTTCCTTTATGTATATTCCTCGGAATAGGAATGACTTTGCCGATACATTGGCCACACTGACCTCATTGGTGAACCTATCAACAAGGAAGGGTATGTCTGTTATCACCTTTATGCCGCAAAATTCACCTTCTTATGGAAATAACGTGGGGGAAATATCAGATGAGATAGCCCCGACTGATCAACCTTAG
The DNA here is from genome assembly GCA_020205605.1 of Panax ginseng. Lineage (NCBI taxonomy): Eukaryota > Viridiplantae > Streptophyta > Magnoliopsida > Apiales > Araliaceae > Panax > Panax ginseng. The sequence goes on along the minus strand of CM035129.1, from coordinate 116,509,595 downwards.
TACTAAAACATCAAAGAATATTTGCGAGACAGGTCCACCCCCAAAGAAGTGAGCCAAGTTGTAAAGAAGCAAACACAAAAGATGGCCATGAATTTCTATTTAAGTGGGGATGCTCTCTACAAAAGAGATCCAGGTATAGGTCTTTTGAGATGTTTAGACAAAGATCAGACCCAAAGACTCATGAATGAAGTGCGTGGTGGAGTGTGCGGAGCACACATGAGTGGAACTCTACTTGGCAAGAAGATATTAATGACATGACACTACTAGATATCCCTCAAAGTTGATTGTGAGGATCATGTCAAGCGATTCTATCGATGTCAAATACACGCCAACATCATTAATGCACATCCGAATCAACTACAATGCATGACATCACCATGGTTGTTTTCCATGTGGGGAATGGATGTGATCAGGCCTGTTAAGCCTAAAGCTAGTAAAGGTCACAGATTCCTCTTTACCATGATCAACTACTTTACCAAGTGGGTAGAAGCAACTTCTTTCCCTAATGTTACTAAGGAAGTCATCGTTGGTTTCATCAGGAACAACGTCGTTTGTCGACACGGACAACTCGAGGTTATAGTATCAGACAATGTCAAAAATCTAAATAATGAGATGATAAGGGAACTATGTAATAAATTCAATATCAAATAACTCAACTCAGTTATTTATCGTCCATAGAGGAATGGGCCGGTGGAATCCGCTAAAAAGAATATCAAGAAGATAATGACGAAGATGTTGGCTGATAAGTAGATTTTATACCTACTTATCTGGTATCTGTTACTTGAATTAGTTGCTTATATTCATGTTTCTTAGTTACTTTTCATACATTTTATGTTATTTTGTAGGCTATGACATAACATTGGCATGAAGAAGTAAGGAAAAGCAATTCGGACATCTTTTGGACTAAAATATGCAAGCAAATACAAGAAGGGAAGATTGTAGGGCTTTCAACACCAAGTTAGATGCATGTTATTGGCTTAGAAATTGGATTATACTGTAGATCTTCTTCTTAGCTTTCTGGAACATCTTGACTCATCCCAATCAGAGTTCGGATGCGAGAGTTATGGCCTTTTTATCAACGAAGATCAAAGCTAAGAGTTGTCATGCTTGCCATTTACATAACATCTTCTTCAAGCCCGATTTGCACCTTGATCCAATCATAATCTTTCAATTCTCAAAGAATGAAAGTTGTAGATCTCGTCAATATATTCGATTTGATAGGTGGAAAACCCCGTAACTCCTCTCGGATCAAAGGTTATGTCTGTTTTACCAGAGGACACTGCAGCAAAAAAAGGACCCCCGCCGGGCCGGGTTTTCCCTTCATAAAACCCCCGCCGGGGTGGGCATACAAGTTGTAAAATAGTAGGGACCCCCGCCGGGGTGGGCATACAAGTTTCAAAATAGTAGGGACCCCCGCCGGGGCGGGGGTACGCGCAGAAATGTTATTTTTTGTCCGAATTTTGAGTCCAAGAAGGATTAGTTCGATCTGATTGAATCAACGACTTCCAAGAGGACTTAAAGATATATAAAGAGACATATAAAAGGAGGAGAATCATAAGGATTAGGGGAGAGAGATAGAGGATTCCATTAGATTTGATTAGAGTAGAATAGGAGAAAACACTAGTTCTTATGAGATTTGGAGATTGAAGCACTTGGAAGCCATTGGAAATCCAAATCAAGAGTGAGACGGAGGACGAATTTGCCGACAATAGATTCACTTCTTTTCCTTAATCTTATTCTTATCTTTTATTGTGTATTCAAGTGTGTATTCTTAGTTTTAATTCAATAAACTAATTCTTTGTTTGAGATTACAATGGATCTTACTGTGCAATTTATTTTAATATGATTCGCTATCAATTATTATGTTCTATTGTGAAGGTTGTCTATTGTGATTTGGGTTTAATTGTTTAATTGATTGGCCTTCAATTACCATGATAATTTATATTAACTCGAGAGATGAAGTTTAGATTTAGATCTGATCATGATATCATGTGTTTGTGATTTTTGCATAGATAGAATTCATGATTCGTGTTTAGGATAGAGATATGCCTTTACGCCATATGTAATCTTATAGAGAACTTGTGCTTTAAATCCTTTTTAATTGTAATTTACATAGAGATATAATGGATTAGTTAATTAGGGTGTCTTGCTTAATTCTATCATCTGTGGATTTAAGTGAGTATGTGTATTATGCATCGGGAGGTGGTTTTATCTACTTTAGTGTTATTGATTAACAATTCAGGATAGAGAATAATTGATGAGAAGTGTGTTAACTTAAATGAAGCAATAAGTGATGTTGGGATCTTAAATCTCCGTAATCTTAATTTAACTAGTGGATTTTAATAGTAGTTTAATTATATAATTTGAAATTCATTCATTTAAATAAGATTGAGTTGGTTACGGGTTAGTACTTGGTGATTTTTATTAAATAATTTCTCGTGGGAACGATACTCTACTTTCACTTTATTATTTGTTGACCACGTATACTTACGTGTTGTGTGTAATTAGATTTTACCCAACAAGTTTTTGGCGCCGTTGCCGGGGAATTAGTTTAATATATTTTACCAATATTAATTTCAATCAAATTAGTCTTAATTTAAACATTTTTATTTTTATTTTTAATTATCTTCCTATATTTCTCTCTTTTCAGGTACCATAGATGACTTTGCGTATCAATGGCCATACACAAACATGACTCAACCAAGGGAAACAGGGATTGATGAACTTAATACATTTTATATAGAGTCAGTACAAATTGAGGCAAATTCAAAGACATTGGAGATTATCGCAGCCCAACGAAGTCGAAGGATGGCAAACAGGACTCAACCAAGGGAAACGGGGATTGACGGACTTGATCCATTTTCAGCAATATCAGCACAGATTGAAGAACTTTCGAGGATGTTGGACGCTATTGTAGCCCAAAGGAGTCAAAGGATGGTAGTTATGTGTGACTATTGTCCTGGCAACCACCAAAGTCATCAATGCACCGTCAGTTTTGAACCGGTACAATATAGTGGTGATTACCTCAACAACTATGTTGATCCTAACAATCACCAAGATTAGGGGTATCACCCAGATTTTTCATGGAGCTACAATTATGATGAACAACATTATGCTCTAAATTCATCATACACACTATATTTTTCATGTCCACCTCCATTGCAACAAGAAGAAAAGCCAAATCCGATGGATGTAATATTGAAGGGCATAGCTGCCCTAGAGGAGATGAGGATTAACCCAAAGCTGTCAACCCAAAATTTTAATAATCGGATGGAACAACTCGTCACTACCTCAACTAATGGTCCTCAATACATGGCTTCCGAGACTGAAACAAAAAATTTAAGGCTGGGGGAATTATTGTCCAAGTTCATAGTAGATGAGGAGAAGACGAGTAATCGAGCGAGGTCAATTCAAAATCTTATGTATAAGATAAAGAAAATGACCAAAGCCGTAAGCAACCTTCCTCCAAACACTTGGCTTTATGACATGGATGATGAAATTGACGAAAAACCCGAACCAAATCTGCGACTAAATGAGCCACAAGATATCGAAAGTGTGCAGACAATTAGGGATAATGAAATAGAGGTCGACAAAGATCTAAATGAGTCTCCACCAAAGATCGAAGAGTCAGTCAGATTTGTAAAATCATGCCCACTTGGTAGTCATGTCATCAGCGAAGCTCTTGATGACATAAGAGCGAGTACAATTTTGAATCCATGGTGGGACGAGAAAGAGAAGATAAACGAAGAGCCCATTGTGTGTGACAAGCTTCCATGCCCTAAAGTGATCACATACATAATGGAGAAAACACCAAGCTGTGGGATATTCTTGATTGAGAATCATACCAAATCAGAGCATGCTAGGTGACTTTGATGCATTAGCTATCACAAATGGGAACCTACCAAAAGTTATATTATTTCTGATGGATGGAGGGTTCCTTAATCATCGAAGAGGAATTGGATAGCGTTGACTAGACAAAGTCAGGCTGAAAGACTGTAATTCAAGCGCTAACTGGGAAGCAACCCAGGAATTTTTATATTTATATGCTTTACTAGTTTATTTAGTAGATAAGAGTTAATTTGCTTATTAAGTTCTCTTACCAATCCAAAGTGTTATTCTAATCCATGTTGTCTCTTTTCATTGCAGGTATTGGAGGTTCAATCGACAGGCAAAAGATTATGGAAAGGTTATGCAAGTCCAATTCAATTATGGCACCCAATTTGTTCCATGTGCCTAACCTATTCTCCAAACTTAGCAGACAAGGAAAAGGATTGCTATATTTTTAGGGAAGTCCTCTGCTTTACTTTTTTCTATTTCAGCCATTGAGGACAATGTCTAGTTTAAGTTTGGGGGCATTTTATTATCGTATTTCATATAGTTAATTATTTACATTGTAGTTCATATAGTTACATTTAGTTTTTGCATTTAGTTTTTTTAAAAAAAAATTGAAAAATTGAAAATTTTCAAAAGTAGTAGTTAGTTTACTATGTTTATATATCATTTAATACATCTTGCATTAGTCCAGCAGTTTGATATTTACAATTTGTTTTGGCCAATGATGAGATTGGAATTGGCTAGACAAGTATAGTACTGACTATTAGAGCTTTGATGTGATTTCTTATTGGGAACTGAGTATTTTTCTGTTTAAAACTTGTATAATAAGGATAGCAAAGTAAAAATAACTTGTTGATTTATTGAGTTTAAATTGATACATAATGGGACTTTAAAGGATACTACTAGTTTAAATGAAAGAATGACAAGAATAAATAGTGATGGCTAAAGTTAGACAAGAACCTAAGTTTGGGGGAATATTTGGGGTATATAAGCTATATTGTAAAAAAAAGTATGAATAAACACTGTGGCGTGCTTGTCTAGTTTTGTGACTTTTGTTACTTGAGTAAGTAAGCCCGAGGGGATTGTCTTTACACTTAGCGTCGTAAGGTCTTAATGGTCTTGGAGTCGTTGGTCGGAAGCTCGTTAAGGTAGCATTGAAAAGCCTAAGGGAATAAGACTTTGCATAGCTATGTGTATATAAACCAAAAAAATGAATAATATGGGAAATAAGAGCAAAAAGCCCCCGTAGATGAAAAATAAAGCATACGTATCCCATGTTGACCCTCGATATTAGTAATTATTTGATTTTAGTTTGATCTAGCTTATTTTTGGATTTCTTGAGTTTACACTGTATGATGCCTTCGAAGAGACTTGTTATGTGTTAAATTAGATTTTATATCAGTTAACATTGTTATGGAGCACACACACACTATATTAGTGATAACAGTCTAAGATTTGATGATTAATTAGTAAATTATTGATTTGTTTTGATATGATGTATTATCATGTTTACTTGATTTCTCTAAGGCCGGTTGATTAGACTTGCTTCTATCATTACTGCTGGATTCGTAAGCATGTAGATTAGTTGCATTGCATAGCATTGTTGTTTTGTGTTTTTGCTTGAGGACAAGCAAAGGTTTAAGCTTGGGGGTATTTGATAAGTAGATTTTATACCTACTTATCCGGTATCTGTTACTTGAATTAGTTGCTTATATTCATGTTTCTTAGTTACTTTTCATACATGTTATGTTATTTTGTAGGCTATGACATAACATTTCCATGAAGAAGCAAGGAAAATCAATTCGGACAACTTTTGGACTAAAATATGCAAGCAAATACAAGAAGGGAAGATTGAAGGGCTTTTAACACCAAGTTGGATGCATGTTCTTCGCTTGGAACTTGGATTATAATTTATATCTTCTTCTTAGATTTCCAGAATATCTTGAATCATCCCAATCGGAGTTCGGATGTGAGAGTTATGGCCTTTTTATCAAAAAAGATCAAAGCTAAGAGTTGTCATGCTTGCCATTTACATAACATCTACTTCAATCCCAATTTACACCTTTATCCAATCAGAATCTTTCAATTCTCAAAGAATGAAAGTTGTAGAGCTCGTCGATATCTTCCATTTGATAGGTGGCAGGCCCCTTAACTCCTACCGGATCAAACGTTATGGCCGTTTTACTAGAGGATACTGCAGCAGAAAAAGGACCCCCGTCGGGGCGGGCATACAAGCTGCAAAACAGTAGGGACCCCCGTCGGGGCGGGCCTAGTTAGTGTATAAACCCCCGCGGGGTGGTGGTACGCGCAGAAAAGTTATTTTTTGTCCGAATTTGAGTCCTAGAAGGATTGGTTCGATCTGATTGACTCAAGGACTTCTAAGAGGACTTAAAGACATATAAAGAGACACATAAAAGGAGGAGAATCACAAGGATTAGGGGAGAGAGATAGAGGATTCCATTAGATTTGATTATAGTAGAATAGGAGAAAATACTAGTTCTTATGAGATTTGGAGATTGAAGCACTTGGAAGACATTGGAGATCTAGATCAAGAGCGAGACGGAGGACGAATTTCCTGACAACATATTCACTTCTTTTCCTTAATCTTATTCTTATCTTTTATTGTGTATTCAAGTGTGGATTCTGTTGGGTAAAATCTAATTACGCACAGCACGCAAGTATACGTGGTCAACAAGTAATAAAGTGATGAGTAGAGTATCGTTCCCACAGAGATTAATTAGCAATAACCTTAACTTACAATTACCAATCTTCTATTAACCCTAATTTTATTAAACAAATCCAAATCAATAATTTAAGTTAACAAAACAAAATTTTAAAATAATTAAATTAACAAAAAATAACCACAAATATCAAAATCTGAATTTTCAAACAATTAATGGAGAATTAGACTTATGATTTCACCCTAAGCTTCACTTTGATTTTAACACCTTTATCCCAATTTAATGCACTATCCCAGTTTATTAATCAAGAACACGAACGTAGTATTAACCACTTCTCGATGCACTAATACCATATTAACTTCAATCCACAATTAAGATAGAAATTTGTTAAACACCTTAATCAACTAACACACTATATCTCTATGTGAATTACAATTGAAGAAGGTTGAAGAATAAGTTCTCTATCCGATTACATGTGGTGTCAAGCATATCTCTACCTTAACACTCATCAAGTTTAAGCTACTAACAAAATCCTGAACACATGCTATATCAACTAGGTCTAGATTTAAATATCCTCTCTCGATTCCATCCAACTCCACAAAAAATTATTGATCAGGCAATTCATAGATTCAAACACAAATTAATATAGATAAACTGGAGATAGCTTATTAAATTGGAAATCAAAGTTTATAAAACCATCGATTCACTTAAAGATCCATCACAAGCCTAAAAAGTGAATTAGTTCATAATAAACAAAATAAACACTGAATAAATCAAAGAAATCATTCTTCCAATTACAATAAATAATCTAACACAAAGAATATTGAAGAACACCCTTCACGTAGACTAAAATCGCAATTGTCTTGAAAAACTCCTCGAAATACTCTTCCACACTTGCTATCAAAAACTCCCTTTTGATCTTCGTAATTCTGCTCTCTCTAATCTCCTTCTTGTTTTTGATAGAGTAATAGATATCTCCTATAAAACTCCATCCGAATTTTCTATCCAATAGAGTTATACTGACATGCAAAAAGCTAAAATTCGTACCCAAGAGGAATTATAACCGAAACAGGACACTCCACATTTTCCACCCTTCATTTGGCTGGGTTTAGATATTATAGACGCCGCTTGGTTGGCTTGCCTTTATTTTGGTAGAATGAAGACCCACTTACGGGGTATATAGTTGTCAATGCCCACCCGTGCTGGAACAAAAGCCTGTTAAATGGCTATCTTTGCTATCTTTGAATTACTTCCAAATATGCTCCATTTGATTCCCATCGCACCGAATATCACCAATTGTACGTAGAATGCCTCAACCACCAATCTACACATGAAATAACACAAAACAAGTGAAATTGAACATGATCACAAGAAATTAGCAACAAATAAGCATGAATTGGATATTAAATCGCGTATAAAATACACTTATCAGATTCTTAGTTTTAATTCAATGAACTAATTCTTTGTTTGAGATTACAATGGATCTTATTGTTGTAGCTTATTTTAATATGATTCGCTATCAATTATTATGTTTTATTGTGAGGATTGTCTATTGTGATTTGGGTTTAATTGTTTAATTGATTGGGCATCAATTACCGTGATAATCTATATGAACTTGAGAGATGAAGTTTAGATTTAGATCTGATCATGATAGCATGTGTTTGTGATTTCTGTATAGATGGAATTCATGATTCGTGTTTAGGATAGAGATATGCCTTTACGCCATATGTAATCTTATAGAGAACTTGTGCTTTAAATCCTTTTTAATTGTAATTCACATAGATATATAGTGGATTAGTTAATTAGGGTGTCTTGCTTAATTCTATCATCTGTGGATTTAAGTGAGTATGGGTATTATGCATCGAGAGGTGGTTTTATTTGCTTTAGTGTTCTTGATTAACAATTTAGGATAGAGAATAATTGATGAGAAGTGTGTTAACTTAAATGAAGCAATAAGTGAAGTTGTGATCTTAAATCTCCGTAATCTTAATTTAACTAGTGGAATTTAATAGTAGTTTAATTATATAATTTGAAATTCATTCGTTTAAATAAGATTGAGTTGGTTTTGGGTTAGTACTTGGTGATTTTTATTAAATAATTCCTCGTGGGAACAATACTCTACTTTCACTTTATTACTTGTTGACCACGTATACTTGTGTGTTGTGCGTAATTAGATTTTACCCAACATCGGCAAACCACCGGGAATGGCCTGATTTGTTACATTTAACCCTAGTCGCCTACCGAACATTGACTCGAACTTCTACTAGAGCTTCACCATATTCACCGGTATATGGCATGGAGGTTGTTCTCCCTATCAAAGTTGAAATGGAATCACTAAAAGTGATACTGGATGCCCAGATAGAGGAGGACCAATGGATACAAGATCAGTACGATCAGTTGTCCCTTATATATGAAAAAAGAGCCGCAACTATCTTTCATGGTCAGCTATACTAGCAGCGAATGTCCCGATCCTATAACAGGAAGGTGCGACATTAGACATTCAAAGAGCATGATTTGGTACTGGATAAGATCATTCCAGGCCAAGATGCAGGTAGAGGAAAATTTGGCCCGAATTGGGAAGGACCTTTCGTTGCCAAAACGATCTTTTCAGGCGAAGCCATAAGGTTAGAAGAGATGGACGGTGAAGAATTCCCACAACTGACCAATTCCGATTTCGTGAAACGATATTATTTCTAATCCCGTTTTTATAATGGCAAAGGAGGAGAAGAAAAATATAAAATGTCATTTATATACTACCTGGTATATACTTATGAGATGGATTGTAATGAATGTGATGGACATAAATTGTTATAACTGTTATATCTTACTGTCTAATGGTTATTCAAAAATTTGAAATTTCTTTGAAAAATTGATTCATGAACCGAGTAGAAGCTTCATGAATTAAGGGGGAGTTCCAAGAAATTATTTTTTTTTGCATATTGTCATCATCAAAATGAGGGAGATTGATAGGTCTCCAAATCTGGTAGTTTTGCATTTCATGATAACAAATTAGGTAAATAGGTCAAATGGGTAGAATCCTCTCCATAGGATTAATATATTAAAATATTTCTAATTATCTTAACCAAAATATTTTTGAACTCCTATTTGAATTTATTTTATTGACCTTGATAAATCTAATAGCAAGTGTTAAATAAATTAATTCGCAAATTAAAATTTCCTAAGGCAAGGAGATTCCTATTCTTTTTCAAAATGATTTTATAAATCTTTTCTGGGCAAAAAGAAAGATTCTAAAATTATATATATATATATATATATATATATATATATATAGACAACGGATCCAGTCCGGGATCCCGGACTGGTCCAAAATCCGGAACCCAAATTTTTTTATTTTTTATTTTTGTAGAACAATAAATAAATTATGGAACTGAAATTTTTCCATAATACAGTGTTTTGGGTGTGTTTTTAATACCTACACCAACCAATGTATGTACGATGCGCTTGCACTGCATACAAAAATGTTTTGGTATAGGCATCCAAATTACGCCCAAAATCTTTGTATTATGTAAAAATTCCAATTCCATAATTTATTTTATTTTTTTAGTTGTTTCAAAAAAAAGGTCCGAATTTTAATAGAGTTAGGGATCCCTGATTTGGATCCGGACTCTATATATATATATATATATATATATATATATATATATATATATATATATATATATATATATATATATATATATATATATATATGTGTGTGTATGTGTAGTATATATGCATGTGAATGTATCTTTGTGTTTGTGTATGTGGTATGCCTAAGTTTATTCAAGTGGACTAAACTAATGCGCATGTGGTGAACCCGTGTATGTGCCTACATGATTAAAAGTATGCTTGACTATGTGTTGGTTCTACATGTGTGCCCAAGTTTTAAAAAAAGGCCAAGGCCTAGCCTTTGTAAACCATGCATATGCTTGATTAATTAAATTGGCAGCTAACATTTCTTTTGGGCCAAAATTAAAATGTTCAGAATTCTTCATCATGTCCAATTCGTGTGATTCAAAATGATCCGAGCCCTTCAATATTTCATCTTGCAATCTGGATGATTAATTTCAAAATCAGATTTCCAAATTACTTTTTTGCCTTAAACTTCAAAATCCTATAAATAGGAAGTTTTTCATTCATTTTTCTTTACCAATTTAAAAATCAGAAAAGTTTACTTTCCTTGCATACAATCTCTCAAATAAAGCTTCCACTCTCACTACAAGAAGAAAGCCTAATTCCGACGGACTATTCCATCAGACATAGTCGTATTTCGTCGAGCTTAATCTTATTTCTGACGGAATAGTCCATCGATAATTCAGTCGTAGTTAGAGCCCTTAGCATTAATTGTGTCGATATTTCGGTCGAGAGTAAATAATCTCGACAGACTGTAGTAGACAGAATATTCCGTCGAGAATATGTTAAGGCCGACGGAATAGACCTATTGCCAACAAAAAATTCCATCGATATTTAATAAATTTAAAAATTAGAAATATATTTAAAATGCGACTAATTCCGACCGAATGTCTGTTGGAAATGAATTAATTCCATCGAGAATATCTTTTTTTACAGAATTTTATTTAAAATGCAGAAAGATAAGGTCGACGGAAAATTCGTCTGAAATATCATAATCCGTCGAGATTAAGGGAATTTTTTTTTTGATAAATTTTTTGAAATTACAGTTTCCAGGGTTTTAAACACTAATAGTATACTTGTAACCTGTTTTATCCCAACAACACATACAATACTATATTTCACATTCAACATATAACTGTAAAAACCTATTTGCTCCTATCACATAGCTAGTAATAATATATATGCTAATATACTGCAACGATTACAAATATACGCCAATGCCAAATAAGCTAACAAGTACAAATTTTAACTAACTCATCAACAATTACAAATAATACGCTAACGAAAAAATGAGCACGTACAATATGATTTACAAAACTCATACAAAGTAAAGTAAACAAAAATTTTAAACAATATATACAAATGTTCTACAATGTAATGAATAAATTCTATACAAGTGAGTACGTAAAACTAGCTAGCTAGGAGGAGGATCATCGGACCAAGATGGACGATGATGTTACTCTGGTGTATGAAAATTAGCGTCGTCATCCCTATACTCGCCATCGCCACCATGCTCTGCATCACTAGTCCGCTCGTTATCGCCACCGTGTAGATAGGATTAAAAATATAATCATTAGTCTATATATATGGGAGAATTAAAAAGATTGCAAAATGAAAATAAAATAACATGCAGAATACTTGACAGGGCTCGGGATGATCACCAAAAGCCTCCAATAGTAGGGTAACCACCATTCGGAGCACCTCGCTGCTTAACGCGATGAACTGCTCCGATGGTAATCCTATACTCTCTATGATGGCCCCTGCTGTAATATCATGAGCAGCTGGTGAAGGCGAGCATAGCTACGCAAGTGTTGATGTCAAACAACCAAATCTGTCTAAAAAGCTATCTGATATTGCCGCTATGACCCTCTAGAATAACGCTTCATCCAAGCCAGTGCCCGTATGAGAAGGTCCAACTGGTGCTCTCGGATGCTGGCGCTAGCTAGAGCCTGCGATAATAAACAAGTTTTATTACATAGTATATAAATTTTATTTTATTTTATAAATTAAGATATATTATATATTACCTCCAAGTATACGCGGGTATCCTCGGCATGCCCAACATGTGATACCTGCTGGTACTGCTAGTAGAGGGATCCTGAGACACAACCCATAGTCTTAACTCCCCATCCCGAGATAACTCAATCTCAGGAAAAGTAGTGATGAAATCTAACAATTTGAGATCCCCTAGCGACCGCAACTTCGCCTACATAAAGCGTCCCCAAAGCGTATGAAATCGGTCATGTAATGTTATTTGTATATGTGAGTTAATTAAATCATTTTATTGACTATCTAATATTAATAATAGCTTAAAATTTAGACTAAGTCTTACTCGTATAGCTAATGTTGCGGGAGACATGCGAGATTCCTTAGGGGTGTGGGCTCTATCCTAAAACTCGTTCATCGTAGGACGTCGGCCGAAGCTCTCGAATATGGCCTAATAATTAAGACAATAAAAAATGTATTAAGTATGCTACTGACAAATGACTAACTAAACAACATAATACGCAATACTTACTGACTTCAGCTCCTCAAAGGATTATGAGCCAGTCGTGTATACGACTCATAGCTGGCTCCAATTTATCTTTGTTTGCTCTGACTTTTTCTTGAACAACTCATCATCCCAGTGCCGACATATAGCCTCCCAAACAAAATTGGAGACTATGTAAAATGATGATCTCGATTGTAGTCACGGCCGCCGCCTAATCGCCAGGCGCAAATTTCATCTCTCATCGTAAAAGCAAGTTAGAGTAGTTCTTTGTGATATGTGTAGTAATAACACTGTCGTCGGTTGCTAGAGATATGCACTCCTCATATCTAAAATAAATCTATAAGAAAAGTTGTACTGACATATCAGAATTCATTTAAAAAGTATATAAAGGTAAATGATAATGTTTACTTTAAGCTATGTCATTCAACTTAAGTGAAAATCGCGCAACACAGTGTTTATAAATGAGGCAACATACTGGGCAAACTGGCTAAATCGCATACAACTAATAGGCAGGTGTGTCAGGCAGATGGCGTGTAGCGTAGCCTTAACAATGGTGTCCAAGATAATACAATACACACTACAAAAAAAAGGCCTATCTGCGACCAATAATATCAGCGACCGCATATTCGGTCGCTGATAATAGTGTTAGCGACCGCTATCTGCGACCGGGATAAATTCTAGTCGCTAATAGATATTAGCGACCGGATGCGGTCGCTAATTGGTCGCTGATATGAATTTTCCCCCAAAAATTGGTGCGAAACCCTGGCGCGGTTTTTTGTTGCGACTAATCTTTATCAGCGACCGCATGTGGTCGCTGAAATCGTCCACGTCATTAAAAATCAGCGACCGCAGGCGGTCGTTGATCTTATTAAACAGATTCAGGCTCATACGTTCTATCATTTCAGCAGACAGAAAAAAAAAAGAGGGCGACAGAAAGGGAGAAGAGGGAGAAGAGGGAGAAGGGGGAGAAGAGAAGAGCTCGCTCGCGCAATTGGTGTTGTTACTCCAATTGGTAATTCTCTACGTATTTTCTCTCTCTCCTCTCATACATACTGATAATTCTCTACTTACAATTCATATATATATTTATAAATGGGATTTTAGTTATGCTCATCTGTATAATGTCTCTCAAACATTAGGCATTTACTTGTATTTGGGTGTGGATTAAATTTCAGTTCTAAGTATTTGGGTGTGGATTGAATTTCAGTTCTAATATAAACAAGGGACAAGTAAGGAAGATGAAAACAAACCCTTTTGTTTCTTCAGTTTAGGGCTAAATTTACTTAAATGTGAATTTTGTGTTTTGTTAATTTTTATTTTGGTTTAAATTGACAATGGCGTTGACTTTTTGTTTGAATGTTGACTTTTTTCTTTTCTTCAGGTCTAATTTTCTTAACTGAACTGATTTTTTACATATGTGTATCGTCATTGCTTTTTGCTTGTATACTGCTTGGCATGGAATTATGTATCTGCTATATGTGCATAGATGAAGGCATAAATACCTACATTGGACATAAATTATATGGTATGTATTACGAGAGGATTGAGTTTAGTATCTAATTTGTAATGTGTGATTGAAATATTGAATCTTTGATGCAAATGTTAATTTTGTTGAAATCGGGTTACATGTAAAGCTAGGTAGATTTTTACATGAGATAGGGATTTTGGGAAGAGACCCTTTTATGGTTTGTAGGATTTTGAAGAATACCAGCTAGGTAATTTTAGTAGTCTTATCAACTGTTGTTCCTCCTTACCCAAAATGGTGTTGGTTTATTGATTTACTAGGCTTTTTAGTATTATTTCTGAATGAACTACTTTATTTCATCCTGTAAAATGGCAGTTGTAAGCGTAACAAATCAAGGATTGAGATTTGACAATTTATGCTAATCGCTAGGCTATCAGGATTGAGATTTGGACAGTTGGACAGTTGTAAAGAGAAAACTGATCCAAAATTATCGAAACATTCATTTGGACAGTTGTATAAATTGGTTGCATTGTACAGAAGAGTTTTTTTTGTATAACAAAAGTTATCTGGAATGCAAACTATAAAAATACAACCAATTTCTATAAACTGCTCAATTAGACCACCTGCCCATTTTGAACAGCTTAAAATCAGTATCCCCAAAAGATGGCATCTCTATTCCGTTTCGATTGAATAAATTTAATTGAGGAAGGAATGAAATGATCTTCAATGTATTTGGTGATTTTCAAAAAATAAACAACCACACATTCCAATGGAATAAAGAACTAAGAGATAAGTGCCCTAAACAGAAGTAAGTTAATTATTGCGCTCATGTGTAAAGTAAAGATAGAAGCTTGCAAAAATGAAAGCGCGAGTTTTTGGAACTCTGAATTTGTAGTATACTCCTGAACTTTTTACTGCTTTAATTTGCAATCAATCATTATTATTTTGGTCTTATTATATTGGGAATTTGTATATTTCTCTTGGTTTGTGTCTTGGGTGCCTTAAAATGACCTTATATACATGCCGTCGTGTATGTGGCTAGTCCATATTATAGGGGAGACTCTGGCGAAATTTTTTATTGGTCGGGTAGTTGCGAACATTTATAATATTAACGAACTCTTTATGTGCTTACTAGTATGCTCAAGTCATATGCTTACTGGCTAGTATGCTCTAGTCATATGCTTACAAGTATGCTTAAATGTTATAATCATATGCTTACAAGTATGCTCAAGTCATATGGTTACAAGTATGCTCAAGTCATATGTTTACAAGTATGTTTAAATGTTAATCATATGCTTACAAGTATGCTCAAGTCATATGGTTACAAGTATGCTCAAGTAATATGCTTACAAGTATGCTGAAATGTTAATCATATGCTTACAAGTATGCTCAAATCATATGGTTACAAGTATGCTCAAGTCATATGATTAATAAGCTCATGTTGTCTGTAGTAGGTACCATAGAATCCTGGACCTCTATTCAGACCGTAGTTGGATGGCACGATGAAAGTCAAGTGCCCAGATAAAGTCTTACTGTTGAATTTAGAGCTGGTTGCCAAGTGTTTTTGGAGTATGCGTATAGTCACCTGAAATGTATGAATGGTAAGTCGCAGATACGATGTCCATGTTTGAAATGTAAGAATGTAAATTATATAGACAGAGACATGGTAAACTATCATTTACTTGTTTCTGGGTTCATGAGAAATTACGAAGAATCTTTGGTGGGCACATGGGCAGAGAAGAGATGGTGGCATCACACAAGTACACAATTAAAGGGCAAAGAGTACTCATCGTATGAATGAAATGGTTCATGATATTGCAGGGCCAGATTTTGATTAGGAGCAAGGCAGAGAGCAACCTATGAATTCTGATGCCAAAGACTTCTTTAAGTTGTTAGACGAGGGTAGCGAGCCATTGTGCCATGGTTGCACCAAACACACTACATTGTCTATAGTGGCGACATTACTTAACATCAAGGCTGATCACAACATGAGCCATGAGTATTTTGAGTCGCTCTTGAAGGCCATTAAGAGTATGTTGCTTGACGGTGAGAAATTACCTGGTAACTATTACTTTTGTAAGAAAATGGTGAAGAAGTTGGGTCTTGGATACCAAAAGATCGATGCATGTCCCAACGATTGCATGTTGTTTTATAAGGAAAATGAACAGATGACAAGGTGCACGTTTTGCAGTCATGATCGATTTAGGCCTAATAAAAAGGGTGTGACTACAAAAAAATCAAGTATACCGTTTAAGATTCTAAGGTATTTTCCAATAACACATCGGCTAAAAAGATTGTACATGTCTTCAAGAACAGCTGAACATATGAGTTGGCATGAAAAATCTCCAGCTAAAGATGGAGAACTAAATCATCCCGCAGATGGGAAGGCTTGGAAAGATTTCAACTTAGCACATCCTGGATTTGCATTGGAACCTAGAAATGTGAGGCTTGGATTGTCCACCGATGGTTTCAATCCGTTTGGCCACTCAGCAGTTTCGTACTCATGTTGGCCTGTGATTGTTACTCCATACAACTTGCCTCCTTGGATGTGTATGAAACTATTGGGCTTCGGCACAGAAACGAACAGCGGAAATTAAAATTTTAAAGCAATTTCCGAAACCCTAAAACAGGATCCATGCAAAAAATCAATTAATTCAGAGGTTTAGAGATTATACTAGATATAAACAAACGAGAATCTGAAACCGACTGCGCCTCGAATCTCCAACGCAATACAAACCGATTGCGCCTCTACGGTAGATCCACACTAACGCAAAGACGCCTGGCAAGTCGAATGATTACGCAATAAGAAGGACTTGCAGATTAGCCACCAAAAAGGAATGGATTTTACAAAGCTGTTTTCTCTAGTCTCTCTCTAAGAGTGGCTAGGGTTTTTCAATTATGATATCTTACCTAAGTAGTCGCTTATATATCATATATATAGTAGTTAAAAGGAATTAATCAAATCAAAACCTAATTTTATAAAATCCGAATATATATATATATATATATATATATATATCTTAATTAAGTCTTACTTAATTAATATACATATATATAAATTATCCTTTTAATTTAAATTCGTGATTTAAATACTATTAATCATATTAATATATTTAAATCCTTAAAATTTAAATTAATTCCCTTTTAAATAACGTTCTATGTGTGTGACCTATAGGTTATTATTACGTTGGCAATAATTTTAAAATCATATTATAAAATTATAAGCAAAGTGAAATGCATCTAGTAATGCATCATTTGTTACCCAAGTAATAATAAGATCGATGATTCGATGCAACCTTTTCGTGACCAATGTTTCAATGTAATTTAATCCTTTTAACCTTAATATCCTAGATTAAACTCGAGTCATGGTATGTGTCATACTCTTCATAATTTAACTCGAAGTTTTCTTGATCAATGAGTAGACTATATGAAACAAATCATTATTTGAGCATAGCCATGCATTTCATAGTCCTACTCAATCAAGAGGCCTATGGATATCACCCATAATATATAGGATGGTTAAATTCCATCTAGATCACTCATATTTCTCACACGATTAATGATGAACCCAATAATCACCTTTATAGTCCACCCTATTAAAGGTGACATTTGATGATATTAAAGTACATAAATTCTCGTAGTAGTAATATAGCGATTTTTGGTCTGGAGGACCATTACATCATTGTCACTATGAGAATTGTTAATGACACTTCGCATAATGCTCCATATAGAATTCTCATGGTGGGTTATCCGTCCACAAGACATCGTTCTTCTAACATGTACCTATGCATTGACTTAATATCTCATATATTTATGACCAATGAGATTTGGTCATCGGTCGATCCACATACTAGTCTCAATGCATCATTGTTGTCCCATCAACAATGATACTCGACTAGGACATTTAAGAACAACCGATACTAATGGTAATATATAATCTCATGTTCAAGTCACATACTTGAAACTATATAATTTGTATCACTATTCTAAGGAATTTTATTATGTTAACAATTATATTACGCAGTAAATAAAACCATAATAAAATCATATATTTATTCAATCAAATATAATATCAAAACGTTAAGCAATTATATCAAATAATTGGCCTCTAGGGCATAAACTCTAACAGAAACAGCCACACATGTTTCTTTCACTCGTGGTTCCTGGTCCTAAGAGTACTGGAAAGAAATTAGATGTTTACTTGAGACCTCTTATAGACGAGTTGGAGGTATTGTGGGAGGATGGAGTACAGACTTGGGATGTTGCAACGAAAATAAATTTCAACCTTAGGGCCGCGGTTATGTGGACTATAAGTGACTTCCCAACTTATGGTATGTTAGCTGGATGGAGTACACATTGGAAGTTGGCTTGTCCGTATTGTATGGAGCATACAAAGTCGTTTAATCTATCAAAAGGTCGAAAGCCTTGTTGGTTTGACTGTCATCGTCGGTTCTTACCGGTAGATCACCCATTTCGAAGAAATAGAGAACACTTCAGGAAAGGGAAAGTAGAAAATGATATGCCTGCACCGCGATTGTCGGGAACGGAGATGCGAGATCGTGTGATGAGATTGCCGATTATCCCATTTGGTAAGGTTGATGCCACAAACATAATCAATGGGTTTAGCGAATCTCATAACTAGGTTCGGAGAAGCATCTTTTGGGAACTGCCTTATTGGTCTACAAATTTGATTCGTCGTAATCTAGATGTGATGCATATTGAGAAGAATGTGTTTGACAATGTGTTTAACACTGTGATGAATGTTACGGGGAAGACAAAAGACAATGATAAGGCACGTTTGGACATGAAAGATATTTGTAAGCGTCCTAGATTAAAACTTTATGAATCTCCTAATAGTAAGATTGTCAAACCGCATGCAAGGTACACATTGTCCAAAAAGCAAGTTGAAGATGTGTGCACATGGGTTAAGTCTGAAACTACCGGATGGATATCGCCAAACATTGCAAGGTGTGTTAGGGGTGGGAAATTGCAAGGGATGAAGAGTCATGACCATCATGTGTTCATGGAGAGACTCATGTACTATAGCATTTTGGGATCGCTTGATAAACCAATATGGGATGCTTTACCGGATCTTAGTCGTTTCTTCAAAGACTTATATTCAAAATCATTAAATGAGAAGGACATGTACATACTTGAGAAGAACATCATAGAGATCACGTGTAAAGCTGGAAAAATATTCCCACCGGTTTTTTTTTTACTCCATGGAGCATTTGCAAATCCATCTTCCCTATGAAGCTCGTGTTGGGGGTCCAGTTCAATATAGATGGATGTACCCTTTCGAGAGGGTGATGGGAAACCTTAAGAGGAAGGTGAAGAATAGAGCTTATGTCGAGGGGTCAATATGTGAGGCATACAATTTCGATGAGATATCTACATTTGTCTCAGACTATTTTTCGGACAAAGTCTTAACAAAGGCCAATCGAGTATCGAGACATGATGATGGGGGAAATGTTGAACTAAATGGTCGGCTCTCTGTATTTGGTCTATCGGGTCGCGCTTATGGAAAAGGGAAGCACATATTCCTCTCTAAGCAAGAGTTACATGTTGCACATACTTACATTCTTCTCAATTGCGAGGAGATTGACGAATTTATGAGGTACACATGTAAACTTGATAATTTATCTTTTAAGTTGAAAATTTATTCCAATATGTTAATGTTTATAACATGGTATAGATTATACGATGACGAGTTAAAAGTGAAGCATCCCGGCATAACTGATAAAGATATTCAAATTAATCGGGATAAAAAATTTGCACTTTGGCTAAAGGACAAAGTAGGTTCAATTTTTAAGCACGTAGTATATATATATATATATATATATATATATATATATATATATACACTCCATGTTAACTATGACTTCATTTAATAAGATGGAGTTTTTGTAGGCTTTAATCGAGGGATCAACGATTACTTTAATGTACAAGTCCTAGCTATGGGACCAGACAGGGACCAAGTCAGCTGCAATGGTTACAAAATAAATGGTTGTGAATTTCACACAAAGGCATATGGGCGCGGTAAAATAACAACGAACTCTGGAGTGTGTGTCCAAGGAGATTGTTACAATGAGCTTGGTCATGCCTTTTATGGGGAGTTGGAGGAAATCGTAGAGTTGTCGTACAAGGGCACGTATAGGGGTCATATTCACTTGTTCAAGTGTCGTTGGTTTGATTCAGACAAAGGGATACGTGTTGACAGACATGGAATCGTCAATCTTAAAAAGTAGTTACTATAAATGTTATCTCTCGCGAGAGCGTTGAGCTTGAGCTCTAGCTCTTCTTCCTCGTACTTTAGCTTTTTTCTTTTTCCATTTCTGTTAGAAGGAGCTTACGTCGGTAATATAAGTCGAGTTTCGCCAGCGATTATGTCCGTCTCCTCGGGGTGACCCTGTGGGCTAACTACTGACCTTTTCCACCCTCTTTCTTTTTCCGACATCAATGACAAAAGCTTACGGCTAAAGTACGAGAGAAGAAGGCAAGTTGAGTGTAAGACTTAGCCTACCTTCAACGAACCCATCCTCTCTTTAGGCGGGGACAGGATTCGAACCTGTAGTCATCAAAGGTAGGGCATTTCCCATTTTTATAGGAACTTCTGTACCAGAAACAATGGTATCTCCAATTATAGCCCCTCTAGGATGTAAAATATATCTCTTCTCACCATCCCCATAGACCGAGGGAGAAGTAATTCGACTCATTCACATCCAGATCATGAATGTTTGGAATCCATATTATGCAAGGAGACATTGCTTTTGCTAATTCGAAAAAAAACGAATCGGAGTTTTAAGAAGGGGAAGGAGAAGGAGCCCTCGACCCGCAACAGATAGAGGAGGATTTATTTAATCACATAGTCAAGATATTGGTAGTGGACTTGTCAATCGATTCATAACCTTTCGAGCACAACCAATATATATTCGAACTCCCTTTACTTGTAGGAGTACATCTTGGATCAGTTTCAGTAAGGCATTTAGTTCTACTTTCACGTTACTTTTGTTCTTGTATTGTTTTTTCGTTTTACCTTCAGGACCAATTTCGCATAATAGACGATACAGTAATATTTCTTGGATTTTTCAGTCCAATCAAGAGACAACTTACCTTGAGATTATTGATCTAAAGCACCCTTTACTAAGATCAATGTAGTCGTATGTAAACCCAGAGCAATAGCATGATGAACTAAAAAGTCTCCCGGACCTATTGTTAAGAATAGTGAATTACTATTCTCATTAACAGCATTTAACCAACCGGGCAACCATATGCTTATACCAACTCAAATAGTACAAGTATACTACACTCCTAGTCCTGTTAGGAAAAAGGATAAATCGCCTACAGATTGGCAAGTTGTAATTCATATTCCCGCACGTAGTCGTGTAGAATTAGTTGATGGGGAGATTACCAAGAGCAGATGTTTATAGTCAAACTATAATAAATGTGGAGGACGACAATGAAGTAATCCAGTTAGATGGTGGACATGAACCACATGAATTAGATCCTGAGTCAATACTTGTGTCAGATGACATTGATACTGAGGAGGAAGAGTTATTGGTCGAATCGACATCGAATCAAACAGGATGATGGTTATGAATCTGCAACACATATACAAGATGATTTGAATCGCATATTGACACTTGAACAAATGAAATGTATGTTTAGCATTACATGTTTTTATATCATTGTCATGTTTATGTACTAAACTATTTAAATGCAACTTTTGTTTATTGTCATTTTATATTCATATATATACATGTTTATATCAATTTATCATGTTTATGTACTAAACTATTTAAATGCAACTTTTGTTTATTGTCATTTTATATTCATATATATACATGTTTATATCACTGTCATGTTTATGTACTAAACTATTTAAATGCAACTTTTGTTTATTGTCATTTTATATTCATATATATACATGTTTATATCACTGTCATATTTATTGTCATATATACATGTAATCAAATATGACTCATAATAACATCTTGAAATTTGTAATATCTGAGATGGCTTCAAGTAAGCCTTGAGAAAAAGTGCGGCTTGGGTAGGGGGCCTAATCATGTGCCCAAGGCCCCTACTAATCTGGATGATCGAATTCTTATTCAGATTCGCCCTCCTCCGAATAGCACGTACGTCCCGCATATATCAATTTTATATAAGCATTTAAGATTCCATTTATTGTATATTGGTAATGTTTTGATTGATATTATATTGGTTTTTGTCTTGGGTGCCTAGAAATGTCCATATATGCATGCCGTCGTGCATGTGGCTAGTCCATATTGTAGGGGAGACTGGCGAATTTTTTTTAAGTATTATAAGTATAAGTTTGAAAAATGTTCATAAGTATTATAACTTAGATGTAAATTGCTTTAATATATGCTAATTGATGTTGTATATTATAGTGATTTTTTAGATAATAAAATCGTCAAGTGCATATCACATTTGTGTTTCTGTAATTGGCCTCTACAATTTGTGATTACATTATGAGCACACCTATCGCCCACAAGGATGCTGTTTGGGTAGAATTTCAGGTATGTTTTTTGAAATTATGACATATAATATTAATATAATATTCAAAGGATAATTATTTAGTAATGTTATTATTGTTGTTTTATTTGCAGAGACGGTATAGATGGGAGGACGCGCAGGCTTCAAAGGATGTGAGACATTATTTTGGCAGAAGTGCGCGATCCGCACCAAAGACAATTTGAATAAAGAAAGACAAAAGGCCCTTCACAATGCCGAGATCGACTATCCAGGCCAGGGAGAAGATTACATGCATGAGCATAGCCACAGTGGTGCACCGAGCCATATATAATTTGAGATGTGTGCCCAATGGAGAGTTGAGAGTGGGTGAAAAAGATGAAAGGCGCCGCCACCAATGAGATATGCAGTGTAATTCGATGGCGAAAAGGCTAAAGGGACATACAAAGGCGGTAGTATTTCACACGATTCTGACATATCCTTTGCTGGGATAATGATTTACAAGTTTTAATTTGTTTACAATCATGAATTATAGAAAATATATCACATTTTTACTTAGTAATATTACGCTATTTTTTGTATAGGAGTCTAAGTCTCAAGGTCAGCCTATCCATTGCATTTGGATGTGTACGCAATACCCGTGATGGTTCCACTCGAGGCTATCCAGATAGCGGTAATAAATTTTAACAACTTGATCTTTAATGCTTACATAATTAATTTATTTTTAACTATTTAATTGTTAACATGATGACAGGATACTTATAAGCGTTTAGTGAATGAGCGCTATCCTGAAGGCACTCCACGTCCGCCTATTGATCAAGAGTTGTGGGAGAGGGCGTCTGTTGTAAAGAAGAACTACATTACTGGTCAAGGACAACGACGACGCCCATCATTCAAGAACTCAGTCGCTTCTTCTACTACCTACCTACACATACCATCGAGCCATCCAAATTGTTCATACTTCGGCTGACTATGTGAGAGCTATATGTCGAGATCGCGATCTTCTAAAGATACTAGGCGGGCATCTGGGGCTCGAAGTCTTTGAGGAGTTAATCAAGCAAAGAGCGATGCAGCTGAAGAAAGATCACAACACGGGGATGGTAACGAGGTATAAAATCAATTTGTTGTATATATTGTCGTAATATACCAATATTAACATAGTTAGTACGTATATATTTGTAACTTGTTTTATTATTTTGTTAATTACAAGGTGATCAAAGAGGCGATGATGCTTGACGTACCTGCTTTAGATTAGTTTTGTAGTTATAGTATAAGCTTGTACTTGTATATTCATTCTTTGGATGTTTGTATGTTACTTAAACAAGTTTTGAAATATTTTTATATTTATTCAAATGTTACTTAAACACGTGCATGTGTTGGTGGACGATGGATGTTTATATTTTTGTGTATACTGTTGTTGGGATAAAGTAGGTACAAAACAGGTACAGCTTTTTGGTAATTCTGCAAAATAGTAAAAATCTGTTATTAGCGACGGCTACATATTTGAGGCTATCAGCGACTAGATGCGATCGACGTCTGGAATCATTACGCCACCATGGACCACGCGACTTTGGCTCTGGACCATATCGATTTCAAACTTAGCGACCGGACTTGTCATTTCGGTCGCTCATATAGGTCGCAGCTATATCGGTCGCTAATAGTGGTCGCTGATGTGCATCCCAGCGACCAGAATTTGAACGACTACTATCGGTGATCAAGATGGGTATCTCATGATCGTCATGATCATTTGATAAATAATCATTGATAAACCTTTTTTCTTGTAGTAACAATATGAGAGAAAAAAAATAATGTGTTATTTTAAAATGTAATAATATATACAGGTTAGTTATTTACAATTGACATATTAAATGTAATACTTACTGTCCCAAGTCGACATCTACCCGGATAACGTGTGGCTATGTCGTCGGCCGGCTAAATAATCTGATATTAGTGCCTCGCTGACGTCGACAGACACTATTTGTATAAGTGACATTATGTAAATATACTATTTTCATATATGCTATAAATAATTTAATAAAATTAGTGAAAATTATTGATGTTTGGAAACTTACTAGCTGATGATGATCCCTCGCCGTGGGTGTTGTCATCAGATCCTAAATGACCACCACCACGGCGACCTCCCCCGCTATATCTATCCATATATCAAAGTACTACTAAAATAACCAACATATTAAGTAATTAATTAAGTTGTAGTTAATTTATCTAAGTGTGAGACAAGTTCTTATTAGTAAATTATTTACGTTAAGACTACATACGTCATCAAACCCTGTCAGAATCAAACTCAACTTCGTCATCTGATTCTGGCTCTTCGTCATCCGTATCGATTTCGTATTCGTCGTCTTCGTGTACAACGATATAGTTATTGACAACCACGTCTTCCTCGTCTTTCTCAACATCAGGTATGTCAATGAGGTCACTAACCACACCACCATCATTTAGCACATCTACCTCGAGATTGCTAATTTATTCTTGCAACGGTTCATCTATTCTTGACAGATTAGTACCTTCAAAAGCACGAGTCTTTGTTGTGACAACTGTATACCAGGGGCTTATAGAATTTAAGACATTCGGGGCGTAGTACACTTGAGTGGCTTGGCTGGCTAGAACGTATACATCATTAGACTATAGTTTTGACTTTATGTGTACCGTGACGATTCTATTACGATCAATTTTAACACCCTTAACAGTATCAAACCACTGACACCTAGATGTAACAACCTTTTTACCCCTGGGATAATTGAGTAGAACCACTTCCTCTAATCGTCCATAGTAATTGGACTCGTAGTCTTGGTAGCTACTTCCCAACACGGCAACGCCAGAATTGACTGATGTCATATCATTCAATTCATCATCCTTGAATCTATACCCATTCACGATGCAACCAGAAAATGATCTAATTAGTTTGTACGGGCCTGAAATAACGTCTCTAAAATGCTCATAAGCGCTATCCGCTTCAACCCTGCTCTTAAACCACTTGTGAAAATTTTTAGTAGTAAATGCTTCCAACTGTGCTGGAGTTATTTCCGGATTAGAATCATTCACTTCAACCCTGCTCTTAATCTAAGTATGCACTCAAAGAACATGTAGAGATAACAGTCGATAAATCCTCAAAACAACAAAAAATGAACTGTTTCGTATTGGCACTGGCCTAAGTGAGAGACATAACATCCAGTAACAGCCCCAAACTAGGGATTATTCGACATTCACTCCTAATGAGTGAATGTCAAATGGGTTTCTAAGTTCCAAAGTATAGTACATATATGATCATAACTATTGAGGATAATGTCAAAATAAATGATTTATTGAGTGTATTGAAGATTGAAAAGAGAGTATTATTGAGTTTATTGAAGATTGTTGCAAACTAAGCAAATGCTACTTAGTTTACTAGAATTTTTAATAAGTGTACTACATGTGTAACTTGATATTTAGTTTACTTTAGCTGTGAAAAACTAAGCAAATACTACTTAGTTTAGTAAAGGTCATAAGTATTTACATGTGTCAAACATATTTAGATATAATTTAGTTGTGGAACACTAAGCAAATACTACTTAGTATTTATTTAATTTCATTTCATTTTTTTATTTGTTTATTTTATTTAATTTTATTATTTAATTTTATTTTAATTATATATTTTATTTTAATTAATTAAAAATAATGTAATTTATATTAATTTTATTTAATTTATCTAATTAATTTAATTTATTATAGTAAATTTACTTTATTTTATTTTAATTATGTTATTATTTTTCAATTAATTTGCATTGTATTTTATAAATTTATTAAATTATATTATAATTTATTTAATTAATTAATTAATTTAAATTAAATTATTTTTATTTCATTTTATTTTATATTATATTATATTATATTATAATATATTATATTATTTTATTTTATTTAATTACTTACTTACTTAATTAATTTTATTTAATTTGATTTATTTAATTTAATTAATATATTTATTTAATTTAATTTAACTAATTTAATTTATTTACTTTAATCTAACTAATTTAATTAATTTAATTTAATTTGATTTATTTTGATTTATTTAATTTGATTATTTAATTTAATTAAGTTATTTTATTTTAATTTATTTTATTTTATTTATTTTATTTTGTATGATATTATATTAATTACTTTATTTTAATTTATTCCATTTAATTTATATGTTATTATATTATATTATACCATATTATTTAATTTAAATTAATTTACTTTAAAGTAAAATATATTAAATTCATTTATTTTATTTTATGTTATTTGATTTTATAATTTTATAATATATTATCTTATATTATATTATTTTAAATGCTACTTTGTTTATTTCAATATTGGAAACTAATTAAAATACATAAATATTATATAAAGTAGGACCCACATATTTTGCACTTGGACAATTCTGGCAGAAATTCTGTTAGGAATTTCGTCGGACATAACAAATATACCAACAAAATTCATATGTGGGCTGCAATTGTGAAAATTAACCCCAAATTTCAAATTCCATAAACATAACAAAATATACTACTACAACTACATGCTTTAATTTCAGCAAACTATCAAAAATAATTCCAATTTCAGGAAGATATCGAAAATAATTTGCCCAAATCAACAATTAAGGGTAGGAATGAATTTCCAATTTTAGAAAACTATTAAAAATAATCCCAATTTCAACAACAATTCAAATGTAATCATAATTTCAGCAAGATATAAAAAAAAAAGAATTTCATTCCTATAATTCCTCTAATTCCAATTGCAGATTTCAATAATCATATCTCATCCCAATTTCAGACCTAAAATTCCTATAATCCGTAAATACATAATAAATAATTCAATCCTAATTTCAGACCTAAATAAAAAATAATCCCTAAAATACACATGCAATATTATCCAATTTCAAATTCCAATAACAGAATGAGTCCTAGTTAACTCAACAAATTACTTTAAACAAACCTTGCACACTAGGAACAAATAAACCCTAGTTTCTAACTTTTCGACAAACTATGCACGTTAGCAGAATAAGATGGCGGCATGAAGAATAAGCGACGGTGGCAAAGAAAGAACAACGGCAAAGACTAAAGAATGACATTTACTTTGGCAGTAAGGAGGCGTTGATTTAACAACGGCTAAAAGGATCGCCAGAGAAGGTGGGATTGAAGTAGTGGGTGGAGAGACTAAGAGATAGAGAGAGTGTAATATCCGAGAATTTCCACGTATTATTAAATAAATATATTAATGGAAATAAATATTTATTTGAATATGAACGATTTCGTGTTATGAAATGAGATAACTCAATTATATTAAATAACTGAATAATTAAGGATATGTGGAGTTTTGTGATGAACTCATTTAAGCCTTGTGTGGCATGGTGATGGGAAATATTAACAGTAATATTAATTAACAAAAGAATTATAAAGTAAGCAATTAAGTAATATTAATTGTTAATTGTTGTTGTAGTATATTTATGGATTTTAATTGATGTTAATTATGTTAATTAATATGTGATTATTAATTGTTATTTAATTGATAATGGTTGTGGTGGAATATTGATTTCTTGGTAATTAATTAATAATAGGTGATTATTATTGTTTGAAATGTAACTATAAAAATATAATAATAATTATATAGATAAATAATGATTATGGAAATCCATAAATATATTGATCAATGATGATTGGATTAATTAATATTGGTTTTAATTAATCAAGGAAGTGAATAAATTATTTAATTATTTATATGATAATAGTAGGTTAACAGTTATGTGCATAAGAGCAATAATACAACTATACTATATGGTGTATTATGGCATTTGTGTGACTATATATATTAAGTCGAATAAAACTATATTGTATGAGGCAATGTGAGTAAACATATTGGAACTATATGTTATAAATACATTATCTATGTGACAAAATGTATGTGGGTAAGTATTAAAATAATATACCATGAGCATATTGTAAACTCCCATTTTTAATATACTAGTGTGACCAAAGTTAGATGGATTATATATATATGTTGTATAACATCTACTACCTTGAAATGTTAAAGCATATTGTGACATTTAGTTGAGATGTGTATTAAAATATAACATAAGAGTGAGAATGTGTAGGAGTATACAAGAATGCTAAGTTATATTAGATTGTCCCAAAATGATTATCCCATTTGCTCATTTCTTAGTCACGTGTAAAACAAAAGGCTATGGCCTATGTTCTCCCTTTTCTTCCAAAGCTTACTAGCTAATGATCATGGGGGGAGTGGCATTCATGATGAAAATCAACCACCAATTACCTACTTCTTGATAACCTTCATGCAATTCTTCCATCCTTTGGGTTGAGTTCTTGGATAATGGCTTGGCATGGTTAAGAAATTTTCTATAAATTGAACATTTCCCTTCATCCTTTGTGTTGCTAGAAATTGTCTAAGAATTGCTTAGTGTAAGATTGAGAGCATACAAGTGTTCTAGGAGCTTGAGAGTTCATTCGGAGCAAATTCTTTCACATTATAAAGGTATAATTCCTTTTTCCTTGCTTCCATTTCATTCTCTGTAAAACTAAGTTTTTAATTCTTGAAATATCAAATTATTGATTTGGTGGAATTAGATGTTAATAAGGTTGGGTATTGGTTATAATTAAAGTTGTTATATGACCATATAAACATGTTTAAACTGATACATGATTGTTTGGAATCAAATTGGTGAATAATTTTGGAGGTTGGGGCGACTTTTACGCCAAAGTAGATCGCTTTCGCTTGAACGAAGCAAGCATAAGCATTGCAATTGCCAGATCACATTTTCGATTGAATATTCTATTTGCTAGTCTGATCAATATGAGCTAGTTGTTATGACTCAAACTAGCATGTAAACACGTGTATGATGTATATATGGGTATATTAACTCAATAAGAACATGTTTTAATAGACTTGCATGATTAACGAAAGTATATGGTTTAAATAGAGATTTGGACTTTAAGTTTTTAAAACAAACTATGTTAAAGATCATGTTCTACAAATTGTAAACCTAGTAAGCTATACATGACTGATTTTGCACATAGATGAGCATGTTATAGTGTACATAGTTCCTTTGAGCATGATCAAACTTATTAAGCCTTGTGTTAGAAATGTTTTCAAGAAAAGACTTGGCCTAGTGAGCTAACATGCATGATTTCTACATGGTGTATATTCTGACTTTGGAAGCATGTTAGTATGACTTAGAAATGCATGAATAAACCATTTGCTTGTGTTTATGTGAATAGTAAGGAATCATGAGCATGTTGAACCTAATAGTAAGTTTAGAATATGAATATTGTCATTATACATTGAAGACTACAATCTGACATTTGTGATCATGTTTGATGATTCTCTTAGACTTACTCATGTAGTGTAACCATGGATATACCATGATTGTGTGTCATATTTCAAATAAAGCATGAACAAAGCATATTTTCAACTAAAGCAGTGTTAGTTTCACACATGTGTTATGAATACTCACAAGCATGACTAATATAAGTGTTATAACTATCTTGTATGTCTAGAGAGTAAGCATGATAGACCTTGGGGTTTTACGACCTTGAATGGCCTTAACTTGTGAAATGTTTAATTTAGAAATATATTATAAAAGGGAACCTAGATCGACTTGAGAGGCATGAAAAGACAATTATCATGACAAATATATCATGTATGATTGTTTTGGTCAAGAGGGACAAAAACTGCAAGGCAACACTTGACTCGATCTTTAGTGCGGCGGAGGACAACGCAATTGCGCCATCCCTAAGGCTCAGAGACAGTAGCAGCAAGGCCGTCTGACGATCACAATTGAGTTTTGTTGTTTGAAACTGATGTTTGACGCATGCCTATATGATGTCTTTAACTTGTAATATATGACTAATATGCTATATAATGTGTTGAGGAGCATGCTATACGATGTAAATAGAGATTAATCTGGATTTTCGAATGATAAGTCTAAGAGGATGTTTGCATGATATCAAAAAAAACAAAGATACGTGGGTTAAACTTATGATGACTTATAAACTGATTTTTTACCATATCTCCATACTTGAATCATAAAAAAATTGATTAAAGACTGTGATAGCTAATGAAAACCTTGAACCTAGAATACGTTATGAATAGGATTCTAAAGTGTTGATTTCTTAACGAGGATAAACTACGTGTAAGTCAAGTATCCGAACCCTACTCTTACTGTGCAAGTATAATTGCATTCTTTATTCGACAAATACCGTAAGCTTATACCTTTAAATACAAGTTATATTATTTTCTCATTCAAATGAGCTAATATGCTTAAACCCTTGTGAAAGTTATTATTCATGTTGAACTTAATATCGTTCTTGAATATTGTGAAAGAGTCGATGTCATTTGATTCGGTTAGACTATATTTATGTTTCTAAAAGCTGTCCAAACCAATTAATTGGTGTAGAAATTTTGAAAGCTGAGTTGGACAACCCTTTTGGTAAGGGGAGTGTTTGTTGTTGGAAACCCCAACATATGAATAAATATTATTGTGGTGTTATGCATAACGTAAAGTATTGTAGACTAATCATCTATAGTACTTGATAATTTTGGGCTATCAGTTTAATATTGGTAACTCTAGTGGAAGTTCAATAGTACTTAGTGACTGTTCAGTATAAATTACTTATCCAGTTGGATACATTGTTAGTCATTGAATTCATATATATCTGTTGATTTATAGTGAATTGTCATTCTTATTCCAAGAATTGTTCATATTCCTTATCCAAGATGTTATTTTGACACCTTGAACTATCCTAGAAATGACACTTCGATATTTCAAACCTTGTGATATTATATCATACACCCTTGCTGTATATTACTTGCTGGGAAATTTATACTCATCCTTGCTTATTTAAAACCTTTCAGTTAAGGAGGAACAAGGAGGTGTCTCTGGAGCAGACAAGGACAAGGGCAAGGCTATTGACTAGCTTGTTCCTTTATGTTTAAAAAAATTATTATGATATCTTAAGACTAATTGCAGACTATGTTTAAACCTGAGTAGGATTATGTAATAGGTCTTTATTCGATACTATTATGTAATCTATTAAGTATGCGAGACTTGGGGGAATAATTATAATAAATCATTGTATATTATTCTAATTTAGATTTTCCGTTGTGAATGTATGATTTTAGTTATTATGGTTTTACCATGAGAACGTGATGAACCGAATTTGAGTGACCAAGTGGAGGTCCGAATTTGGGGGCGTCACAGGTTGGTATCAAAACCGTAGTTATAAACCTTAGGAGCGAGTGTCCTTAGATTATAACTCGGGAGAACTTAGAAGTTAGGAAGGAGATAAAACTCATGTAGAGTTTTCCTTGAGAGACTTAGTGTGTTATGAAATGTAACTTCATTCTATACAATGAACTTATGTTTGTTTAACATTCTAATGGAGTTGTTGTTTGTGTTGTCTTATATCGATGATTGTAGGATGACTGACATGGGAGGACCTAGCCGAGTAGTATAGGAGGAGCCGTGTGATATCCACATAGTATTTGAGACACCCTTGATAGCGGAGCCTATTTCAGTAGTAGCCCCTTTTGATGATGACGATGAGGAAGAAGTGGAGTCTAACCCTGAAGAGGAGCCTTTGGAGGAGGAACCCAAGCCTGTGGAGGACTCCGACGAGGCTACTTTTGAGGATCAAATGTTAGGAGAGTATGAAGAACAGATTTTAGAGTTGGGATGTAGAGTGGAGGAGCTAGAGGCTGAGGCTAGGGAGAGGGAGTTTGCATTCCAGGAGTTGAGGGACGAGGACCATCATAGGCAACTAGTGATGCAGGAGATGGAGGTAGAGATTGCTCACCGTAAGGAAGCAGGGTTCCAGGTGGGGGCTTTATTTCACCGAGTGGTGGCTAGGAATGTTGAGGTGGCAGGAAAGCTGGAGGAAATAGAGCAGAAGGTTTTGAGTGAGAGGGCGGAGAAGGAGGCTCTCCGAACTCAGTTAGAAATGGAGGTGATGGATAGGATTCACTTCGACGAGAAGTGGGAAGAAGCCAATGATAGGGCAGATGACCTAGAGGATGAGGTGTGGTGCAAGAGGAGGAAGATGAATAAGATGGGCTATGCTCTACGCACGGCCATGGAGAGATTAATAGATGGGGTACATCACTACCCAGCTGAGCAAGGACAGACTCGGCATACCATAAGCCGAGACATGGTGGTGCACATCACACAGAAGAAATATCAGAGCGTCGTAGAGCGTGGGATGTTAGATTGAGTTTAGAAAGAAAAGCTCAATAGTGTAGTAGTTTATTTATCTGTTGTAATATGTTGTTGTAATCTCAATCTTTTGTGTAAGATGTGAGATAGTGGTCAACCCCCAAACTTTTGAACAGTGTTAGAGGGGTAGTAAGTTAGTATGTCCCCGTCTTTTGTGATATTAGGGGATATGTGTTATCATTTATAGCAGTATACTAGAAAAGAACATGTAATGTAACCCTTTGGCATATGAATATAAATGATCCTATTTCAGAAACGTGTTATAAACTTGTAGTTCTTTTCTATTGAGAAATGTCTAAGTATTATAACTAGATAATAAAATGAAAATTTTGTGATTCAGAAAATGCCGCCCAGACGTAGAATAATTATCCCAGAAGAGTCGGTTAATGATGAGAGAGGTCATGTAGATCCGATACAGAGATTGGTAGATTTATTGGGAGAAGCTCGAGGGAAGAAAGCGAACCCGTACTCACCCGTTCCCCAAGTTTGTCCCGAAGAATAACCTTCAAAGATTTTAAGAGTGTAGGACCCCGAGTTCACGGGAACCATTGACCCGATAGTTACGCAAACCTGGATTAAGGAGATCGAGAAGGCCTTCACTATAGCTCGCATGAGTGAAGACCAGAAGACAGTATTTGCCACATACATGTTGAGGGGCGAAGCGAACTATTGGTGGGAAACTAATCAGCAGAGAGCGGGGGAAGGAACGATAACATGGGAATGTTAGAGTTTATTCCCTAGAGGCCAATTATTTGATATAATTGCTTAACGTTTTGATATTATATTTGATTGAATAAATGAATGATTTTATTATGGTTTTATTTACTGCGTTATATAAATGTTAACATAATAAAAAAATCCTTAGAATAGTGATACAAATTATATAGTTTCAAGTATGTGACTTGAACATGAGATTACATAATTACAATTAGTATCATTGTTCTTAATTGTCCCTAGTCGAGTATCATTGTTGATGGGACAACAATGATGCATTAAGACTAGTATGTGGATTGACTGATGACCAAATCTCATTAGTCATAAATATATGAGATATTAAGTCAATACATAGCTACATGTTAGAGAACGATGTAGTGGACAGACCCACCATGAGAATTCTACGTGGAACATTATGCAAAGTGTCATTAGCGATTCTCATAGTGACAATGATGTAATGGTCCTCCAACCTGAAATCACTATATTACTACACGAGAATTTATGTACTTTGATACCATCAAATGTCACCTTTAATAAGATGGACTATAAAGGTGATTATTGGGTACATCATGAATCGTGTGAGGAATATGAGTGATCTAGATGGAATTTAACCATCCTATATATTAGGGGTGATATCCATAGGCCTCTTAATTGAGTAGGACTATGAAATGCATGGCCATGCTCAAATAGTGATTTTTTTCATATAGTCTACTCATTGATCAAGAAAACTCAGATTAAATTATGAAGAGTATGACACATTCCATAACTCGAGTTTAATCTAGGATATTAAGGTTAAAAGGATTAAATTACATTGAAACATTGGTCATTAAAAGGTTGCATGGAATCATCGATCTTATTATTACTTGGGTAGCAGTGATGCATTACTAGATGTCGCTCACTGTTTATAATTTTATAATATGATTTTAAAATTATTGTCAACGTAATAATAACCTATAGGGTCACACACATAGAACGTAATTAAAAGGAAATTAATTTAAATTGTAAAGATTTAAATATATCAATATGATTGATAGTATTTAAATTATGAATTTAAATTAATAGGATAATTTATATATAGGTATATTAATTAAGAAAGACTTAATTAAGATATATATATAAAAATTCGGATTTTATTAGGTTTTGAATAATTCCTTTTAATCGCTATATATATGATATGTAGTAGCCATTTTAGGGATTATTCATAAACCAAAAACCCTAGCCGCTCTTAGAGAGAGACTAGAGAGAAAACCTTTCAAAAATCATGTTCCTTTGGTGGCTAGTAACGCAAGTCATTTTTTTTGCAGAATCGTGCAATGGTTTGTGCTACGTTCGTGTGGATACCATAGAGACGTAGTTTCGTGAGGAATTGCGTTAGAGATTCGAAGCGTTTCAGAAGCACTTTCATATTCAATATAATTTCTTTACACTGAATTAATTGATTTTCGCATGGATCCTGTTTAGGGTTTCGGAAATTGCTTTGATTATTTTATTTTTCCGCTGCGTTTTTGTGCCAAAATCCCTTCAAGGAGCGGTTTACAACGCTATTTTTCGAGAATTATTTTCCAAAAGTATGAAGAGTATGATGGAAGTAAAATTCCTAGAGTTAAAATAAGGTGATATGACGGTCGCGCAATACGCAACTAAGTTTAATGAACTAGCGCGATTTGCAGAGCACTAAGTTGTGGATGAGGAGAGGAAGGCGAGACGTTTTGAGCAAGGGTTGAAAGCATGGTTGTATAATAAGGTATCAGTCTTTCAGATTGATTCCTTTACAACGTTGTTGGAGAAGGCAATCATTGCGGAAGGTGGCAGTGAGGCCTTAAGTCTATATCATAAGAAAAAGAAGAATAAGAATGCTGGTAGTGAGCATCGTGGAGGGAGCAGCAGTGGAGCAAGTAACTCTGGAAAAGGAAATGGGAAAATAACAACAACAGAAACAATAACCAAGGTGGGAGTCACCAGGAAAAATTCAAGAAGAGGACCGAAGCATGCAACAAATGTGGAAGAAGTCATCAGGGAGAATGCTGGAAGAGGAAGAGTACTTGCTATAATTGCGGCCAAGAGGGGAACATATCGCCAAATTGCCCAAAGCCTAAGAAGATCAGAGGATGTTTTGCTTGTGGATCAATAGAGCACCAGATAAAGGATTGCCCGAAGAAAGGAAGCGGTGGAGCTGGCGGAAGCCAGGGAGGAGGAATTAAGTTAATGATTGGTGGAACCATGCAACCCAACCGATCGACCTCTCGAACCTTTAATATGACCGTCCATGACGTCGTAGCTATAAAAGACTTGGTGTCAGGTATAATCCCAATCAATAATATAAATGCTTATGTATTATTTGATTCGGGTGTCACCTATTCATTTGTATCTGAAGAATTTGCTAATAAACTTAGTACACCCCGAGAACATTTAAAAGATCCTTTGAACATAGAAGTTGCGAATAAGGAAATAATACATGTAGAATACGTCTATCAAAATTATCACGCAAACATTAGAGAACATGAACTGAGCGTAGACTTTATTCCTATTAGACTAGGACAATTTGACGTAATACTGGGAATGGATTAGTTATATAACCATGCGGTAGTAATTGACTGTCAGAACAAGTGTATGAACCTTCAGACTCCGAGTAAGTCTAAGGTAGTGTTTTATGGTAGCTCATAGCTTAAGCAATCGTGTTGCGTTACAATGATGCAGGCCAAGAAATTGTTAAAGAAAAGATGTGTAGGTTATTTAGCTTACGTTGTGGATACTTGGAAAAAGGGAGTAGAGATTAAAGATATACCCATAGTGAGTGAATTTGGGATGTGTTTAGGACGATCCGCTGCCCTACGCGGATAGAGAAATCTAATTCGTAATAGATTTAGCAACGAGAACGGTACCGATTTTGAAAGCTCCATATCGGATGGTGCCAGTAGAAATGAATGAATTGATGATACAACTTCAAGATCTATTGGATAAAGGTTACATTCGACCGAGTGTGTCTCCTTGGGGAGGACTAGTGTTATTCGTTAAGAAAATGGATGGATCGATGAGGCTCTATATCGGTTATCGAGAAATGAACAGAGTAACGATCAAGAACAGATATCCGCTACCGAGGATAGATGACTTATTTGATCAACTGAAAGGAGCGAAATGTTTCTCAAAAATTGACCTGCGGACGGGATATCATCAACTAAAATTGAAGGAAGAGGACATACCAAAGACTACGTTTAGAACCCGTTATGGACATTACGAGTTTTTGGTAATGTCATTTGGTTTAACTAATGCTCCAGCAGCATTCATGGACTTGATGAACCGAGTTTTCAAGCCATACTTGGATAAATTCGTAGTAGTTTTCATGGATGATATTTTGATCTACTCGAAGACGGAGGAAGAACACGCCGAACATCTAAAGATTGTCTTGGAGACACTACGAAAGGAGAGGATGTATGCGAAATTTTCTAAGTGCGAATTTTGGATGAAGAAGGTTCAATTCTTAGGCCACGTGGTGGATAAGAATGGAATCTCAGTAGACCCCGAGAAGGTCAAAGCAGTGAGTAATTGGGAACAACCGAGAACACCGACGGAGGTAAGAAGTTTCTTAGGGTTAGCAGGGTAGTATCGAAGATTCATCCAAGACTTTTCTAAGATAGCGACCCTGTTAACTAATTTGACGAGGAAGACGGTGAAATTTTTATGGAACGACAAATGCGAAGAAGGTTTTCAAGAGTTGAAGAAAAGATTAAGTGAGGCACTTGTATTATCATTACCAGATGATACGGGAGGATTTGTGGTGTATAGTGATACATCGCATAGAGGACTTGGTTGTGTGCTTATGCAACACGGCATAGTTATTGCGTATGCGTCACCACAATTGAAGGATTACGAAAAATGATACCCTACTCATGACTTAGAGTTAACTGCAGTAGTTTTTGCTTTAAAGATATGGAGGCATTATTTGTACGGAGAGAAATGTGAGATATACACGGACCACAAAAGTATGAAATATATCTTCACGCAGAAGGAGTTGAATATGCGTTAGAGGAGGTGGTTAGAATTAATCAAAGATTATGACTGTGAAATTCTTTATCATCCGGGAAAGGCAAACGTAGTTGCCGGCGCTCTGAGCAGGAAAGGAAGGGAGAAATTGTTAAAATTAATGACCCAGGAGGAGTTAATAACAGATATGGAGAAGTTTAAAATAGAGGTGAAGGGACCCGAGAGATCTGAAGAGAAGTTATTTGTAATGGAATCTTGTCCGACATTGTTGGATAAAGTAAAAGAAACCCAGGAGAAAGATAGAGAATGTTAGAAGATTAGAAAGAGGATCACAAAAAATGAGGTATAAAAATTTTGAATAGATAAAGGCGGTATCTTAAGATTCGAAGGAAGATTATGGGTACCGGCGGTAACTGAGTTAAGAGAAGAGATTTTGCACGAAGCACACAATACGAAGTATTCCGTTCATCCTGGAGGCACAAAGATGTACCAGGACTTGAAGCAACATTTTTGGTGGCCAAATCTAAAAAGAGAAATCGCGGAGTACATTAGTAAATGTCTTACGTGTCAACGTGTAAAAGCAGAGCATCAACGGCCGAGTGGGTTATTACAACTGTTGGAAATACCTGAGTGGAAATGGGAGCATATCACGATGGATTTCATGATAGGACTTCCAGTCACACAAAAGGGTTTGGATGCCATTTGGGTTATCGTGGATCGACTTACGAAGACCGCACATTTTCTACCTATCAAGATCCGCTACAATTTAAATCAATTAGCTAGTCTGTACGTAAAGGAAATTATTTTACGACATGGAGTACCAGTGTCGATTGTTTCTGACCGAGACCCGCATTTCACATCAAAATTTTGGAAAAGCTTGCAAGAAAGGATGGGAACACAGTTGAGGTTGAGTACTTCTTATCATCCTCAGACAGACGAACAAAGCGAGTGAACTATAAAAATGCTAGAGGACATGCTTAGGACTTACGTGATGGACTTCAAGGGAAATTGGGACGACCACCTACCCTTAGTGGAATTTACGTATAATAATAGTTACCATGCGAGTATCGGCATGCCATCGTATGAAGCTCTTTACGGAAGGAAGTACAGAACGCCATTATGTTGGGACAAAGTCAGAGAACGATGAATACTCGGACCAGAGTTAGTACAACAAACCGCGGATGTGGTGAAAGTGATAAGGGCCAGACTTGTAGCAGCTCAAGATCGCCAAAAGAAGTACACAGACTTACATCGGCAAGACCGAGACTTTGAAGTCAGTAGTTTTGTATTCTTGAAGGTATCTCCATGGTAGGGAATGATCCGTTTTGGCAAGAAAGGAAAACTGAGTCCAAGATTCATAGGACCATTCGAGATACTAAAGGGAGTGGGCGAAGTAGCATACAAAGTTGCACTACCACCTGAGTTGGAACACATTCATAACGTGTTTCACATATCCGTGTTGCGTCCGTACAAGCCCAACTACAAACACGTGATTTCTTACGAACCCATTCAAGTGGAGAAGAACTTAGCGTACGAAGAAATTCCTATCCAAATCCTCGATAGGAAAGAGCAAACCTTGAGAAATAAAGTTATTTCTTCTGTAAAAGTACTTTGGATATAAAAGTTAATGGAAATAAATATTTATTTGAATATGAATGATTTCGTGTTATGAAATGAGATAACTCAATTATATTAAATAACTGAATAATTGAGGATATGTGGAGTTTTGTGATGAACTCATTGAAGCCTTGTGTGGCATGGTGATGGGAAATATTAACAGTAATATTAATTAACAAAGGAATTATAAAGTAAGCAATTAAGTAATATTAATTGTTAATTGTTGTTGTAGTATATTTATGGATTTTAATTGATCTTAATGAGGTTAATTAATATGTGATTATTAATTGTTATTTAATTGATAATGGTTGTAGCGGAATATTGTTTTCTTGGTAATTAATTAATAATAGGTGATTATTATTGTTTGAAATGTAACTATAAAAATATAATAAGAATTATATAGATAAATAATGATTATGGAAATCCATAAATATATTGATCAATGATGATTGGATTAATTAATATTGGTGTTAATTAATCAAGGAAGTGAATAAATTATTTAATTATTTATATGATAATAGTAGGTTAACAGTTATGTGCATAAGAGCAATAATACAACTATACTATAAAGTGTATTATGGCATTTGTGTGACTATATATATTAAGTCGTATAAAACTATATTGTATGAGGCAATGTGAGTAAACATATTAGAACTATATATTATAAATACATTATCTATGTGACAATATGTATGTGGGTAGGTATTAAAATAATATACCATGAGCATATTGTAAACTCTCATTTTTAATATACCAATGTGACAAAATGTACATGGATTATATATATGTTGCATAACATCTACTACCTTGAAATGTTAAAGCATATTGTGACATTTAGTTTAGATGTGTATTAAAATATAACATAAGAGTGAGAATGTGTAGGAGTATAAAAGAATGTTAAGTTATATTGGATTGTCTCATTTGCTCATTTCTCAGTCACGTGTAAAACAAAAGGCTATGGCCTATGTTCTCCCTTTTCTTCCAAAGCTTACTAGATAATGATCATGGGGGGAGTGGCATTCATGATGCAAATCAACCACCAATTACCTACTCCTTGATAACCTTCATGCAATTCTTCCATCCTTTGGGTTGAGTTCTTGGATAATGGCTTGGCATGGTCAAGAAATTTTTTATAAATTGAACATTTCCCTTCATCCTTTGTGTTGCTTGAAATTGTCTGAGAATTTCTTAATGTAAGATTAAGAGCATACAAGTGTTCTATGAGCTTGAGAGTTCATTAGGAGCAAATTCTTTCTCATTATAAAGGTATAATTCCTTTTTCCTTGCTTCCATTTCATTCTCTGTAAAACTAAGTTTTTAATTCTTGAAATATCAAATTATTGATTTGGTGGAATTGGATGTTAATAAGGTTGGGTATTGGGTATAAGGTTGTTATATGACCATATAAATATGTTTAAATTGATAAATGATTTTTTGGAATCGAATCGGTGAATGATTTTGGAGGTTGGGCAAGCTTTCTGCCAAAGCAGACTGCTTCTGCGCCTAAACCAGGCACGGTGCAGTTGCGCCACATTTGTATTGAGGCGCAGCGCAGCTTCGTCGGTCCCTGTTTCTAGTTGAATGTTCTGTTTGCAAGTCTGATCAATATGAGCTAGTTGTTATAACTCAAACTAGCATGTAAACATGTGTATGATGTATGTATGGGTATATTAACTCAATAAGAACATGTTTTAATAGACTTGCATGATTAACGAAAGTATATGGTTTAAATAGAGATTTGGACTTTAAGTTTTGAAAACAAACTATGTTAAATATCTTATTCTACAAATTGTGAACCTAGTAAGCTATACATGACTGATTTTGCACATAGATGAGCATGTTGTAGTGTACATAGTTCCTTTGAGCATGATCAAACTTATTAAGCCTTGTGTTAGAAATGTTTTCAAGAAAAGACTTGGCCTAGTGAGCTAACATGCATGATTTCTACATGGTGTATATTCTGACTTTGGAAGCATGTTAGTATGACTTAGAAATGCATGAATAAACCATTTGCTTGTGTTTATATGAATAGTAAGGAATCATGAGCATGTTAAACCTAATAGTAAGTTTAGAATATGAATATTGTCATTATACATTGAAGACTAGAATCTGACATTTGTGATCATGTTTGATGATTCTCTTAGACTTACTCATGTAGTGTAACCATGGATATACCATGCTTGTGTGTCATATTTCAAGAAAAGCATGAACAAAGCATATTTTCAACTAAAGCAGTGTTAGTTTCACACATGTGTTATGAATACTCACAAGCATGACTAATATAAGTGTTATAACTATCTTGTATGTCTAAAGAGTAAGCATGATAGACCTTGGGGTTTTACGACCTTGAATGGCCTTAACTTGTGAAATGTTTAATTTAGAAATATATTATAAAAGGGAACCTAGATCGACTTGAGAGGCATGAAAAGATAATTATCATGACAAATATATCATGTATGATTGTTTTGGTTAAGAGGGACAAAAACTGCAAGGCAACAATTTTCAAGATCTTTGTTGCGTTGGAGGGCGGTAGCCAATTGCTGTGAATCCCTAGGCTTCTAGATAGGTAATTGCTTCTTGGCCGTCTGCAGCTACAATTGAGTTTTGTTGTTTGAAACTGATGTTTGACGCATGCCTATATGATGTCTTTAACTTGTAATATATGACTAATATGCTATATAATGTGTTGAGGAGCATGCTATACGATGTAAATAGAGATTAATCTGGATTTTCGAATGATAAGTCCAAGAGGATGTTTGCATGATATCAAAAAAAAACAAAGATACGTGGGTTAAACTTATGATGACTTATAAACTGATTTTTTACCATATCTCCATACTTGAATCATAAAAAAATTGATTAAAGACTGTGATAGCTAATGAAAACCTTGAACCTAGAATATGTTATGAATAGGATTCGAAAGTGTTGATTTCTTAACGAAGATAAACTACGCGTAAGGCAAGTATCCGAACCCTACTCATATTGTGCAAGTATAATTGCATTCTTTATTCGACAAATACCATAAGCTTATCCCTTTGAATACAAGTTATATTATTTTCTCGTTCAAATGTGCTAATATGCTTAAACCCTTGTGAAAGTTATTATTCATGTTGAACTTAATATCGTTCTTGAATATTGTGAAAGAGTTGATGCCATTTGATCCGGCTAAACTATATTTATGTTTCTAAAAGATGTCCAAACCAATTAATTGGTGTGGAAATATTGAAAGCTGAGTTGGACAACCATTTTGGTAAGGGGAGTGTTTGTTGTTGGAAACCCCAACACATGAATAAATATTATTGTGGTGTTATGCATAAGGTAAAGTATTATAGACTGGTCATCTATAGTACTTGATAATTTTGGGCTATCAGTTAATATTGGTAACTCTAGTGGAAGTTCAATAGTCCTTAGTGACTGCTCAGTATAAATTACTTATCCAGTTGGATACATTGTTAGTCGTTGAATTCATATATATCTGTTGATTTATAGTGAATTGTCATTCTTATTCCAAGAATTGTGGATATTCCTTATCCATGATGTTATTCTGACACCTTGAACTATCCTAGAAATGACACTTCGATATTTCAAACCTTGTGATATTATATCCTACACCCTTGTTGTATATAACTTGCTGGGCAATTTGTGCTCATCCTTGATTATTTAAAACCTTTCAGTTAAGGAAGAACAGGGAGGTGTCTTTGGAGCAGACAAGGGCAAGGGCAAGGCTACCGACTAGCTTGTTCCTTTATGTTTAAAAAAAATATTATGATATGTTAAGACTAATTACAGACTATGTTTAAACTTGAGTAGGATTATGTAATAGGTCTTTATCCGATACTATTATGTAATCTATTAAGTATTGTAGGTTGCGCGACTTGGGGAATAATTATAATAAATCATTGTATATTATTCTAATTTAGATTTTTCGTTGTGAATGTATGATTTTAGTTATTATGGTTTTACCATGAGAACGTGATGAACCGAATTCGAGTGACCAAGTGGAGGTCCGAATTTGGGGGCGTCACAAAGAGTGCAAGATAAAGAGAGGGTGTGAGAGATAGAGACTGAGGCGGCTAAGGAAAATGAGAATGAAATTTAGGTTTCTTAGTTAATTCCGACGGAATTTTCGTCAAAATTAAATTCCTCGGAATTACTTTATATTCAACGGAACTTCCGTCGGAAATTCACATTATTCCGTTGACAATACCGTTGGCGCTGGTGGGAAGTTTGACGCCAAGGGATGCCTCTTATCTCCGACGGAATTCAGTCAGAATTATTCTATTATCTAGGAAATTATGTTCGATAGAATATTTCGTCAATATTATTCTACTTCTGAGAGAATTCGTTCCTTCGAACATAATTTTGTCGAAATTAAAGCTTTTTCTTGAAGTGTCTTTCTTCTAAACAAAGTTCTAATCTACCAAGAAGAGAAAAATTGGTCAAAGTATTTGAGATAAGTTATTAATTTATTAGTGCTTATATTATCTCATACTTATATATATATATATATATATATATATATATATATATTCAAATATAAATTGTTATACACATCTATCTATATCTATATTTCATCTATTAATATCAAGTAAAAAATTCAGTACTTAAATACCGATATAATTTGGAAGTAATTTCTCTAAATCTCTTTGAACGGTCTTTAAAATCTTAAGTGGCTTTTTATTGATATAGATACATT
This sequence comes from Panax ginseng, assembly GCA_020205605.1. Lineage (NCBI taxonomy): Eukaryota > Viridiplantae > Streptophyta > Magnoliopsida > Apiales > Araliaceae > Panax > Panax ginseng. The sequence continues at coordinate 116,465,729 of CM035129.1, read as the reverse complement.
ATATAAATATTACATAATATTTATATAATTATCAGATTGTGAAACGAATAGTTTAGTCAGTACTTAGATACCGATATTCGGAGATATTTTTTAACAAAGAATATTATCTGAATGGTCTTTGAAATCCTAAGTAGCCAAATTTTCACAATGTAGATCAAATATACAAAAATATATATATTTGAGTGAAACGAATTTATTTGATATATCAAGTATTATTTAATTGATTAATCTGTTATACTTGATAATTGTCATAATAAGTATTTTATATACAAACATACTTATTCATAAATTACTTATTGCGTTGTATAAGTGATTTAAAGTGTTAGCCATACTCATCTTTATATTTGTTTAAATCATAGAAACACACTCTTTATTTATAAAGAAAAATCCTTTCTAATCTATTTAAACCATAAAAACACATTCTGTATTAAGTAAAAAGAAATTATTTATAAAAGTGTATCAATTTCCATATCTGCTTACACATAATCATATCACATAAAAGTCTTGATCTTGTGTAAATTTTTACTAAACTTTATCTACTTACTTTAGAAGAAAAGTAAAAAACAATTTATTGTAAAAAGGAAAAGGTAGAGTTAATTTATTTTATGTACCTGTGAGAAAGACGAGTAATTCCATGACCAAGATCAGAGTCTTAGAGAGGTCAGCTGGGAGTTGGGTCTCTAGGGTACTTGTGAGCTAAGGAATAAACTTTGTTTCAAGACCAGGTCATAGAATCATTCTAAACTCAAAAGGACGGTACAACTAAGCTTGACGAAGGAAATGGGAGTTCGTTGTCTGAGATAGTCAGTTATGGATAGTTGTAATTTTACCTATAAAACTTTGTAAAGGAATCTCCGTCTATTGAAGGAGTATTTATTACAGGGAGTAATAGGATCTCAAGTCCTAGAGAAAAGCTTGATATCGGACGTAGCAACTTACCCTAGCTATATGTTTTGAACCAGATAAATATATATGCATTGTGTGATTGAATTTTTACTAATCTGCTTATTAATTTCTGACACTACAAGTTAATCTACAAAAAATTCAAAAAGGCCGAAGATAATTTTTAAATGGTGATAATCTATTCAACCCCCCTTCTAGATTATTATTGGACTTTCAATTGGTATCAAAGCAGTGCTCTTTAACTAGTTTGTTAAATGAATACATGCATATCTAAGAGTAAATCCATCTACAGCCTACAATGTTACTGGTTGCGAAGAAGGAATGTCAATGTCCAGACCTACACTATTTGATGGTACAAACTTTGCCGCCTAAGAGAATTGATTCAAAATCTATGCCAAGTCACAAGGAATCAAAATTTGGCTAGCAATAGGACGAGGTGTAAAAATTTCCACAAAATTTGAAGGTGAAAAGATTATTGAAAAAGATGATGGTGAATTCACCAACAATGATGAGGAGATTATGAATGTAACCTGGAAAGCCGAACAAGTGTTGACCAGTGCTCTAATAGAAAAAGAATACAAAAGAGTTAGCAACTGCAAGAATGCTAAAGAAATATGGGAAAAATTTATTGTAACCTATGAAGGAACCAATCATATCAAAGAAACTAGAAAAGATGCTCTAATCCAAGAGTATAAGAATTTCAAGTTGGAAGAAGGTGAAAAAATCATTGATATGGAAACACATTTTTTCCATAATCATTGATGAACTGGAACAACTGGGAAAAGCTTACACAACTAATGAGAAAAATAAAAGAATTATCGAAGCCCTTCCATCTGTATGGAAAATAAAGGTTACAGACATCAAGGAAATTCAAGATTTAACTACATATCATCTTGATAGCCTCATTGGAAATCTTCGTGCCCACGAAGTCAACATATTAGTCGAAAAAGCAGGATCATAAATAGATCTCAGAAAGAAAGGAATAGCTTTCAAAGCTCTACTTGTAGATCAAGAAACTGAAGATGAGTAATAAATGAAGAACTCCTAAGTCTAGATAATAATGAAGTCGCTCTATTATCAAGAAAACTCAAGAGAGTAATCCAATGAAAAGCCAAAAGATATGGCAAAGGCTTTCTGAAAAACCAACAACAACTTCAACAACTTCAAGGGCAAGCAGGTCTTCAAGCCAAAAGCACAAGGAGAAAACTTTAGAAATGTTGGCTCCAATGAGAATTCATATACATGTTTTGAATACAATCAGCATGTACACTTCAAAAAGGACTGTCCAAAACTAGTCAACAACAAAGTACTAGTAGCTAAAAAAGGTTGGGATCTAAGTGATGAAGAAGGAATTAGTGAACAAACTGAGGAAATCGCAAATCTATGTTTAATGGTAGATAATGAGTCATCACCAAAATCTGAGGTAAATTCGGAACATCAATTACCAAGTACTTCATTTACCACACATAGTTTAGATAATATAAATGAAGAACGTCATGAATTACAAGAAGCATATAATTGTGACGCCCCCAAAATAGGTATACATCACCCATCTTGAGTCGCCAAATACATGGTATAGAAATTAAATACAAACTTCTTTAATACAACTTTCGTGTAAAAATACGACAAAACATAGCTGAGTTTTTACATGAATATTGTCTTATAGACAATATCCAAACTCAAATTCAATCCGCATTACACTTATTATCACACTAAGTAGTGAGGAATACTAAAATAACCATCTCGGACCGTCATTCCATTCCCCGACTAGTCCCGGCTACGTTCTCATTTCCTGAAGAGAACAATGAAAGAAAAAGGGTGAGCTCAACTAGCCCAATAAGAAATATTATGACTAAGATAATGCAGAATAAATTATCATTAGTCTTCAACAGTGTTAAACACCTAAAATACAATAAACATCAAGTTTAACTACAACGGAACAAGCAATCCATTAGAAGAGTCAAGTAGAGCATGATATCTACTATTTTCTATGATTTAAAAAGTTTTTCATCCACTTTATCGCTGAGACTCAGCTTAATAAATAAACCACATCATCGAATCATCCATGTACTATGGGCCAAGGATATTCATGTAATCATCAATGGTCATGATTATACCAAATAATCCTGGGTCATAATCATACCAACAACTGTCCATCAATGCACTACGGGCTAATAAGGACTTTTACCACATTATTTATAACATTACGGATCATGATTATACTGAATGATCCCTGGTCATAATAATACCAATCAATAGTCCATCTATGCACGTAAGCCAAAGATGACTTTCATCACAATATAAGCATGAGGATGATAACAATGATATAAGCATAATCAAACGAAATCAAGGATAATTATTAAAGACTTTAAATTTATCCAAAGTTTAAAAATATCCAAATTGTCAATGTGATACTACTTTGTGGAGTAAAATTCAAGAATAATATTCATGTATCAAAAATAATTTAGACAGAAAAGAAATATATTTTTGTCATGAATAGTACTCCGGGTGAATAGTACTCCAGGTGAATATTACTTGGGTGAATAGTACCCTGTGAATAGTACTTCAGAAATAGTATCACATGAATAGTATTTTGTGAATAATACTTTATGAATAGTACCGTATAAATGAATAGTACTCATGGACAGTACTCCGACATGAAAAGCTTAATATTTAACAAGAATGTGCAGAAAATATCCTTGTGAAATGATACTAGATGAAGCACAAATTTCAAGGATATTCTACTAATTTCACGAAGTATAGAAGCAATACTTTAACAAAATAAGTCTAGAATTCGGAATCTGAAAAGAAATAATATTACTTACATACTATAGAGTATGGAAGAAATTATTATTTCATACGGATATTGAACAAAAATAATATCCCTTATGAATACAAAATAAATAATACCCCTTACCTCAGAAGAAGACTGGATACTGGAATAGTGAAGTAGCAAACTTCTCTTCTTCTTTCTCTCTATAGCTTCTCTCTCTATAATTGCTCTTGTGAGTCTTAGTGAATTGGTGAGAATGAAATAAGAATGACCTTCTATTTATAGGGAAATATAGTTTCGATAATTGCACGTTTTGGAGCTCAAAATATTATAATATAATACATTCATCTTTTCCTTCATTTTTAATTTAGTCATGCAAGTATTATCAAACTTGCACCACCTCCCCTAATAGTACATACATATGAATCAATAGTACATTCATGTGAATCAATAGTTCTATACATGTGAAAAAATTAGTTACAGTATAGTACCTTCATCTATACCTCCATTTTTAATTTAGTCATGCAAGTATTATCAATCTTGCATCACCTCCCCTAATAGTACACGAATGTGAATCAATAATACATACATGTGAATAAATAGTTATAAGCATGTGAATTAATAGCAATTAATTACTTATTTATCCGATTAATTACCAGATTGGTCAATATAACCTCCAAAAATCAATTATTATCAAAATAAATGTCAATTTCCATTAACACTAATATTCCCAACACAATGGAAATATCAATTTCATCTTTAATCAACACAAACTTATTCATCATTAATATTATAACTCACAATATTTCACAACCAGATTATTTTCAGGAAAAAGGGGGCTTTTCGATAAGGATTTCCTCCTATTGACGCGCAATTAGGTGACCAAATCTCTACTCGACAGAACATTCTAGACATCGTCAATATTGCAAAAAAAATATGAATAACTTTGTCGTCTCAATTATTGATTTAATAATATAAAATATTATGTAGATGATAATGTGACAATAATTGAATCAATAATATGAGAGATATTATGCAGCAATTACTGTAGTAATAATTGAGTTTAATTGAGTGACTTCTTACGTAAGCATCAATAATTAAAGATATTATACAATACCGTGTGCTACTATGCAACCATGCGTATTCTAGTACTTTTACTACCAGATAGTTCAACAGTTTAACGGTAACACTTTCGTCGTTATTTTTATAAAAAGATATTTCTGTCATTTTCTAACTCCGACAGTAATTCCGTTGTGGGATCCACCAATAATTGTGTCGTTATACGAATATTCCCTGATAAAACGAATATTCCCCGACCAATCAAATATTTTATAACAACTTATATACTTTGAAAAATTTGTACATATTACCCACAACTATGAAATTATATCAAATTCCCACCTTAATATTAAAAAAAATATTTCGAGAAAATTAAATCTGTATTCATAAAATTTGGGATCTTACATAATTGTCTATATGAAGATAATGAAATCATTAAAGAATACTTTATTAAACTAAAAATTTCATTAGAAAAATTAATTAAGACTAATAGAAATCTTGAAATAGAAAACTCAAATTTGATCATAATAAATGAAACCTTAAAAGAGAAAAATGAGAAACTAGAGAATGTTTCTTCAGAAAAACTTATGTTAAAAGAAGAATTAGAAAAATTAAGAAAAATAAACAAAGATCTTGAAATAAAAAATTCAACACTTATTATTTCTATTGAAAATCTTGAAGTCAAAAATTCTACACTTAATGTTCTTAACGAATACTATCAAACACAAGTACACATTCCTAGTCAGATTAACGAACCTAAGAATACAAGGATTGGCACTTTATACCTAAACATTGTTGACATTGAGAATAGTGAGCCTAGATGGATATGAATTGCCTTATCATATAGCATAGCTCATGAATGAATTTGGCCTTAGCCTAGATGGATATTATTTGCCTTATCTTTTGTCTCATCCTTAATTTCATCTCCTCTCTCATGTTATATATTATTTCTAGGTGTTACGTAGTTACTAATTGATGCCAAGCGAGATAACGATTAGCCTGCGGGCTAGGTAACAAATAAATTCACAAGCAAAGGAAAAAGAGATTCACCGGAAAACATAGTGAAACTTCTCTAATGATTGAGTTTATATTTTATAAAAATCAAAAGTTATTCAATTCAACCCACAAGCCAGGTTTATATAGCTAACAAAACTTTATGCCCAAGCTTCCCAAGATATAACAAAATTCCTAGAGATTAAAAAAAATCTTCCTAGAGATACGGAAACCTAATCCTAACAAACTTCTTCTTATTAAGAGATTTATTTCCTATAACTTCCATAAAAGATAATAATAATAATAATAATAATAATAATAATAATAATAATAATAATAATAATAATAATAATAATAATAATAATAATAATAATAATAATGACCAATCTATGCCACTCTTCCAAATTCATTGACGCCACGAGCTCCGAAGATAACCAATCTCCCGAAGCCAATCCTCTAGTCCGAAGCCAAAGGCGTTAATTATCGTCACACTTGCGATAATCTTCCAACTCATGATACTCCAAGGCCATCAACGTGTTATCTGATAGCTCGGCATCTTCGATCTCGGAACCTCCTTCATCATTCACCCCGGGTAGGAAAGAACTAGTCCTTTAGTTTACAATTTTTTCAACAAACTGCTCAAAATAAGGGCTCAAATGTTTTATGTTGAAAACGTCAAAAGTCCGCAGATGGCTAGGAAAGCGTAGCAGACAAACATTATCATTAATTCGCTGCAGAATCTCATAAGGACCAATTTTCTGATCCTTAAGTTTATTATAATCACCAACAGGAAAACGATCTCGGGTTAATACAGCCCAAACAAGATCACCAACTTTAAAAATAACATGACAACGATGACTATCAACTCGATCCTTGTATTTATCATTTCTTTTTGTAATAGATTTGTACACCTGATCATGGATAACCCAAAGATGATCTTCCATTTCTTCCACTTTGGGGTGCACTCGACCAATCCGACGAATAAGACCCAAGTCTAGGACCCCATAAATATTCTAACCTCAAACTATCTCAAAAGGACTCATGTGAGTAGTCTGATTCTTCGAACGGTTATAAGCAAACTCTACTTGAGAAAATTCCAGATCCCATTGCTTTGGTTTATTTTCGACCAGACACCTCAAAAGATTACCCAAGCTTTGGTTTACCACTTCGGTCTAACCGTCTGTCTTAGGATGGTAAGCACTGTTGAAGTTCAATTGTGTTCTGAGATTTTCCCACAGACTTCTCCAGAAATTACTCATAAACTTAGTATCTCGGTCAGATGTAACAGACTGAGGAACGCTATGTCAGCGTATAATCTCCCAAAAGTAGAGGTGGGCAATCCGAGCAGCATCCATGATCTTCCTACAAGCGACAAAATGAAACATTTTAAAGAACCGATTAACAACAACCATAATTAAATTTGAGGCTCTCTGAGTTTAGGGAAGACCTAAAACAAAGTCCATGCTAACATTACACTAAGGTCTTTTAGGAACAGGTAAGGGAGTATATAATCCCGCATTGGTAAGAACTTCTTTTGACTTCTGACAAACATAACACCCCTTCATATAGTGAGCCACATCGCTTAAGATCTTCAACCAATAATAGTAACCTATAATTAAGGCCAACGTCTTATCTCACTCGAAGTGTCCTTCATTATGAAGTTCACTAACTATCTGTTGCCGAAGTGAACAATCAGGAATACATAACTGGAGTCCTCGAAAAAAAATACCAATTATGTAAGACAATGTCAGATCACCGACCTTCTCGTACTTCTTGAGTTACCTTTTCGAAAGAATGATCCCCTTTATACATCTCAGTGAAGACTTCAAACCCTATAACCTTGTTTTGCATAGTACTAAGGACTAATGTTCTTCGGCTTAGCGCATCGACGACATGTTTCAAACTTCTTGCCTGATGTCGCAAAGTGAAAGTAAACTCCTGCTAGTACGCCACCCATTTAGCGTATCTTCGGCTAAGCTTATGTTAACCATTATTATATTTTAACGCTTCATGATCAGTAAAAAGAATGAATTTCTTCTATATCAAATAATAATGCCAATACTTCAGCGTCTGGACTAGGGCATAGAACTCTAGATCATTAGTAGAATAAATCTTTCTCTACCCTGATAACTTTTCAATGAAGAAAGCCACTGGCTGACCATCTTAACTAAGAACACCACCTATACCAACTCTCGAGGCATCACAGTTTACCTCAAAGACCTTCTCGAAGTTAGGAAGTGCCAGTACCGGTGCTTCGATCATCTTCTTTTTAACCAGTTGAAAACCATCTCCGGCTTCCTGGGACCATTGAAATAGTTTTCCTTTAATGCTTTTGGTGATAGGCACGACCAATGTGCTGAAGTCCTGGATGAGCCGTGTGTAAAAATATGTTAACCCATGAAAGCTTCTGACATCATGTACAGTCTTTAGTGTAGGCCATGCCAAGACTGCCTCTATCTTGGTCGAGTTTGCGTGAACACCTTCAGTAGAAACAACAAAATCGAGGAAGGTTATTAAAGTTATGAAATAAGAACTCTTTTTCTAGTTTATAAACAAAAGTTCCTTCCTCAATATTTCAAATACAGTTCCAAGGGGTTTATGATGTAACTCCCATATTAGACTGTAGATAAGAATATCATCAAAATAAAGAACTACAAATTTTCCATTGTAAGGTCATAATACCTGATACATAAACCTCATGAAGCTACTGGGCGCATTGTAAAGTCTAAAAGATGTAACCATCCATTCATACAAGCCTTGTTATGTTTTGAAGGTTGTCTTCCATTCATCTCCAGGTTTCACTCGAACTTGATGGTATCCACTCTTCAGTTTGATTTTTGAGAAGACTTTTGCACCAGACAACTGATCTAATATATCATCCAGAAGAGGTATCAAAAAATAATACTTCACCGTGATCTTATTAATTGCTCTACTTTCAATGCACATTCTCCATGAGCTGTCCTTCTTTGGCACCAATAGAGCTGGAACTGCACATGGGCTTATACTTCCACGAATATAACCCTTCTCTATTAATTCCATTACCTACCTTTGTAGTTCTTCAGACTCCTTGGGACTGACTCTGTAGGCTGGCCTGTTCGGTAGACTTAATCCTGGAATGAGATCTTTCTAATGTTGAATATCTCTTAATGGTGGTAATCCTGATAAAAGTTTTTTAGGCATAAGATCAGCATATTTTGATAGTAATTTATGTTCATCGGGCGATACTTCGGCGTGTCCATCGACCAAACATCTCTCATAAGGAAGTAAAACATATACCACACCTTCACGTTTAACCTCTGATAGAAATCTTATCATAGATAAGAGGTTAGGGGTTTCCGACTGCCTAAGCTAAATCAGATTCTTCCTTCTATGGGGCTAACACAATCTTCTTCCCTTTTATACTAAGGGGATACTTATTCTTCTGACCATCATGAATGAATCATCCATGGATACCACATCGCACCATGCATTATCAAAGTATTTCTTACCGATTGAAAAATGACACTAAACACTTTTCATTAACTATTACTTCATTACCTTTATTTATCCATGATAGCTTATACGGCTTCGGATTCTAATCCGTTTTTAATTGCAATTTCTGAACAACTTCTTTGTGTTAGGTTTGTAATATTCATGAACGCAATCAAATTGCACAAAATAAGCGGAAACGTGATAAAATAGAGTTTTAAAATTTTACAAACCATATACCCAGATAATCCTTTATGCATAATTATTAATTAAACGAAAAGATAAAGAACAAGAATCATACCCTTGAAGATTCGAGCTTCCTCAGGTACAAGTTCACCTCCAAATCCTTTCGCGTTCAACTTGAATCCACCGGGTTTAGTTCCTTCCTTTGATCAACGTTAGCCACCCAAGTGTTTGGCCTCTAGAGGTGATCCACCAAGGAAGAAGAAATATTCAAGAAGAAGGGTATTTGTCAAAACCCTAGTTTTTCTATCTCTATAGAAAAAGAGCGTACTCTCCAACAATTGGAATCAAGTATATTGATATCTGATATAAGACTCCTCTTATAAAGATATCAGTTAACCCTTCTAATCTAATTAGAAAATAGGGTATTATTTAATTAATTAAATTCATTTAATTAATTAAGCTCCCTAATCTTATTAGGGATAATTAATTAAACTCTTTTAATTAATTTGACCTCCTAATCTTCTTAGGAATATGAGAGTACTTTTATTAATTAATTCTCAAACTCCTTTAGGAATTAAATAATAATAATAGTAATAATAATAATAAGACTCCTCTTATTAATTTATATTTAATATTTCCAAATTAATAAATAATAAATATTAAGCTATTTAATTTATTCTATCACCATAGATTAAATTAAATATACTTAATATATTATTACGATTATGCCATTAACTTCTTAAATAATTATTCTTTCTTTTATGGTGTAACCCTTTAGGTTCTCCATATTAAACCGGTTGTGAATAAATTAATTAGAACAATTCTAATCTTATTTAAATAAATAAATTAAACTATTAATTTATTTAAATAAATAATATTTATTCTACAATAGGGATAAGCCTCCCTAGTGATTAACGACTTTCTAGATAATATAGATTTCAACATTAATCATAAAAGAACATTTGAGTAAATAGTTACCGTACAATTTAATCCTTCCACCATACAATGTCCTAATTAAATATAAGACATGGAATTACTGTCAAGTCTTATTTTATTTAATTATATGTATTTCGACTCTTAAATGCACAACTTCAAATAATGCAAATTAGAAACTCCTTTCTAATTTCATTTTGCCTTGACCAAGGACTATTGGGTTGTCATTTATCGAATCACATAGGACATTTCTCTTCTTTTACTAAAAGTGCTAGATTATTTATTGATCATATATTATCTCCATGTACAACTTATTATACCCAAGAATACCCTTTTATATACCCTAAGGGTTTTAAGAAATAAGTCAAAGTATTACTCATCATACACAAGATACTATGATAATCTCAAGTCTAAGGATCACTTGTACTACTATCACTGCATGAATTCCTATTGACAGGTAAGTAAAACTCCATTAGGTATTCCTTAGCGAGCCACGTTCAGTGAACTTATTCTCTAATAAGCACATACATACTTGCTTTAGTGTCTCCACACAAATGATCATGAGATCAATCATCCTCATCCAATGAGCAAGCAATGTATGTACCAATCTATCTGAATTCACTAATCCCCAATTTAGTAATCCAACTATTGGGAACTATTTTAGTTTTAAACTTTCTAAGAATTTAGATCTCATTAGTAAGATCATCATCATTATTCTAAAAACATTGCTTAAAACTATGGGTTTATCACACATTATAAAACAGCATAATGTAGATAATTAAAAGCCTTTAATAAATTAATACTTTTTATTAATAAATGAATAAGATTGTTACAAAGTATATGCTTTATCATCAAATATGATTGGCTTGTCTGCATACTACTTTCAATCTCCCACTTGCAGTAAAACCAATCGCCATGGTATCTCATACCCTTCTTCTCTAAGTGACGATTATCCTGCTGTTGGATAAGCTTTTGTTAATGGATATATAATGTTGTTCTTGAGAGTCCACTATCTCTATAGTGATTTCCCATCTTTCAATGATTTCTATAATCAAATGAAAGTGCCACAACACATGTTTAGATCCAAGATGAGACTTATGAACTATTTCTAGTTCTGTAATAAACTTTTCATCCAAATAATCAACTTGTAGCTTCATTTACAACGATATACTTTGTCTTTATCACTAAACCAGCAACTCTTTGCTGTTTGGAACCTTTCCAATTCACTACACCACTGTTCAAGGTAACGCTTTACCTTAAAATGGATTTTTTTATCATCTTGCTCTGTCTGAAAAACTTGAGTCTGTTAAGCCCTCTAGTTTTAATTTAGACCCACCAGAAATTTTAATCACATCCTTAGTATCGGTTACGTACTTTAAGGTGTTTTTCACCGTCTTACAGTGATCTTCTCCAGAATATGACTGATCAACATCAGGTCTCGAACATTTCAATGCATACATGATAGTTACTCATGTGATCTCTCTTTTAGGAGTCTTTAAGGACTATTAAGAGAGATACACTCCATGGCTCATCAACATGAGACGTCTCTTGGAGTTTGTCATGCTAAACAACTTTAGCATCAAATGAATATACGTTCCTTGGGTTAAGTGGAGCATCCTCTTGAATCTATCTATATAGATTTTATCCTCAATTAAGATACTCTTCCCAAATCATTCATGGAGGAATGTTTAGACAACTTTATCTTTACGGATTGTAGCATTAGTATGTCATTCCTTATTTATAGTATATCAACATATAATATTAGGAATGTCACGGCGCTCCCACTGATCCTTTTGTACACACTAGGTTCATTCTTATTTGTGATAAAATCAAGCTCTTTTGATTATCTCATCAAAATGAATGTTTCATTTTTGAGAAGCTTGCTTCAATCCATTTCTCTGAGTGTCTACAACTCTTACCTCATCATATGTGACTGGATCATCATCTTCTATGATGCGCACCTCATCATCATCATCTATGATGAATTCATACCTCCTAGGTATCTTCGATACTATTCCATATTTACGATTCGGTTGTGGTATAATAGGTCTATCTACAAGTTCCTCTTATTTGAGTTATAGTGTTTTGTGGTTCTTGAGCTCTTCAAGATCTATTATCCTCCCACTAGCCCCTTCAATGATAAACATCTTTATCTTAGAAGGCATCGTGTTTTTTGAAACAAACACCTTTTGCTAAGTAGGATTATAAAACATATACCCTAAACTTACTTTAGGATGTCCCACAAATCTATACTTGTCAAATCTTGTCCCAAGCTTATCCTTTGAAACCTTTTCACATAAGCTTGACAACCCCTTATCTTAACTTACTTAAAATTAGGAATCCTTCATGTCCATAACTTTTATGGAGTCTTGTGGCCGGATATTGAGGTTACCTTTTTCGTAGATATGCATCCATTTCTAGGACATTATCCCAGAAGGATACTAGAATGTTGGTAAAATCATTATGGACCGCACCATGTCCAACAAGGTACGATTTTTCCTTTCGGATACACCAATCAATTATTACGTATCAGGAGGCGTCCATTGTGAGAAAACCATTTGAGATGATCTAAAAACTTATTGCACAAGTATTTATTCCTTGATCTAATCAAAGAATCTTAATACTTTGCCTATTTATTTCACTTCTGAATTCTTTGAACCTTTTAAATATTTCACACGTGTATTTCATCAAATACAAACATTCAACTCTTTGAATGATCATCTCCTTTTCTTATACTAGTTTGTTCAATTTGCCAAATAAATTTTCACGTAAGTCAAGTATACAAAATCCATTAAGTAATATTCCAGTTCTATACAAAATACTATTATTATTATTATAAATAGAACAACAATTGTTCTTAAATATAATAACAAAGATTTCATTGTCCAACAATAAAATGGATATAATGTTTCTAACGAGAACTGGAATACAATAACAACTTATTAACTTAATAGACTTGCCCGTAGGATGTGCTAAACTATAAGTTCTTATGGCTGATGCAGCAACCTTTGCTTCATTTCCACACGTAGGGTTACTTATCTCTTGTTTAGCTTTCTACTTCTGCTTGGTCCTTTCATAAATCTATATTTATGATAACCAATGTTGGTATCCAATACCCAAGTAGAACTTTGACTTAAAGAAAAATTTATTTTAAATCATGAACAAAATTGTATTTGTAACCAAAACTTCACTAAGCTTCTTCTTGTTATCCTCTGCAAGACGCTTCTTGCAGTTTCTTTCCAGTGTCCTGGCTTATTGCAGTGGAAGCAAACTCCTTTGCTATCCGTATCAGTTTTGTTCTTATTATCCTTTGTTTTTGCCTTTCTATTTACCTTCTTCGAATCGTTCTTCTTTTCAGAAGATCCTTTGGTCTCTACCAGTAAGACATGGTCTTTCTTGGTTGGAAAGTGACTCTCAACATTTTTCAACATGTTAAGCAAATCAGCGAGGCTGATATCTAGCTTGTTCATATGAAAAATTCAGAACAATTGTGAAAGGAGTCTGGGAGTGAGTGCAAGATCAAATCTTAGCTCAACTATCCATCCATGATAAAACTCGTTGTCCTAATTGATCAATCAAATTGATTATGTTATGGACTTTTATCTTTACTGTAGTATCATCGGTCATTCTAGATCGGAAGAGCTCCTTAGATATCTAATATCTATCAGTCCTACTTTCCTCACCATCAACTACTTGATGTGCATGAATATAGTAGGAGCATCCATAGTTTAATGCTAACGCTGAAGCACGTTACTCATGGAAGCGAGAATGATGTATTGAGCCAACTGTGCATCATCTTGTCACTAAAAGTAGCAATCTCTTCTTCAAAGGCATTGTCTGCAACCATTGCAGGGATAGGCGTATTAAGGACATAAGATAGCTTTTCAGCCATGAGAACTATTCTCAAATTCCTTAACCAATCCATTTAATTCGGTCCAATTAAATAGCATCGAATATGCTTCATAGTGATAGTAATTTAGACATTGTTAAATTCTGTAAATGAATTTGAAATTAACAACATTTTAGCATACATTCTTTTATTAATTACCAAAATAAATTAGGTCTTGTTTTGAATTGGTATCTCCCATTTTTTTATCAAACTATATTACCCTCACTTATATAGTCGGCAAAATCTAATTAAAGATTTGCTAGTGAGAATAAGGATCTCATTTCAAATGTATATAGCCTTGTGGTGTATAAATAAATAGGTAGACAACTCTTGTCAATTACATCAACTATGAAACTCCTTGTATTTTTCCTCTTAGATTATTTTGATCAAGTGGTGGCACATCCGAATCAAAATTATCCAAGTTAAGTCCAACTTAGCACTCCATATATTCAAAAAAGAAAAATAGTCCTTGTGGTGACACAACAAAATAACATTGTTCAATTTTCTTTATAAGCATCAAATGTGATAAAATTAACATATCAAAGAATTAAGATAAGCCTTGTGGTGACACAACAAAATTATAATAATTAATTGATACTCACTACAAAAAAATGGGGCTTTAGCAACGATTTTTCGGGCAACGACTTTATAAGTCGTTGCTAAAAGTATATGTTTAGCAACGAAAGTTGTCCTTCGTTGCAGATTGTGTCAGGCTTTCACTTTTTGCAACGAAATTCATAAGTCATTGCAAAATAATTCGTTAGAAATTCGTTGCAAAATTTTTGGCCACTTGATTTTCCGTCATCGTGGGCAACGAAAGTTTTTTGTTGCTAAAAATGGGGATTTAGCAACGATTTTTCAGGCAACAACTTTATAAGTCGTTGCTAAAAGTGTATGTTTAGCAACAAAACTTGTCCTTTGTTACAGATTGTGTCAGGCTTTCACTTTTTGCAACGAAATTCATAAGTCGTTGCAAAATTTGGAAACAAAATTCGTTAGAAATTCGTTGAAAAATTTCTAATCACTTGATTTCTCCTCATCGTAGGCAACGAAAGTTTTTTTGTTGCTATATTTCGTTGCCTAATATGGACCACATTCATTGGCAACAATTTTTATTTTATTTGCATATTTTATACAACTTTTTGCAATGACTATTAAAATGTTGCCTTAAATTAAGATAATCTCAATAAGTTGTTTTTGTAAGACCATATTCGGTATTCAGAGAATTGTCAAAAAATATTCGTATTTAGTATTTAAAAATTATGTCCAAATGCGAAACATATTCGAACCTATGACCTATCATTTGGAACTTTGGTCATTTGACCGCTGGAGCAACACAAGTTATCTGCTAATATCTTGCAAGGATTAATATTTATATCAAAACATGAGATTTCCCCCATATATTCCTTTCTTCTCATTTACTACATACCATTAATATAATCTCAGGAAGTTATATACTACAATAATAATAATAATAATAATAATAATAATAATAATAATAATAATAATAATAATAATAATAATAACAATAATAATAATAATAATAATAATAATAATGATTACTAAAACAATAATAATAATAATAATAATAATACTATAATTTCTGCTTATATATGTCAAATACTTACAAAATTATGATATTTATCTTACCTATTCTTTAATTTATTTATTTTGCCTTGGAATATAGTATAAGTTATTCTTTTCAATTATCTTCTTCTTTTGCTGCAAATAATTAATGAGCGATCAAACACTTTTTTGATGGAAATTGGTAATGAAATAATTAAGACATATTGATGATCATACATGATCAATATATAGAAGATTATAATGTAAATTAATAGCCAAGTAAATTAATTAATTTTTTAATATTTGACATTTTAAAATAGGGAATAATTAATGCTATTGTTTCCCGAAAATCTACTGCTTTTTTATTTTGTAAAAAAAAGAATTGATATAATAATTATCGCTTGTGGAAAAAAAGGAAAAAAAAAAAGTCAAACAGGTCTTTTCATACTAACGATCTTATATATCACAGAATAAAACAACAAATTGGTATGTTATAATTATAAGATAATATATTTGTATTTCATGCATAAATATTTATATGAATATTTGTTTATAAATATTTATATGAATATTTAGAGATAAATTTATATATATATATATATGGTAATAGAATTTATCTAATACACAAAAAATATAACATAAGAAACAAAAATATCATAGCTAGGTTTTGAACCTAAGACCTATGGGTTATTGGGCCAATATGCTACCATTGAACCATTCTAATTTATTAGTTAACTAAACTAACGCCATAACTTGTAGTCTCCAATATTTTTAAATTTATTCTATTGATATGTATATATGTGTGTGTGTATATATATATATATATATATATATATACATACATACATATATATACATACATAAATATTCTTTTCAAAATTTCTTGTCAAACTAAATAAAATATTAAATAAATCTCAACATTAAACTAAATATATATATATAGATGGTAATAGAATTTATCTAATACACAAAAAATATAACATAAGAAACAAAAATATCATAGCTAGGTTTTAAACCTAAGACCTATGGGTTATTGGGCCAATATGCTACCATTGAGCCATTCTAATTTATTAGTTGTAGACACTCAAAATTTTCTGCACTCCTATTACTAACATTGCAGGAGGGTAGATTCGTCTTTTGGAGATAACCCTGAAAGACAGCTTACATCCATTCTGGATACCACCGGAAGTTCAGTTCCAACCCGGAACACAACCCGGGAACGTCATGTCAACTCGAAACACACACCGGGAATGTCATTTCCAATCTCGGAGATAACCCTGAGATATGCAGATCAAAAGACCAAAGAACAACACCAGAGGCAGCGATTACATCTCGGCGATAACACCATGACGCTTCGGGTTTCGATCCCGAGAGAAACATCGGGTAGCAACCCCATCCTTGGTGATAGACCCAAGAGATGACATTGCAGTTCCGGCGATAACCCTAGAAATGCTTATTTCAAACATATGCAATCAGCTTCAACCACCAACATCCTGTCAAGTCACACACACCTCAGACCCAGAGATAACAACGGACAGACAGGAACATCCACAGATGACAGTGAGGCATACAAACAAGCAGCAATCCAATCTCAGATGTAACCCTAAGCAACGTCTACTTTCCACTTAAACCAGCAATAACCCCGGTGAGGAGTCACAACGTCGTCTTACCACGTCAACAAGATGATATCGCGGCATACCAATAAGTAGTCCAATCTCAGCTGTAACCCTGAGAAACGTCTACTTTCAACTCAAACCGGCAATAACCCCGGTGAGGAGTCAAACGTCATCTTGTTCCTTCGATAAATGGCACGTCGTCTCAACACATCATACATACATCCAATAATGTCCCACAAGAACCGAGGAGTGACAATCCCGAGTGACTATTACGTGTGGCAGTACTTTGGATAGAATTTGAAGCTTGAAGACCATGGGCATAGACCCCTCTTCCTGACTTTGTACAACCTCTAATCCATGTTATTACATAACTCTCGACACCAGCGGTCCGAAGAAGGTCAGATATACCTCGTTCAGATGTTCGGATTGAAGTTCTGCAAGTTCGAGCGAACATTACAGTGCATGACTGCACGTACTACGAGACAATAGGACCCGTGAGGCTCAGATCCACCACGACCAGCCTTAGGTACAACTGCGGCTGTCGCAGGTGTACCTGCGGCCATCCGTCTATATATACAAGGCTTGGGTCAGCCATTTGAAAAGAGGGAGAGAAGGAAAAAGGTGAGGAAGCCCTGGCCATTTTATTCTGCATACACATCTTTTGAGTGTTTCCTCTTCTCTAAACACTAGTTAGCTCACATATAACTATCTTTTATCCGGCGGGAGCTGAGTGTTTATCCATTTAAAGTCATAGAAGTCTACTTTGGCAGCCCATTGTAAGCCTTCTTACATTTATAAAGCCTTCTTCTCATATAGCACACACTGTTATACACATTGAGAGTCGTGTTGTGTGCGTTTGCTCGGACTTCGGTCCGTGGTTTTCATTTTTGTCTCGTATATATATACTAATATATGTATATATTTCCTATATATGGACTAACATTATCGAAAGTTATGCCTCGATTGAGCCTGAACTTGATGCGGAGCATTTAATTACTTATATATATATATATATATATATATATATATATATATATATATATATATAAACCATGGTCGACTCATTCGATGAGCACGGATTTTACATCGGTGCATTTAAATCGCTTTTATATATATATACTTATATATATAACTGTTGTCGGACATATCCGATGAGCCTAGATTTTACATCCGGTGCGTTTACTCGCTTTTATATATATATATATATATATATATATATATATATTTACATTCCTGTCAGGCTCGGAGTTTACTTCGTGGCCTTTTACTTTTATTTACATTTTGTCTCTCGCCTGAGTTTACTGTGGCGATTGATCGCTTTTATGACTTTATTTATATTTCATCACTTTGAGTTTACTTCGTGGCGGTTGATCATGTCTATATATATATATATATATATATATATATATATATATACTGCTTTTATATATTTACATTTCTGATCCCCCATGGAGTTGCTTCGTGGTGGCTGATCATGTCTATATATATATATTTACAACTTTTATATATATAATTGCTTACTACTTTCCATACAAATTGCAGTATCATGTGAGCCTAAGAATCATGTGATCACAGGTTCAGTTTACTGAATCTAGATTCGGTTCCCATGATGGACATTTTTTCATCTGTAAGCAGCTTGTACATTAATTTACAGTGTCTGAATTTCCTTGGATGGTTGTTATGCCCATGAAGAGCTTCTAAGATGTCAGATATTATTTTCTCGAGAATGCTTCACATCTCGAAAAATAAAAGCAAACAAAGTTTAACATTTAATAATAAAATGGAAGTATGAAAAGGTCTCAATTCCTATTGAGCATGGGGTTTGAAAAACCTCTTTTACAAAACTTCATTGATATATCCTTGTTAAAACCCGAATTTTTCTATAAAATTCAAACCTTGTGTATATAGGTGCAAACGAGGCCTCGCTTTACTTTCAAATAATTGCACATGATCACACACACACACAAACACACACATTCATATAACAATTTCTTTGAGAAGTAAGGTCACCGTGGTAACACGGATGTCTGGAGGTGCCTAACACCTTCCTCCGCATAATCAAGCCCCGGACCCAAAATGAATCTCGGTTTCACAGACCGCCTAGCGTTGTCAAAACCTTTGGGTCAATGTGCAAACCTTTTCCGATATCGTTAGTGCAACCGATTAAATATACCAACTGGCGACTCTTAAAGTCAAATCGTCGACATTATACATGTCGAGACCTTTTTCACTTGTTTTTTCAAACAAATCTCATATTAACATGAGAACACCAAAGAACAAGTAACAAAAGGGACACTAAAAATCCCGGCGTCGACGGTGGCGACTCTCATTGGGACTCAAAGAAGAGGGCTTAAGCCGCTATTACAAGCTTTTCAAAATTGTTATATGCTTGTGTGTGAATGTTGCATTTACATTTCTGATGAATGTGTACGAATGCATTTTTTTACTGCACTGCTAAATATCTATCTGTGATATTAGTGCTTCGCACATGTCATCATTTTGCATAAACGGTGAGACACGTTGTATGTGAATGTATGTTGTGTGGTCCCTCCACCAGGAGGCTATCATGTCGGTGTTTGATTACTGGACTCGTGGGAAGAATGATTCCCCGGGGCTCAGGAAAGGCACCACTCAGATTCGCTCCAGTTGAACTACCGGATTAACTTCCCGTCAAGTAGATTGCGATGATCTGGGAACCTTCATGTCAAAATCCAAAAAGGCTGCGAGCCTATAGCCAATCATGTCCTCTTTCGAACAGTCTAATCCTGTTTCCCGAGAAGAATTTGATGGATTGAGTAAACAAATCACAAACTTGGCTATTCTACTAAAAGAATTACACCAGTCTACTCAGGGTACGAAGATACCTACACATACAGAATCCTCTACACAAGGGGGAGTTCAAGGTCTGGAAAAAACAATTCCAGAACATCAGTTGGATACAACCAACAAAGACCCTGAAGGCACCCATCTCAAAGGAGATCCAGACACCGGTGACATCAGAAAGAAGGTCCTTCAAATGGAGGAAACCATTCGCGTTCTCAAAGGGATTGGAACACATGGCAGTGTTTCATATGCAGACCTTTGCATATTTCCTGGTGTGCATTATCCAGAGAAATTTAAGACCCCTGATTTTGAAAAGTATGAAGGATTAGGGGATCCTTACACACATTTAAAGGTGTTCATTGGAGAACTTGGATCTTATGCGGAGAATGAAAAGCTCATAATGCAACTGTTTCAGAAAAGTCTGACTGGAGAAGCCCGTTCATGGTATACCAGATTAGACAACTCTAAGATCCATAGTTGGGAAGAGCTGGCTCACGCCTTCTTCACTCAATACAGTTTTCAGTCTCAGATGGCTCCTGACCGGTACCAAATTACCAAGGTCAAGAAACAATCTAATGAGTCATTTAGAGAGTATGCTCAAAGGTGGAGGCGCCTTGCTGCTCAAGTTATTCCTTCCATGACAAAGTCAGAAATGGTCATGACTTTCATAGATGTACAGGAAGCTCCTTTCTATGAGAGAGTTCTAGCTGGTATTGGCAAACCATTTTCTGAAATGATCAAACACGGTGAGATGGCTGAGATGAGATTGAAGTCCCAGAAAATTCAAGACCTAGCCGCTCTTAAAGTCATTCTTTGAGCACATCCAATCCGGATCTTATGGAAACAACTTCCTTGAGGGTCCAAAAAGAAAGAGGAGGATTTTTCCTTGATACTACAAGGACAAAAAGGCAATCCAAACATGCCTATGCAGAGGAGAAACTACTCCCCTTTTCCAGCACAATCTTCAAACCCTCCATTGCCTAAAAGTGGAGAAGCAAAGCGACCTCGAACGTTCACACCCTTAGGGGATTCGCTCGAGAACATTCTTGTTCTTCTGAATGCTCAAAAGAAAATTACACATCTTTTTCCACCAGCCAACCCTAATGGCAGGGGTTTTAATGCTACTCGAAAATGTGCTTATCATGCCAGGGAACCCGGACATGATACTCAAGATTGTTGGGCCTTGAAACATAAGATTAAGGATCTGATAGACAACGGTGAGATTGTAGTCACCAAACCAAATCAACCTCATGTGCAAGACAACCCTCTTCCTCAACACAAAGAAAAAGAGGTCAACATGATCAGTTAGAGCACTGTACAAGGTTCCAATGGCGAATTATCCCAACCCATCAAAGACGGTGTTGACAAATGGGATTATGCAAAGTTCCAATTTACCATGGAATGAAAGATGAAAGCTCTTTCCAAACAAATTGAGCAATTGGCAGAACTAGTGACCCATCAGCATCAAGTCACATGCCAATTAATCAGGCAGGAGTATGCACATCTCCTTCTATTTGTTATAAATGGTCCATCAACACCTTCAGAAAGCGAAGCTATGGGGGATAAGGTTGCAAAGTGAGCAAGTGCTAAAGCCCGTCGGGATTTTGCCAATCAAAGGGAATTCACCTATCTGGGCCAATCTATGGAGGAGATACTTCAAATGTTGATCAATGAAGGAAGAATCACATTCCTTCTCCCTCCAATCAATCCCCGCTCAGGGCGGTTCAATCCTGATAAAATGTGTCAATATCATTCACATTCTCTCGGTCACAGCACAGAAGAATGTTGGGCACTCTGCCATCTTATTCAGAATCTTATTGATAGCGATGTCCTGCAAATAGTAGATGATTACACTGTACAACTCAAGGGTGGGAATGCATGCCCTACCCAATGGAAGGGATCAGTTGCAGTTATCTCCGAAGTGAATGATGAAACTGTCAAAGTATTTCCAATACAACTAATTCAACTTAAAGGAGCTGACAATCCTTTGAAAGTGGTCGCACCAGAGCCAATTCCTTTACCTTGCAGACCACAACATCCTGTTGTCAGCTTGCACAAAGTTTCATGGAATTATGTAGAAGCTAAAGGATCCATGTCTCATACTATTGCTACAGTGTCGAAAGAAAATCCACTGTAGCTTCCTCAACGGGTTCTCAAACCTACTTGCGAAGCAAAGGGGAAATTGCCCATGGAGAAGATTGAAAAATTCCTCCGTACTATGGGTCATAATGAAGCCAAAGTGGTTTTAAGCTTGCGAGAAGCTCCACACCAGATTTTAATACTGGATTTGGTTTTCTCTTCTAAGGATCATCGGATGATCTTGTTGAAGGTTTTAGAAGAAGCCTACTTGCCAAAATCAGTGGACGTGGAAAAATTTCAACATTTGGTTAATCATATTTTCAACAACAATGTGATATCCTTCACTGATGACGATATACCCCTCGAAGGGACCGGTCATTGCAAGCCATTGCACATCGCAGTGTTGTCTTACGAGTATATGCTAGCAGGAGTATTGATAGATGGAGGCTCATCTCTAAATATCTGTCCTTATGCCACCCTGGTAAAAATGAATATCAATCTCAAGCGGATCCAAAGCAGCCATACGGTCATCCGAGCTTTTGATGGATCCCGACGAAATGTCGTCGGAAAGATTGAATTGCCAATTGAGATTGGTCCAAATACATTCAATATATCCTTCCACGTCCTCAAGATAGATTCAAGATACAACCTGCTATTGGGGAGACCATGGATACACATGGCTGGAGCTCTTCCATCCACACTACATTAACAACTCAAATACATCATCAACAACAGTCTAGTCACTGTCAACGCTGAGTCGGATTGTCCTGAATAAGGAATTCTACCAATTATCAGCTTCAATTCAGAAGTTGAACTGGCCAGTTTCCATACTTTAGAAGTGAGTAACACGCAATACCATTCTATTGGAGCGCCACTTCCCATACCCAAGATCTCTGTCGAGGTTATGTCGGCCACTCAAGAAATGATGTCATTGGGTCATCAACCTGGACAAGGGCTTGGTAAAGATAAGCAGGGTATTAAGCACCCTATTCAAATGTCCAGTCAAATAGGAACAGCCGGACTAGGCTATTCTGCCATTTCCAGTTACAAGAATCTCATAAGCACAAGCAGGTTCCTCAAGCTTCCGCCGCACGACAATTTTCTATACCTTTACCTCATGAGTTAATGCAATCTCCAGTAAAGGTGCCAGCCCATGTTGCGGCTATGCTATTTCTGAAACTAGTGCCAATCAAAGCAAAAGAGGTGATGATTCCTGATCCCGAGGCAGAAGAAAAGGAACGAAAACATAAACATGACCTTGCCTTGATGATGGCAGGCATTCGCGTCATTGTTCATGATGAACATACAAACAGATACACCCCAGACGATGATTGCCCAGATGTCATGGTTATCATTCGGGAGAAGGAAGACAATGACGATCCTTCCATCACTGCAGTCCTTCAGGACTTTGCCCTCGACAATTGGAGCAGCACTCCATGCATTGGTCGACAAGGGTAAAATGGGCAGAAAATCCTTATGCCCAGTAGATAACTTTAATTGCTTGCTTTCCTTTACAACACTAGCAGTTATTTTATCACGTACATGCTAACACTTTTGTATGATCGAACAGTTGTATATATTAAGTGAAAGCATCTTTTGTTTCAGAACAATGAATTTAGATGTGCATGTCCTTGCTGATGACATGCCTTCTCTCTACAAGGGCTGTAACTTTGATGCAAAGTTAGACTCAGACTTGATGGACATCCAAGAGGACATTGAGACACCTCAAGAGATTAAGGAATGGGTCGCAGACAAACCTAAACCTAATCTTGATCAAACCACTCCTTTCAATCTTGGAACCTTAGATAACCCTAAGCTAATCTAGATTGGTTCAGACCTTACCACAACATAGCGGAATGACATGGTTGCACTGTTAACCCAATTCCAGGATATGTTTGCATGGTCTCATGAAGACATGGTGGTTTTGTCCACTGACATTGTTCTTCATCGCCTTCCCATTAAAGAAGGATTCAAGCCAGTTAGGCAAAAGCTCAGGCGATTGAAACCTAAGTGGAGTTTAAAGGTTAAAGAAGAAATTGTTAAACAATTTCAAGCTGGCATCATCATGGTGTCTACATATCTGGAGTGGATATCCAACATTCTTATTGACAATACTGCTCAATATGGCATGTACTCCTTTGCTAATTGCTTTGCGGGGTACCATCAAATTATTGTCGCTGAGGAAGATCGTGAGAAAACTGGTTTCATCACGCCTTGGGGAACCTTTTACTACAGACGGTAGTCATTCGGCCTCATCAATGTCGAGGCAACCTATCAGCGAGCTATGATGGCTCTTTTCCATAATTTAATGCACAAAGAGATAAAGATCTACGTGGATGACATCATTGTCAAATCCCGGAAGGAGGATGACCACTTAGACCATCTCACAAAACTTTTCAACAGGTTGCGTAAGTACAACTTGAAGTTGAATCCCGCTAAGTGCGCCTTTGGTGTTAAGCCGGGAAAGTTGTTAGGTTTCCTAGTCAGCCACAAAGGGATTGAACTGGATCCTACCAAAATCCAGGCCATCAAGGAAATTACCATTCCTCAGACAGAGAAGGAAATACGGGGATTTTTGGGAAGGATCAACTTCATTAGCAGATTCATTTCTCAACTCACAGCAAACTGTGAGCCAATCTTCAAGCTGTTAAGGAAGAACTCCTCCATGAAATGGAACGATGAGTGTCAAAAAGCCTTCCTCACAATCAAAGAGCAACTGATTAATGCTCCTGTTTTGGTACCTCCCAGGGATGATGTTCCCCTGTTCATGTACCTGTCCATAAATGACAATGATATGGACTGCATGTTGGGGCAAAAAGACAATAGAGGCCAAGAACGAGCTATCTATTACCTCAGCAAAAGATTCAGCATAAGTGAACACAAGTACACTCTGATCGAGAAGACTTGTTGTGCTTTAGCATGGGCTTCCATGAGGTTACAGCACTATCTCCATGGTCACACAACCCATCTCATATCCCGCGTGGATCCTCTCAAGTATGTGTTCAGCAAACCCATACTGAATTGTCGACTGTCCAAATGGCAGTTGATCCTACAGCAATTTGACATCGTCTATGTGATGCAAAAGTTTGTCAAAGGTCAAGGAATTGCGGATCAACTGGCCGCCGCACCTGCAGGGGATTACAAACCCTTAGAAACAAACTTCCTTGATGAAGGAGTAATGACAATTCAGCTACAACATCAGTACAATACATGTCGTACGTGGAGAATGTATTTTGATGGAGCTGTTAATACAGAAGGCTCCGGAGCTGGAGCAGTCCTAATATCCGGTACAGGGGAGCAGTATCCCGTCCCCGTCAAATTGCAGTTTATCAGCACCAACAACACAGCTGAGTATGAAGGCTGTATCATGGGGCTAAAACTTGTCCGTTCAATGGGCATCAGGCGGTTAACTATCATTGGGGATTCTGAATTGGTAATCAAGCAATCCACATGTATCTATCAAACCAAAGAATTACATTTACTGCCTTACCATCGGCAAGTTCTACAGATGGCTTTGGAGTTCGAAGAAATCTCCTTTCTACACATTCCTCATAATAGGAATGATTTTGCAGATGCATTAGCAATGTTGGCCTCCTTGGTTTACATACCTGACAAGGAAAACATGCCAAGCATCATGTTTGCTCTGCAAATAGCCCCAGTCTATGGGAATTATATTGGAGAAGTATCGGATGAGCTACCTCCCATCCATAACCCTTGGTATCAGCACATCAAGGAGTATCTACGAGATGGATCTACACCATTGACCGAGGTGAGCCCTAGCTCTGCTAAGAGGCGGATTCATCGACTTGCTATGAAATTCTACCTGAACGGAGATGCACTCTACAAAAGAGATGCAGGATTAGGTCTCCTCAGATGTCTGGACAAAGACCAAGCTCAGAGACTCGTGGATGAGATCCATGGTGGAGTTTGTGGCCCACACATGAGCGGCCCCTTACTTGTCAAGAAAAATCTCAGAACGAGACATTATTGGCTTACACTCAAAGCTGACTGTGATGATCACGTCAAGAGGTGCTATCAATGCCAGATTCATGGGAATGCTATCCACGCCCCTCCAAGGGAACTCCACAATATGAGTTCGCCATGGCCCTTCTCAATGTGGGGAATGGACGTGATCGGGCCCATCGAGCCCAAAGCCAGTAATGGACATCGATTCATATTCATCATGATCGACTACTTCACCAAATGGGTAGAAGCAACATCCTTCCCCAAGGTCACTAAAGAAGTTATCATTGCTTTCATCAGAAACAATGGCATATGTCGATATGGACAACCAGAGGTCATTGTTTCAGACAATGCTAAGAACCTCAACAACAAAATGATGGAGGAGTTATGCAGAAAATTCCACATCAAACATCTCAACTCCGTCATCTACCGACCAAAGATGAATGGTGCTGTTGAAGTGGCTAATAAAAATATCAAAAAGATCATGCAGAAAATGTCCGCCAATCACAAAGGATGGCCTGACCTTTTGTATCTGACTTTATTAGCCTACAGAACTTCCATGCGAACTTCCACTGGGGCAACCCCCTACTCATTAGTCTATGGTATGGAAGCAGTGCTCCCCATAGAAGTGGAAATGGAGTCCCTCAGAGTATTGATGGATGCTCAGTTGCATGAAGACCAATGGGTACAAGACAGGTATCACCAATTGTCTCTGATAGACGAAAGGAGAACCATGGCAATCTTCCATAGTCAGTTATATCAGCAAAGGATCGCACGATCCTACAACAGAAAAGTCCGACTATGGCAATTCAAACAACATGACTTGGTTTTGAAGAATATCATTGACAACCAAGATCAGTCTAAGGGAAAATTCGCTCCTAACTGGGAAGGCCCATTTGTTGTCAAAGAAGTATTGACAGGAGGTGCTCTCAGATTGCAGGAAATGGATGGCGATGAATTTCCACAGCTTATCAACTCGGACACCATGAAACGGTACTATGTCTGAAGTTACCATCAAACAAACATCCTGGTTTTAATCACCAAATCACCAGTCATTCCAGTTTTGAACCCTTTCACCCTTTTACATGCTCTTCTACCCCTCAGGGAAACATACACTTCAAGCCAGCAGCCTGGTTTTTACTTTATTCCAAACCTTCCATACAGTTTCGGTTATCCTGAAGACGGGATTTAACTTTTCACAATTTCGTTTATCCTAAAGACGGAATTGAACCTTTCACACTTACAGTTTATCCTGAAGACGGGAATAAACTTTTCTACGCCTGCAGTTTGTCCTGAGGATGGGATCAAACTTTTTACACACTTGCAATTTGTCCCCATTATGGGATCAAACTTTCTTCTCCCCGCAGTATAGCCTGCACGTGGGATTCACGCTTATCTTCGCCTTTAATTCATCCTGAGGGGCGAACTACGTCGACCTGATCTCCCTGATACCTGGGGGTACGTAGGCAACCATATACTATATGGCCTGGTTGCAATAAAGAAAAACAACAAAAACATTTCTACCCTTTCTCTACAAAACAACAAAAACAACAAAAATACTTCTACACCCTTTCGCTTTCCAGATTTCATTCGTTGAACCTCCCACACTAGGTTGAACCACGCAGACTTGATCTCTCTTCAATAGGAGAGACGTGGCGACCATTCATGGTGCAGTCTAATCCCTACCAGAATAAACATACTTGTCACACGGTACTGGGATCAACCCTCAATTTGCCCTATTTCATCGATTTCAGATCAAAGGGATGGAATTACCCAACCTCTTCTCACAAATAGAAGATTCGATGACCATTTAAGCTGCGATCGTGCCTCAAAGACCAATACCAACCCATAAGAGATGGAATTAACTAGGCTTCTCACAAATAGAAGTATTGGCAACCATCTGTGGTGCGGTCAATCTCAGAGAGGAAGAAACCACCCTCCTCTCCACATTCCATACAGATACCAGTCCCAAGACACAAAATATGGTAAGGATTCACAGAAATCAACGATCCGTTCTGAGAGACCTTGCGACGTCTCAATGTCCATCTATCAAGGATAAGTTCAAAATGCATCAAGATCACAAGGCCCTGGAGAAACAGGCAAACATCAAGCAAGTATCAAGGCATAACTAAAAGGGAAGTGAATTAAAATATATTTCCCTGCCATACATAATACTGTTTGATATATACATCTGTGTTGTACATGACAAAATGGCTAAGCTAGTCTGTGCAGGAAAATACAAAGCTATCTACAGATCTGTATACATGCGAACTATCAGATCTAACATAGCATCCCTCTCTGACGACGGAGGAAGTACTACAAACTCCTGCCCAAGGGTATCTACACGAGCTAGCAGATCAGAGGCTAACTGCATGGTGGCATAATGCTCATCAATGTAAGCACTCATCTCAGTCAGACTGACAGTCATCTGAGATCTAACTGAAGTACTATCTGCGATGGCCACATCCCTAGCAGATAAGGCGGCATCCCGCTCCACTATCAATGCATCCCTGGCTGATCTAGCCTCATCCCTCTCCAACAGAGCGGTATCTCTCTCATCAAGAGTCACAACATCGATTTCTAGCTCGATCTCTATCATATGTCATCAGATGTAAGCTCTACTCCAAATGCTGTGTCGAATACTGGGTAACAGTGGCACTCGGGGTGGGAGAATCCATCACAAATGCTGGCAGCTCAGCAGTCAAATCATCGATGGGAATAACAGCCTCCTCTATAGGTTCCTCATCGTCAGAATCAATCCCCTGCACTGTGGATACTGCCTCAGTCGATGAAGTCTCTGTCTCCATCCATGCGAAATACTCTGTAGAATAACCCGGATGATTGACAAAAAACTCAGCCAGCTCTCACTGATCCCAACAGGCATACAACCTGGATCTGTCCTCCACTGACAAACGGTGTGACGCGAAGTGCTGACTCATTGCCCCCTCATATGGATGAAAATCCTGAAACTGGTCAAACTGACACATCATGGCCAGTGGATGGTAAGTGATCATGCCACTCAATCCAGCCAGAGGGAGATAGTCCATGCCCGGAGCATGAGTAATGAAGCTGTAGGGTGAGCTGAGCCCTGAACACGGAAATATATAAAATGGATCTCTAAGCCCTGCCAAGAAAGCGGACCAAGATGCAGCATCCGTACACTCCGCAGGCTGGAAGGAATACGTCATGGTTATGTCATGGATGAAACAAAATCCATGATGTCTAAATGTGCCAATCGGTCTCAAGTGTGACATAAACCACACATACAGCATGACCGAGCTACCTGTAAACACCCCTGCCGGATAAGTGCAGCAGTATGTAGCTGACCTCAAGGGCTCTGCGATAATCATCGGTACAATGGTATAACCCTCCCTGAGAGCTCTCACTGCCATAATGACGCTGATATCCAGCTCATCCATAACGCTAAAGCGTAAATAATCCCCTATTAAAGGGTTGTTCATCTCAGTTTGACATCAGAGTCTGCACCAAAGGAAGTTTGGTTTGGATAAGCTCAATAACAATTCTAGAATTTATAACGCTCATCAACTATGGACTAGTCGAATCAATAAGGGTTCTCTAATCTTACAAGGTTCAACAATAATTGATATTTAATTTGAATAACAAACTCAAGAGGTATACAATAGAATAAATATTGTATAACAGAATCATACTTTGAAAGATTAATAATTGTTAATATAACAATTTGAACTTGATTAATAATAACGGGGATTTGTTCGATGTAAAGAGGTAAATTTATAAACTTAAATAATGATAACGAGTAGGGTTAGGAAACTTGCCTAGTGCGTAGATTACACGTTAATTTATACACGTTCCTTGATTTAATCCTACATACCATTTATATTCACAATACCAGTCAATTATAACGTAACTAGTCATCACAAGTTTATTCTTTGGTCTAAACTCTAGTTTTGACTATACTTAGTCAAATTATCACACTTATTTTCACATAATATCACACTACACGAATAATAAGCTAACTATGCATTCAACAATTCAATCAACATTTGAATGCCTTATTGACATGTTAAGAACCCATTTTAACATCTCATTATCCGTCTAACATATTTTTATGTTAAATAGATTAGGTTAACGTTACAATCCTGAACATGAATAATCAAAACATTTCATTTCTGAACAATCTGCAGAGTGGCGCTGTGGCGCCACCAGCAATCTTGTTCTTGGCGCTATGGCACGGTGCCGCTGCTGCTTGGGATTTGGAGCTGCGATGCGGTGGCTCTGCGGCGCGACAAACCAGTTCCAGAAATTGCAGTTCGTGAAAAATGCAAAACATGCCAATTTCTACCAATTTCTTTATCCATACATGAAATTAGACATACCCAGACATTATTTTATACACATAATCATTACTTAACCTTCCTAGCATGATTTTAACAAGTTAAAACATACAATTTCCAGAATCAAAACATGTAATTTCATGTTCTTGGTGATTTTGAAAGTTTTTAAAGATAAAACATGAAGATTGGCACTACGGGTTCGTTATAACACTAAATCAGTCCATTCGAAGTTTGTTTTCTTCATTTTAACATGCATAATTATATACAAGTGTAAAATTTATGAGACAATAAATGATTGACGTATTAAATTTGCGAGTAAGAGCCATATTTCTATACTATGTAATTTTGAAGCAACAATATACGACATATTTTTATGAAACTGATGTTATGGAATCATACAATATATAGTAAAACATGCTATGATGACATATTATCACATATATATCCACATAATCACTACCATTTCCAATTACAGAGATTTTAACAGAACTTGAAAGCCATTTTCATGAAAACTTTAATAACGTAAAATAGAAATTGGGTTGAAGAGATTACCCAAAGTATAGAGTGTAGATTAGTAGAGATGATCCTTTCTCAGATACTTCTTCAATCACACACTCATAATTTCCCTCAAAAAATTTTAATTTCTCTCTAACTAGTTTTTTAGTAGACTTAGAAAAATAAAAGAAGAATACATGTATAATTTATAAACTGACGCAGTTGTGGTCAGTTAACCAATCATGGGTTAACTGCCATCAACCTCCACTAAGGCCTTGTTTGGCTATTCATAATAACTCATTCCCATTTAATTTGATAAACTTCTTATACTATAGTTTAATAATGTCACGCCCATTTACACAATAAATCAAATATCTTATTTAATTTAATTAAAGTAAAATATAATAATTTCTCATTAATTCACATAGTTACATAATTAATTTTTCTCATTTATTAATTATGTCAAATTATTAATTCTCTAATTAATTATTATATTAATTAAAATAGCATTATGCTTATTAAATATTTTATTTAATTCAATAAGCTCACATAAATACATACTTTGAATAATAAAATTCTCCACAATTAATTTAATAAATATAACACCTATAATTAAATTAATCTACCACAGTTGCATCAATTAATAATTAAATTAATCTACCACAGTTGCATCAATTAATTATTTAATCCAATAATTAAATCATCGAAAAATATTTATTTAATTCAATAAATATTAAAATTAAATTACAAAATCTCGTTTGTCACAGAAACAATCAAACTATTATTAAGACTTACAACTATCAAACATCTACGAAATATGGAAAGTATGAAGACTTAAACATAGCTGAAGAAGTAAATGGAAATGTAAATAAGAATTAAACAAGAAGGGAGAAAGATTGGATGGGGTTCCTCCCATCGAGCGCTTAGTTTATAGTCGTTCAGCCGGACTATTTTCTTGACACCGCTATCCGATTCCTCTACGATAATCTAGGAACCCTCCATCCATTAGAACCACTGTGTGCTTTGGTAGGTTCCCCATCATGAGAGTTTGGATTGAAGCCACCTAGCATATTTTCTGTACATGATGTCCCTAGTTCTATTGCATAGCTAGGTGCTTCGTCCGTTGTATTTGTGAATAAATTGTTGCATTGAGGCATGAAAAATTCAACAAACTTTTCCTCTTTTATTTGCTCTTCCTCAGCCCACCATGGTGTATAAGAGGCCTCATTATCATACTGATCATTACTTTGAATGTGGCTACCAAGGGGACATGGGTGTGCAAAGTTCACTAAATTTTTCAACTCCAACTGAAAAGGCAATTGGGGTATTATACAAGTCAGTTAATGTTCTACATTATCCAATCCCCTAGTTGTCTCCTCAATGAAAACTTCTTTGAGCTCATCCAGTGGCATGTACACTTTTGGTTCTCCATCAGTTTCATCATCCATGACATAGAACTAATTATTTTGAGGGCAATTGTTCAAGGCTTCGAACATTTGATCCATCTGGTTCTGAAGATTCGAAATTGACTTCTCTTACTCAATCATTTTTTCTTCAGTTGATGCTATAAATTTGAACCACAATTCCTCCAGTCTTGAATTATCTTTCTCAGTTTCGAAATCCATGTATTGAGGACCATTCATTGATGAATTAATGAGTTGTTCCATCATCATTAAGATTTTGGCTTGATAAATCCTCGACTCATCATCATCTCTTCATGGTCTGCTATGCTTTTTGACATGAATTCCTTCAACCTTGAATTTTCTTCTTGTTGCATTGGAGGTGGATATGAGAAATCTGATGGATGTGTTGGACTTGAGATGTAGTATTGGTCTTGATAGTTATAACTCCATTCATAATCTGGGTGATACCCCCAACCTTGATGATAATTGCGATTAGCATAGTTGTTGGAGTAATCACCCCACATCGCATTTCTTGTCCAAACCGATGTTGACCGATAACTTGGATGCTCGCCAAAGACAATATTCACCTGTAACTACTATCTCTCGAGTATGTTGGGCTGCAAGAACATCCAACCTCTCCGAAAGTGTTGCAATTTGTGCTGACAATGTAGAAAATACATTGAGTCCTTCAGTTCTTGTGTCCCTTGGTTGAGTCATGTTCGCATAAGGCCATTGATAAGCAAAGTCATCCATGGTACCTGAAAAGAGAAAAATATAGGAAGATAATTAAAATAAAATAAAATGTTTAAATTAAGACTAATTTGATTAAAATTAATGTTGACAAAAATTATTAAAATAATTCCCCAACAACGGCGCCAAAAACTTGTTGCTCGTTTTACCGATCAATATATGCGTGCAAGTATACACGGTCAACAAGTAATAAAGAGTAAGTAAAGTATCGTTCCCACGGAGAATTAACTAATAAAGTTCACCAAGCACTAGCCCATAACCATTTCAGTCTTATTTAAACGAATGATTTAATATAGTGATGAAAACTATGAAATTAACTAATACTAACTTCCCCTAGAATGAGACTAGATAATGAAGACTTGAGATTAAAATTTCATCTATTGAATCATTTAAATCAACACACTCCTTGTTAAGCCAAATTACTTGCACTGGATTGCTAGTCGAGAACACGAAAGTAAAGTATAACCATATCTCAATGTACCATACCCATTTCACATATACTCCACAATTGATAGAATACACAAGAACACCCACATTACCTAAACTACTATATGTCTATCTGATTTATAAATAATTAGGGTTTAAGCCCAAATTCTCAATTGACTACGAGCGATGCCTCGGTATATGTCTATCCTAAGCACGAATCATACATTCCATCACCATGTAGAACATACAATCACAAGCTATCAAGATCAAATCTAAACTCATACTTCGTCTTTCAAGTTCATATGGGTTATCACAGTAATTGATGGCCAATCAACTAAGCAAATAAGCATGAATCTTAATAGACAATCTCATAGCAATCAATAAGATTAACAATGAAGTATATCAGATTAAACTAAGCAATAAAATCCATTGCAATCCCAAAATAAAGTTTAACTCATAGCTGAATCAAATCTATCATCCACATATTGAATAAAAATCATAAAATTACAAATAGGAATAAAAGAGAGGATAAGATTAGAGAATTGAAGTGCAAATCTATTCTCTTGCTCTAAGTTTGAATATATTATGCAATCCAATTGCTTCAAATCTTAAAACCTAATCAATTCTAGAGATTAACTACTCTACCTTACTCTATTCTAATATGAAAATTAAAGAGAAGAAATCAATATTAGCTACGTGATCCCCCAAGGGGTGGAATCCCCCTTTACATCTGATATATGTCTCCTATTTATATAAGCCCTAATTGAACCCTCCTCTAAATTACGCTTCAATTGCATTGTTTAGTGAAAAAGTCAGCTTTGGTCAACATCAGAAGTGGCGCGGCCGCACTGGAAATGGCCTGGAGTCGGGTGCGCCAACGCTCAAGTAGCAGATGATGTTTTTTGCTCCAGGGATTGGCGCGACCGCGCAGGAAATGGCCTAGAAATCCGCGCGCCCGTGCTGTTGATTTTCTGCTGCAGTATCCTCTGGTAAAATGGCCATAACTTTTGATCTGGGAGGAGTTACGGGGCCTGCCACCTATCAAATCGAATCTCTCGATGAGATCTACAACTTTCATTCTTTGATAATTGAGAAATAATGGACGGATGAAGGCTCAAATTGGGTTGAAAGTGGCAGCTATGTAAATGGCCACCCAAAACAGTGACGTTCGACGTTCGTTGGTACAAAGGTCATAACTCTTGCATCCGAACTCCGATTGGAATGATTCAAGATGTTCCGGAAAGCTAAGAAGAAGCTCTACAACATAATCCAAGTTCCAAGTCAAGAACATGAAATGAATATGAAAGCACAAATGATGTCCGGATTGCTTTTCTTTTTGAATTTTCATACCAATAGTCGCTCACATCGTTCTCAAGCATAAGATCTACAAAATGAACACAAAATGCATGAAAAGTAACTAAGAAACATGATTACAAGTAACTAATTCAAGTAACAGATATCGGATAACTAGGTATAAAACCTACTTATCACTTTACATTACTTGAACTTTATATTTTATCAAGAATTCTAATCGATTTTCTGAACATCATATTGGCAATTTGGACTCTGGATAATTAAGTTAAAAATCACTAAGATCTATTTTATCTTATTATTCTGGTTATTTTTGTCCATTCATTATATATATCATTTTCATTATCCTCAAACTTAAGTTTGTGTTAGAAAGTTATCTTTGGCCCATAGTGCAAAGATGAACTGTTAATTTGTATGATTATGACCAAGAATTGTGTATTGGTATAATTATGACCGGATTTGTGTATTTGTATAATCATGACCATTAGTGTTACAGTTGTATGTCTTTGGCCCGTAGTGCAAAGATGGACTATTGATTATTGGTTTTACAGTTGTATGTCTTTGGCCCGTAGTGCAATGATGGACGGTTGATTATTGATTTTACAGTTGTATGTCTTTAGCCCGTAGTGCAAAGATGGGCTGTTGATTATTGGTTTTATAGTTGTATATATTTGGCCCGTAGTGAAAAAATGGACTGTTAATTGGCATGACTGTTGGTGTTACAATTGAATATCTTTGGCCCGGAGTGCAAAGATGAATTTAATGGCATAATTATAAACATGAACTGTGAATTGGTATAACCATGGTCTTTGGTGTTTCAAGTAA
Organism: Panax ginseng; assembly: GCA_020205605.1. NCBI lineage: Eukaryota > Viridiplantae > Streptophyta > Magnoliopsida > Apiales > Araliaceae > Panax > Panax ginseng. Next base: position 116,429,952 of record CM035129.1, on the reverse strand, counting down.
AGAAAGGTGGTGGAAGTTCTCTTTGTCTTGGGTACAACGAAGAACTGTGGATTGATGTTATAGGAATAAAATATTGGAGATGGATTTTTAATTTGGAAAAAATAGTAGACATTATGGTCTACTTGACTCTTCTAATAGATCGTTGATTCCGCTGCAATTATGGTTAAAAAATTTTATCATCTACCATATGTTCTAAATATATGATTTATTACTGCTGAAGGTTGTTGATAATTTAATTATCTTAGTCATGATATTTTTTACTGGACTATTTGTGCTCACCCTTTTGCTTCATAATTTCTTTCAGGAAATAAAAGTGTAGCTGAGACTAGCGGAGAGAACATGGGTATAAAGTGGTGTTTCGAATTAGTTGCAATCCTCATCAAGTTATAGAACAGTGTGGCATAAAAATTGTATTGATGATTTAAAATGTGGGTGTCGTATTTTATACGTCATTTAATAGTTAATTTTGGTGAACCAAATAAGGGGATGAGAACCTGACTTTGGAAGCGTCAAAATAATTCACCCCATTAAAATGAGGACAAAAATCTTCTCCTGTTCCTTTGAGAACTTTAAATATTTTTGCTGTATTTTATATGGCATTATAATAATTTGGGTATGAATATTTTCATATTATATACGTTACAATATTTGTATTGAAACTCGCAGTATATGTGTTGTCGTATTTTGTACGACAGTTCAATAGTTGTAATAGGAAAGTTCGTGTTAGTACTAGTGTTGTTTTTGGTGACTCGAAATGGATTGTGTGGATCTATTTTGGGGACGTCACATTTTTAATTTAAAGACATCAGATATTACTCTTGTTTCTCCTTTATTTATATATTTTTTTAAACTTTATATTGAGAAGTACAATATAATCACATAATTAACTAAATCTAGGGCTGCAAACGAATCAAATTGTTCGCGAACCGGTTCGGTTCAGTTTAGTTCTAGTTCGAGTTCGAGTTGCTCGCCTAGTCGAGCCAAGTTCACACATAGTATTATGTTCGATTTCTCGATCGAACATGTTCGCGAACCATGTGGTTCGGTTCGTCTTTGTTCGCGAACAATTCGAGTTTGATTCGGTTCGATAAGTTCGAGTATCTTTTGATAAGTTCAGGATCGGTTCGAGTATTTCGATTTCTTACATATTTAAAATGTTTCTAAAATTTTGAATATAAATAATTGGTTATTTCATATTAAATTCTAAAATTTGTCTAATTAATAATTGTTAAATTTGTAATAATTTTTTATTACCAAAATATCTTTTTATTTTTTTAATAATTGATTATAAGTAAATATTTTTATTAAATAATAATGTGTACTTCTTCACCACTAAATTCTAATTTAATTAAAATAATTTTTAATATTTTCATAAAAATATTAACAATGATTGTTGGATTATTATAATTTACATCCCTAATAATTTAATAAATTATAACCCATGTCATAAAACACATAAATAAAGTTATTAATCATCATGCAACGACAATTTGACATTAATTAAAGAATGATGCAATAAAGTTGCTTACATTTACATAAGTTATTGAAATTGTCAAACCAATATAGAGATTAGAGAAATCAAGTCATCAATGTATCAAGACTTCAGTAATAGGGTAATAATTTTTGCACAATTACTATTGTATATTACATACATCAACTATCAATTATGTAATTAAAAGTGCAAACTTGATTTTACCAATTTTTGATTTTTTTTTTAGTGTTACGGACTTACGGTGTATATGTGAGCCAGTGAGAGAGAGTGATTGACTAACTTTGATTTATTAATTATGCACTTAAGTAATCATATTCAAGGTAAAAAGTAGTATTTAATAATCCAATTAAACAATATGTTACAGTACCGTTTGCATGAAATTTAAATGAGTTATTAATTTAAATTAGAATAAGCAAAAATATTTTTAAAAAATAAAACAAAGTTTCTAAATAGCTTTGACTTTTAAGCCTTTAATCTTATACTCGTAGTTAATATATTTAGTTTTAAACAATGTAATTATGAAAATTAAAAACTTTTAATAAAGTAATTCTCAAAATTTATTGTATTCAAAAGTTAATTATCACATCTCTTTTGAATCAAAAATATTTTCTATCGACTTTGAAAATGCATACTTGATCAGTATATTACTTATATTTCATAATGATGGAACGGAGGGAGTATTTGGTATTAATACATTCCAAATCTTCAAAGTTAACAATATTAGTGTATTAGATATTGAATTAATCTAAATCACCTAAATTCACATTATTTTAAATCTTGAAATTTTATAATTTCATATTTTTCATTATAAAAAATCTTAAATAAGACTATTTTTTATGAAATAGATGGAGTATTACTCATTTATTCTAGATTAATTATGTAATAAATAATAATATCTAATTATATATATATATAGGTTAGGGATCAGGTAAGGACTCTTACTTTGTTAAAATGCTGGACCTTTTTTTTTTTTGATTTTTTGGGTTTTTTTTTAAATAACTAAAAAAAAGTTTAATATTTTATGGAATTGAAATTTTTTTTTCATAATACAATGTTTTGGATGTGATTTGGATCACGATATAACAAAAGCAGTGCATGTGCGTATCTGCACTCACCATTTTTTGGTATAGGTATTCAAATCACGCCCAAAACATTATATTATGGAAAAATATCAGTTCCATAAAATATTAAATATTTTTTTTTTAATTGTTTTAAAAAAAACAAAAAAAAAAGTCCGCATTTTAACAAAGTAAGGGAGTCCTCACCTGATCGGTTCTGTAGATATATATATATATATATATATATATCTTATTCCTAAATAAGTCTTATATAGTGTGATATAAGACATATATCAATGATAATATGAAAATAATATAATATGATATATATTACATTTATATGATTATATCCTATACTAAAAATGATGATTACAATATTTGATCTAATTTTTGATTGAATTTCTTAGATTCTTAGAGAAGACGTTTTTGGTATTTATTTAACTGTTTTTTGCTTCAGAGTTCTAAGTTTGTGTTTGTGAACAAGTTTGGTGTTCGCACTACTACAAAACAGTAAATAGACAACGCGAAAAAAATGTTGTGGTTTCACTCAAGAAAACGTCGTGGTTAAAGGTGGTGTCTATTTGCACCCTTACACAACGTTTTAAAAACGTTGTAGTTAAGCACAATACACAATGTTTTTTAGGAAAAAAACGTTGTAGATTTGTTTTTCAAAAATTAACAGATGCTTAAAAACGTTGTAGTAGATATGATTCCACAACGTTTTTTGAATCAAAACGTTGTTGTTTAGTATATCAGACAATGTTTAAGCACATTTACACAACGTTTTTAAAATGTTGTAGATTAAAAAAAAAAATTATAATTCACCTACATTATCAATGCACCTGCAATATACTAATGTCATGATATATAGCTAAAATGTCTAAATTCTCATTTAAATTTAAAGCCAAAATGTATCAACCATTCAAAATACATCCCAATAATACCATTTGTTTACAGTTTCAAATTACTACATCCACAAAATCTATACCAAACTATCCATAAGCACTGAAGTGTCGTATACTGCAGCAACATAACTGCAGTTATACTCAAAGTTCAAACTAAAATATAGCCACACCTAACCAATAAAGCAGAAATAGGAAAGAGAAATACTCAAAGTTCAAGCTAAATTTTGTGTCATTTTCTTTTGCTGATTTTGAGCAGTCCCAACCTGGATGCCATCAATGTATACTTCAACAGTTGCTAAATTGCCACTTCGAGTAGCTTTGTACTCCAAGCCTTCAGCCTGTTGTTGACACCTTTCTTGCAGTTCCCGCACTGGATGCATAAAAGAAATTGAATAATAATATTTCCATTCAGCCTCTTCTTTCTCGGATGATGCATTCTTCAATTGCAAAACCAATGACACAAGTGTAACACGTCACACACTATTTCCATTCAAAAGAACCCACAAGGTGCAAGTGTGCAACAGTAGCTGAGTCACTACAGCAAAATGAATGTAAAATGCATAAAAAGGTTGGTAATCCAACTCAAGAATGCTCACCATTATAAAAAGCCAACACAGAGTTGTCTTCTGGAGAACACTAATAACTTGTATAAATAAGGCATACCTCAGCTCCACCGCCTGCACATTAAGCCAAATCACATGCCAAAAGAAAAGTCCACAACTCTTCTCCACCACTTATAAAAGCACATCCATATACGAAGATTCACGCTTAAGTTTTTGACCAGGGTAATTTAGTAGTGGCTTTAAGGCTGAGACTACAACAAGAACTGAATACTTTTTAACTTTTCAAGATCATAGCTTGAGCCAAAATTAAGGCCCAAGAGGTGAGCAGATCCTAGCAGTTAATATTCGAGTTTAAGAGTAGCAGAAGCAAATAAAATAAAGCAGCCTTTTACCTGATTGGCCAGATTATAAAAATGGATAATGTTGCACATCATCCAAACGGACTTGTAAAAAGGACAGAACCTATCATACCTGTCACCACAGCGAAAATATACCAATAAAGTTAACAAACATCAAGCATCAAAAGAACATTAGTCTTCGAGAGATGAGCTAGTAGAAATAACTTACGGAGTAAACGTATTCTGAGCAAGATAGTCCTCCCTCAAAAGCTTTGCAGTTTCTAAGGTAATTTTATCTGTTTCAGCTAAGCATCCTTACCAACCAGCTGTAGTAAGCAAAATTTCCTTGAGATTTAGAGAATGTTGGATACAAGTTTTGTGAGAACACAAAATGTCCCAAATTATACAAATTAAGCAGTGTGGCCAAATATATGAACACATGATTACCCTGTGTTGGATACTTCAACAAAAAGCAACTACTTCTATACCCTGTGCACAATTTAACTCCCGAAGGCAAAAATAACAAGTCGAGTCACACATTGTTTAGGTTAAATTTATTTCACTGAGGGAACACATACGTGAAAGTTTGTCTACAAGACTACAAGACACACAGAAACAAAATCCTCTACATCCTCGTGAATTCAAACAGCTATAAAGGTTTATTTTCCCCTTCTATTTTATGTTTTTTGGTCTACACTCTACAGTATACTCTATCCTAGGACAGCTGCATTTGGTGCAACTTGAACCATTCCCCAAGAGCATGTTTGAGGGAATAGCCAAACAAATAGCCTACACCCTCTGCTCAACAATTAAAAGAAGTTAGGCTCCAATTCTTATGCGCATATCAACTTGATTCTTAATATTAATTAATTACTTACTTGGACAATTTCATTCAGATCATCTTCTCTCTGCAGCACCTCACGAGCTTTTGTCCTGATGTCAATGAAGTCTGAATAAAATTTCTCATAAAAGGACTCCAATGCCTGCAAAGAAACAATGGATTTTCAGCAAGCAATTGGAAAGCATCATTTGCTCAGTTGGATTGGGCGAACTGGACATAAACATGTTAACATGCTCAGAATTTAGAAGTAGGAAATAAAACAAACTTACTGTTGAATACTTTGAATAGGAGATAAGCCAATTTACAGAAGGGAAATGCTTCCTCTGGGCCAGCTGCTTGTCTAAACCCCAGAAAACCTTCAAATTAAAGTAATTATTAATTAATCTAAGATAACATTCTGAATAAAAGGTGTCAAATCCACGTGGTGTGGGTCTCATTTTCTAGTTTAGCATTGGAACCAACAAACAGTCGTAGACCCGTAAACTCTGTATTTCTGATTCAAAGATATGCCTTCTTAGAAGTAAATATTGATGCAAGCAGAACAAATTAACCACTTAATTCTTACCTGAACAATGCTGAGTGTAGCAGATGTAACAGGATCCAAAAAATCTCCTCCAGGAGGTGAAACAACACCAACAATTGTGACACTACCATTACGTTCTGGTCCACCAAGACATTTCACCTTACCAGCACGCTCATAGAAAGAGGCTAAACGTGCCGCCAAATAAGCAGGATATCCACTATCAGCAGGCATTTCTGCCTGAAGGAGAAAGGAAAGCCCACATCAATAAGCACAGTATTTTGACAATCACTTAGAGGATATATAGAAAGTTGTACTAAGATTTAAACAAAAATGCTTTTATAATCCAGTTGTAGCATTCAAGTAATGCCATTTAAGAAGGTAAAAAGCATTTCACCGACATCTTTATAACACATGAACAACTCCAAAATGTTGCTTTTATCATTGAATAAAAGGAAATAAGAAAGTGAAAATAATTATTTTGAGTTACTGAAATCAAAAAAGGAAATTAGAGTCGTAGGTATCTAACACCATCGAAGGCTGTTGAAGTGACATTCCTGGAAATTCACACACTTATTTGAAGTCCCTTTAATAGGAAATACATATTCAAATGAAACTTACTGCAAAAGATATTGTAGCAATTAACATGTATGCTTTCAATTATGAACCCCTCCAGAGAGAATTAGAGAAGGCACCCCATTGGCCCCGCCAAAAATTTCAGAACGACCACTTTCACCAAAGTAAAAAACTTTACTGAAATTTCTTTTTTGCATTACCTACAATTTTACCTTTGAAGTTTGATTCTATTGTCATTTTGTTATGGTTGTTACAATAGTGTCACATAAGATCCTAAGGTATTGTTCTCATCACTTTAGTCCAATTTGTAACTGTTGTCTAAAAAATAGATGGCATCTGGCACTTGTTCACCTCTAATTGGTTCAATCACTCAAGTTCCATAAAATTTTCAAGCACCTATCATAATTCGAACCAGAGTGACATAAAAATTAAAGGTTATGGTGTTATGTTATCACTTTTGAAGCTTGAAATTCATTAAAACTACAAAGGTACAAAATACAAATAACACTTCTTTTTATGTTATGATAAATACATAGATTCAAAAAATTCTATCAAATCACTAGAACCAAATGGCCAGTAACATAAGACATGGAAAACCTTTATTTCATTTTGGTAAAGTATGTCAGGATCAGTTACACAGCTTGAAACTTGAAACTATGACAGTGTCACTTTTATGAAGTCATTAAAATAAATTTAACAATGATTTTTTCTCAGCCAAGGCAAGAAATAAAGTCAGGTAGAAAACATACCTATATATCTCAAGTCCCGTCTTATACAAAAGGTATAAAGCAGAATTAGAAATTTTTCTTGATGAATTCATAGCAATTCCGAATTTTAGGATTTATCAGATCTAAAAGGAACAAATACAAAGAGACTAATTTTACCTTTTCAAGCTGTTTCATAAGAGAAATAAGGAGAGAATTGGTGGTCTTTGTCCAGTCGCTCTGAGGAATATTCAATCCTCGTTCCATCGCATACTATCGACCTGAAGAATCTCAATATAATTCTGAAGCCAATGTCGATTTTTTAAGCTTTGTAGGGCAAATTATATGGGTCGGTAAGAGGGTTCGAGTACCTGAAAACGAACCAACATTCGACTGCAACAGCGAACAATGTTAATTAATAAGAAACGAAAACGAAAAATAGAAAAATAGAGAGAGTTCAATTGAGATTTAGGATTTTGGTTACCAAAGTAGAAAATGGAAATGCCATTTGATTGAGCTTGCTACCTACTGATAACAAACCTGCCGTTGGACAGAAGATAGAGAACTAGAAGATTAGCTGAGAGTTGAGATACAGAAGATTCAGATATATATGGGTCAGGCGGGTTTTGTGGTGTGAACCCTAGATTTATCACAGACGCTCATAAAAGCCCTAGATTTATCCAAATTTCTCAAACCAAAACCTCGAATTCCATGCTTGAAACCCGTGAATCAAACCGAATTAAAGCTCCTCAACGATTCTGAAGCTTCAAAAATGGCGAGATTTTGAGGAGAAATGGAAGGGAAAAGGAGAGAGGAACTCATTTGCATAAAACCAACATCGCAGAGCGAGAAAGTACAGAGATAGGAACCTTGTTTTAATTTCAAATTTTAGCTTCCGTATTTTTTTTTTCACCGTGTTTTTTTAGATAAGACAATGTTTTTTTAAAAAAAACGTTATCTATTTAAAATTAAAATAAATATCCTTTTAAATAGATATCGTTTTTGCATATATATCTATAACATTTTGTTTAAAAACGTTATGAAAAAAAATGCCACAACGTTTTTATAAAAAAACGTTGTCTTTTAAGCGTTGTCTATTTAGTACTTTGTAGTAGTGTCGTGAACAAGTTTATGTACGTGAACGTTCGCGAACAAGCTTGTGTTGTATTCGACTTGTTTACGAACTCGTTCATGTTCATGAACACCAAACGATTTGAACTCGTACATAACTGTTGGTTCGATCAAATTACTTGAACATGTTCGAGTTCGACTAAAAGTGTTCATGTTCGATTCGAGTTCGGCAAAATTCGGTTCGGTTCGGTTTGGTTCAGTTTATTTATATCCCTAACTAAATCAAGTATATGATTAGCATCGCTATATCTTACAAATAATCAATCAAATAAATGAGAAAATAAATTTCATATAAATGAAGAAATACATATATATTTCACATTAGGGATGACAATTTGAACTGAAACCGAACTAACTAAAATCGATCAAATCATATCTAGTTGATCAGTTTTTAATCTAACCAATAACTTGGTTGGTGCGATTTTTTCGCAAAATAAATAAAACGGTACTATCCCTATAACAAATTTAAAATCTAACAAATAGTATTAAAATCTAACAAATATTACTATTTGTTACTAATTTCAAGATTTTCATTCAAAATATAGTTTTTACATTGGTAAAAAGTTAGTTGCTCTGCAAGAAGAAGAAATAAAAATATTCTCTAAAGTGAAAATCATACCCTTCAAAACCAGGAATAATTCATAAGACTGAAAATACTTCATTTTAGCTATATCGGATACAATTTAGAATATAAACGCACAAAAAATTAATCAACGCAAAAAAATAAAAGTATAATTGTCAAGAAGAACATCAACAACTTTTATTTGACTCTCCCTTATCATTAATTCCCTATCTACTTTTTATTTCTAAGTGTGTGAAAAATTATACACGACCGTTGTCTTGTGATTCATTTTTTCCCCCCTCAAAACCTTTCTACATTAATTATCATTGCTTTGTGTGGACCCCATTAAGGGGCAAAATAAATGCATACCAGCTTCGTAGTGAGATTTAGAAAATTCCTTTCTTAATCGAATTAATTATACATTCCAAAAATGTAAAAAGTTGCAACCAAATTGGACCGGGCCAGACAGAACCGCATGTTCGACCGATAAAAATCAGAATTGCTTGTCACTCTGGTCCGATTTAAAAAAAAAAAAATAGTTTTGTTCATAACCCGGTTGACCCACCGGTCAGATCGGTGGTTCAACGGTTCAACCGGTAAAATCGGTTATTGACCCAGTGACTCGATTTTTTTTGTACCAAAAAATATTTAATGCTAAAATTAACTACTTTTAGTAATATTGTAATTCAACTTTGTTATGTTATAGTTCATAAAAAATGAAGATTTTTAAAATTTTATTAATTACTAAGAATATATATTTTTATATTTTAATGACATCACTTTGGTCAATAACGGTTCGACCACTAGTTAGACCAGTGACCCATCCATCCGTTACGTTTTTCGGTTCGATGAATAGTGATGTGTTAAAAATATGTACTGCAAGTGCACAACGTTTATTGTAGATTTGGCAAGTGCAGGTCGAACTACAGAGACTAGATCAATTCTTTAATATATCCTTAATTAATATTTTAGGCAAATTAGAAACAAAATGGTGGAGAAGATTTATTAACTAAATTATGCAAACTATTAATTAATGACGAAAACTATTAATGAGAAAAGATACCTAGGAATTAGAATCCACCAAATATTAACATAATAAATAATTTCTTATTTCCTAAATCAATTCCCAAATTATTTTCCCTTCCCTTTAAAAATAATGATTCATATAATTAATATGGGCAAGCATAAGCTATGAAAAATTCACAGATTAACTATAACTTATCAAAACCTCGCAATCAATATAAAAATCATATGCAATTTATGCGGAGGAAAATATGAAGGTGAGAATAATTAGGCATTAATTTTGGAACGGAAAGAATATATTATTATGAAATACTTAGTTTCATCATAATCCTAGGTATTAGAAATTTAGCTAGCCATGGAATTAAAAACAAAACAAATAATATTAGTACTACTATTCGCATGAAATAAGAATAATAATTAAAAAGAGAATTTCTATTATATAAATAAAAGAAAGTTACAAATACTCCCTGACAGTAGTACCACACGTGATTGGAATAAGAGAAAGGATAGACTGTAAATATCTTACTCCCTCCTACACTATTGAGAAAAAGAAAATAACAAGTGGTGCCTCTCTCTCTAAAACAAAAGGCCTATTTATAGGAAAAATAACTTTAAACCCTAATTTAAATTCATTGAAGTTGGACAGTTTTGTTCCCTTTCCATGTATGATTCAATTTTCTAGTGGTAATCAACTTCTCAAAAAGATCTTCTAGATAGACTTTTCTTTCTCTTGTTAAATTTGACTTGCACACTAAGAGTGTTCCACCTATTTCCTTCTCCTTGTAGTATTCTTCTTGGACATTCGTTATATGAATAAGAGCATTAAATATCGCTTGATCACCAAGATTTTGACTTTATTGCAACAAATATTAAATCCTACAAAATAAAATAAAACATATTAATTTAATAAACTAATATAATTAAAAGGACAAAATTAGGGATAATAAAATGTATGAATTACGTGTCTATCAAATACCCCTATACTTAGCTTTTGCTCGTCCTCGAGTAAAATAAATAAAAATAAAAATAAAAATAAAATTATACTACCCCATTTTCGTATGAAACAAGATTGCACTTAGCATGTGCAACAAGCCTTTAAACCCCAAGGTTATCCCAAGTGGACGAGTTGTGTCTCGTGAGGGTTTGCAGTGAATATACCCACAAAATTCAAAAATATTTTTGGGTTCAACAAATTATGAAATTGAAAGAAAACTTCTAAATATACATGGGCATTATCAAAAATCACACTTTCACCTTAAATATGAAAGATTAAATTCAAAATCACACTTTCACCTTATCAAAAATACTCAATCTTCATTTTAGACACCATCCTTCATTAAATCAATTTCATGTGATGCATGCATATGTATGTGATTTAACTCTTAGTAGGAATTTTTACCATGAAAATCAAGCAAACTTTTTTTTCTTTGTCTTTCTTTTTTTTCTTTCTTTTTTCCATTTTTTTTCAATTTTGATTCTTGACTTGTGCAATGTCTCATTTTCTTAGGTTTTTCAGAGTTACCCATGTAGAGCGAGCGTTGGACCAATGACTCTCAAACCGGATGGCTTTAGGGCACTAGCTAGGTGTAGAGACACCCCTAAGGATTTACTAACTCGAGTAACAAAGGCCACAAAATTAGACTAGTCAAGCTGCTTTTATCCATCACACTTTTCAGCGTGAATATCGATGCTTCCCGAGGCTTGGATACCCAGTTATTTCGTTTAATGGACATTGAAGCAGTTATTTTTTTTTTTTTCTTTGTTTTTCATTCTTTCTTCTTTTTTTTTCTTCTTTTTTTGAAATTACTCGAATCATGGTTTATACCCCAAAACTAAGAATTAGTGCAAACGTGAAGTGCAAAAATGCTTGTGAAATCAATTTTTAATCCAGATGGTGTTTCGAACTAAGATTTCGTATCTTATAAAAAAATTTAAGAGTTTTAAATCTTTTCAATCTTACTCAAGAGTTTTGCTCCACAAACACTTGTTAGAATTAATTCAATCCATAAAAAGTCAAAAAATTTTTAATTTTTTTCGATTTTTTTTGTGTTTTTTACTATATTTTCCTAAAAAGAAAAAAAATAAAATCTAATACAATAATATACAAACAAACTCCCCCATACCTAAATCATGCATTGTCCTCAATGTGCAAATGAAAAATAGAGAACAAAGATATAAAAGAATTATACCTTGGACGATGAGGCAGAAACTGGACGACAATATAAAAGAAAAATAGATGTACAAACTTACAAATACAAGTGCAGTGCCAGTCATGCTGAATCAGGTGGGTCAACAAGGTATACCACCTCCTCTAGTTCGGTCGGTATTTCTAAAAAGGGTTTGAGTCGTTGAGCATTCACTTTGAAAATTTCTCCACTCTTTGGATTTTCAATATCGACTGCCCCATGAGAGTAAACTACCTTCACTACAAAAGGTCCATCCCATCTAGAACGCAATTTGCCAGAAAATAAATTTAGCCTAGAATTATACAAGAGAACTTTTTGACCAGATGAAAATGATTTTCTCAAAATTGATTTATCATGAAACACTTTTGTTCTTCCCTTGTAAATTTTAGCATTTTCATAAGCATTGCTCCTAATCTCATCTAACTCAGCTAATTGCATTTGTCTATGACTCCCACCAGTGGACATATCAAAATTCAACTGTTTTATAGCCCATAAAGCACAGTGTTCAAGTTCAACAGGTAAGTGACAAGCTTTTCCAAACACAAGCCTATACGGTAACATTCCTAAATTAGTCTTAAAGGCAGTACTGTAAGCCCACAATGTATCTAACAATTTTAGAGACCAATCTTTTCTATTAGAACTCACCATTTTTTCCAAGATTTGTTTTATTTGCCTATTTGAGACTTCTACTTGACCACTTGTTTGAGGGTGATATGATGTTGCAAGCTTGTGAGTGATGGAATACTTTTTTAGCAAGGATGAAAAAGGCTAATTGAGAAAATGTTTGCCCTAATCACTGATTATAGCCCTAGGGGTACCAAAGCGAGAGAAAATGTTCTCTTTTAAAAATTTGACAACAACCTTGTTGTCATTGGTCTTGGTTGGTATAGCTTCTACCCACTTAGACACGTATTCCACCGCAAGTAAAATGTACAGATTTCCAAACGAATTTTGAAATGGGCCCATGAAATCGATTCCCCACAAATCAAACAATTCAATGACCAGAATAGGTTGCATTAGCCTCATATTCCTCCTAGTGATCCTCCATAATTGTCGACACTTATTACAATTGGCAAAAAATGATGTGGCATCCTTGAATAGACTAGGCTAATAGAAACCACATTGGAGGACATTGGCGGCCGTCTTTTTGCCTCCAAAATGTCCTCCACAAGCTTGGTCATGAAAAAATGACAGAACACTTCTAAACTTGTCGTCGGGTACACACCTCCAAATGATTTGATCAGGAAATATTTGAACAAATAGGGGTCATCCCAATAAAAGTTTTTAACTTGTGAAAGAAACTTGGATCGGTCTTGTTTGGACCAATGGGAAGGAATCTCACTAGTCACTAGGTAATTCACGATATCAGCAAACCAAGGTGTAATAGATATGGAGAAAAACTGCTCATCAAGGGAAGATTCATTTAAGGGCAGGTCAGAGTTGGACTCCACTACTAAACGTGACAAATGATCAGCTACCACGTTTTCAGACCCTTTTTTGTCTCGTATCTCTAGGTCAAATTCTTGGAGCAATAAGACCTAACGAATTAAACGAGCTTTTGAATCTTTTTGGAAAGAAGGTGTTTGAGAGCAGAATGGTCAGTGTAAACAATTATTTTAGAACCAATAAGATAAGATCAAAACTTTTCTAGGGCAAAAACTACAGCTATAAGTTCTTTTTCAGTAGTTGAATAGTTTAATTGTGCATCATTCAAAGTACTACTAGCATAGTATATGACATGGGGAATCTTGTTGATTCTTTGACCTAAAACAACACCAACTGCATAGTCAGATGCATCACACATTAATTCAAATGGTTGTCTCTAATCAGGTGATTTGATGATAGGAGCTGAAGTCAACTCATTTTTGAGTTGTTCAAAGGATTGAAGACATTTTTCATTAAATTCAAATTTTGCATCTTTACCTAAAAGATTGGTCAAGGGTCTTGCTTTCTTACTGAAATCTTTAATGAATCGCCTATAAAAGCCTGCATGCCCTAGGAAAGAACAAATTTCTTTGACTGTCCTAGGTGGTGGAAGATTGGAAATGAGGTTGATTTTGGCTTTATCTACTTCAATTCCCTTTTCAGATATGATGTGACCAAGAACAATTCCTTTTTTTTTTACCATGAAATAACATTTTTCCCAATTTAGGATTAATTTTGTTTCCTTACATCTCCTTAGAACTAAGTCAAGGTGGTGAAGGCATTCATGAAATGTAGACCCAAATATGAAAAAATCATCTATGAAAATTTCTAGGAATTTCTCTACCATGTCAGATAAAATGCTCATCATGCATCTTTGAAAGGTGGCAGGGGCACTACACAGCCCAAAGGGTAGAGGATGATATGCAAAGGTTCCATAAGGACAAATGAATGTGGTCTTTTCTTGGTCTTCCGGGGCTATGGGAATTTGAAAGTAGCCCGAGTAACCATCAAGGAAACAATTATAAGCATGACCATCTAATCTTTCTAGAATTTGGTCTATGAAGGGTAAAGGAAAATGATCCTTTCTTGTAGCATCATTGAGTTTTCTACAGTCTATGCAAACCCTCCAACCAGATTGGACACGAGTGGGAACTAACTCATTAGCTTCATTTTGAACCACCGTTAAGCCAGACTTTTTAGGTACCACCTGAACAGGACTTACCCATGAGCTATCAGAATTAGGATAAATGATCCCGTTATCAAGACACTTAAGAATTTCTTTCTTAAAAACCTCTTTTAGAACCGGGTTTAACCGCCTTTGTGGGTCTCTCACAGGTTTAGCATCATCTATTAAGTGGATCCTATGTTGGACAATGGTTGGACTGATCCCCTTAATATCAGTTATACTCCATCCTATGGCTTCCTTATTTTCTCTCAAGATGGTCAATAACTCTTCCTCCTGTGTGTTTGTTAAATCTGAAGCAATGATTACAGGAAGAGTTTTGGAGGGAACTAAATATGCATATTTAAGATTATCAAGCAGAGGTTTGAGTTCTAACTCTGGTGGACTCTTTTCAAGAGGTTCTGAAGATTGCAAGAATGGCTCAGTCTCGGGTTCCAATTTAGAGTAAGACATTGATGTTTATGACTCTAGCATTTCATTAACCTCATTTATATATTATGTTTCATCCCAATTTTGACCAAAATGATTTAGACAAAAATTAAAAATTTCGTCTTCTCTTGTAAGTTCATTGTCGGACATGTCCTGAATCATGTTCACTTCAACGGGTTGGTCAGAAAAATCACAAGGTTGCTTTCCCATATTAAACACATTTAAATCAATTGTCATGTTCCCAAATGTCAATTTCATTAGTCCATTTCTACAGTTGATTAACGCATTAAAAGTTGCTAGAAATGGTCTACCTAAAATTAGAGGAATTTAACCCTTGGGATTGACAACAGGCTGGGTTTCAAGGACAACAAAGTTAACTGGGAAGACAAAATCACAAACCTTAATAAGTACATCTTTAACTATTCCTTTTGGCACTTTAATGGAACGGTCAGCTAGTTGGAGTGTGACACTTATCTTTTTCAACTCTCCTAAGCCTAAGGTTTCGTACACAGAAAATGGTAACAGGTTCACACTAGCTCCTAAATCAAGCAAAACTTTTTCAATTAATGTGTCACCTATGATGCATGAAATAGTAGGACAACCGGGGTCCTTATATTTCATAGGGACTTGACATAACAAGATAGAACTCACATGGGCTGTTAGAAAAGCTTTCTTAGGAACATGAGTGGTTCTTTTATGTGTGCACAAATCTTTTAGACATTTAGCATATGAGGGAACTTGTTGAATGACATCTAGAAGAGGAATGTTTATTTTCACTTGTTTGAACACTTCTAGAATTTTGTCCAACTGGGCTGACTGCTTGTTTGAAATAAGTCTTTGAGGGAATGGGGCTTTTGGTTTGAAGACTTTTTCAGTTGACTCATAAGGTGTGGTTGAATCATGTTTTGAAACATGATTAGTGGATGGGCCTACTGACTTAGAGTTTGTGGGATTTTTAGGCTGGGTTGACTTTAAAGATGGATCATTAGATTCAACATTAAAAATTTTCTCTTCTTCATTATCAATGCCAGCATGATCGTTAAAATAATTTCCAGAACTTAAAGAGAGTACAGAATTCACATGATTGACTTGGTTGTTTTCAAGTGAATTAACATGATATTTGAGTAGGGACCAGAAATTTTGGATTGGTCTCGGGTTGACTGGGAAGCTTACCCTTCTCTCTTTCACTAACCGTAGTGGCCAATTGACTCATTTGGATTTCTAGGTGAGATAAGGCTTGGTTAGTGCTTTGCTGAGATTTTATTAAAGTTTCCACACTCTTCTCTAAGGTGCTAAGTGTCCTCTCACTTTCATTAGAAAAACCTGGTGGATATTGAGGTGCTGGATTTGAATTTTGGTACGGACCAGAATTTATCTTTTGTTAAGGTTGAAAAGATTGATTTAGAGACTGATTGACCTGATTTGAAGAGTTATTAGGGTATGGTCCTTGGTTCCATGCAAAATTAGGATGATTCCTCCAACCAGGATTATAAGTGGGTGCAAATGGGTCATTCCTAGGTCTTTGAAACATTGCATTGACTTGTTTATATTCTTCAAATTGGGGCACGATTCTAGGACATTCCTCAATAACATGGCTTGATGAATTACACCTTAGACACAAAGGTGTTGGTGTTGAGACTTGGTTCACGTGTGATTGTCCCCTAGTTTCTAAATCTTCAGGTCTTTTAAGTACACCAGCCAACTTAACTTCGGTAGAAATTGAATTATCAATTATATGAACACCCCTAGATGAACTAGGTTTATCTGTCTCTCAGGTGGTTTCCTATTGCATGGTTTTTTCTGCTAAGTCTTCTAAAAACTCTCAAGCCTTTTCCTCATCATTATTCAAAAAATCCCCTTGACACATTGACTCTAACATTGTTTTAGTGGGATAATCTAAACCTTCGTAAACAATTTGACACAATCTCTATTTCTCAATTCCGTGGTGTGGGCACTGGGATAACAAATTTTTAAATCTATCAAAATATTTCCAAAAGGACTCTTTTTCAAGTTGGCAAAATTGATGAATTGCAGTCCTAATTTTAGTAGTTTTATGATTTGGAAAATATTTTTTTAGAAATGTAACGACAAATCTCTCCCAGGTTGATATGGAATTATTTGGTAGGCTATATAACCACTTTTTAGCATTACCTTTTAAAGCAAATGTTATAAATCTTAGCCTAATTGAGTCATCAGACAATTGTTAAATTTTCATTAAGGCACAAACTTCCTCAAATTCCTGAATAAATAAATATGCATCTTCTATCCCCGTAAACCTAGGTAACATATTTATAAAATGTGGCTTAAGTTCAAAATTGTTACTAGTTACCGGTGGTAGACTAAGACATGAAGGTTGGACAGAGCGGGAAGGATAACATCGATCCCTTAAAGAAACAGTTTGGTGCCCTCCATTTTTATTAAAGTGAGATCTTTTAAAGTGAAATTCAAAAAATCAAGTTTTCTCACTAATTAGGATGTTTCGTCCCTAATCCACACTTTTTGCATACACTAATTAACAAATAATCAAATAAGCACAAAATAAATAAATAATTACTTCTAAGGTTAACCTAAATAAAATCTAGACAGCTCCTAACTATTTCAAGTTACACCGCAAGGTCCACCAAATTCGAAATTAATCATACCACTAGCCAAGTAAGTGTAAGAAAGGTGGGAGTCTCTCCGTAGATACGGTGATTAATTAAATAACCACACAATCTTTAGGCGTATACCTTTTGAACCACTTGCCTAAACACCAATAGTTTGATTAATTTAAAATTCAGACGCCTCTTGGAGTTTCTTGTCCTAATTGAGCTCGAGAGTCCTAGGGGCCAACGTCTACTTGCTTTTATTAGGTCATGGTCATGCAAAATGCAAATTGGGTTGTTTATGGGCTAAGGAAGGGTGATGAAATCTCCACCTTATCTTGTTACAGGTTGTGCCCTTAATGTTAGATTAAAGATGAAAATGCACAAATAAAAAAATAATATAAACAAATAAAGTGTCCTAAAACTATGTGAATTACGAAAGAAGGAGAAATTTTGACATACCTCAATCCTCCAGCAATCACAACAGTTTATATTTGACAAAAAATAAAAAATAAAAAATAAAAACCTAACAGGATGTGCTCTACGTGAGTGAATGCATGAATGCGGCAAAAAAAAAACAAAAAAAAAAACTAAACTACTATTCTTTTATTTTATTTTATTTTTAAAAAAAAATTGGAATACAATGATAGAAGAAAGCTTGAAACAAAATCTTTATCTTTTCGCTCCTTCGATCCACTTAAATAATCCTGAAAAAAAATATTTAAAAATAAAATAAAATTAAAGTTAAAACTAATTCGAATAAATAAAAATTAAGGAATAAAAAAAAAATTAATTCTAGTCCCAAAGAACGACGCTTAAAAACTTGATGTGGTAAAATATTTTTCTTTGCAAGTGCAGGCGTCTATTGTAGATTTGGCAAGTCTTGAAGTCGAACCACGAGACTAGATCAATTCTTTAATATATCCTTAATTAATATTTTAGGCAAATTAGAAACAAAAATGGTGGATAAAATTTATTAACTAAATTATGTAAACTATTAATTAATGACGAAAATTATTAATGAGAAAAGATACCTAGGAATTAGAATCCACCAAATATTAACATAATAAATAATTTATTATTTCCTAAATAAATTCTCAAATTATTTTCCCTTCCCTTTAAAAATAATGATTCATATAATTAATATGGGCAAGCATAAGTTATGAAAAATTCACAGATTAACTATAACTTATCAAAACCTCGCAATTAATACAAGAATCTTATGCAATTTATGCGGAAGAAAATATGAAGGTGAGAATAATTAGGCATTAATTTTGGAACGGAAAGAAAATATTATTATGAAATAATTAGTTTCATCATAATCCTAGGTATTAGAAATTTAGCTAGCCATGGAATTAAAAACAAAAACAAATAATATTAGTACTACTATTCGCATGAAATAAGAACAATAATTAAAAAGAGAATTTCTATTATATAAATAAAAGAAAGTTACAAATACTCCCTGCAGTAGTACCACACGTGATTGGAATAAGAAAAAGGACAGACTGTAAATATCTTACTCCCTCCTACACTAGTGAAAAACTGAGAAAAAGAAAATAATAAGTGGTGCGTCTCTCTAAAACAAAAGGCCTATTTATAGGGAAAATAACTTTGAACCCTAATTTAGATTTATTGAACTTGGACACTTTTGTTCCCTTTCCATGTAGGATTCAATTTCCTAGTGGTAATCAACTTCTCAAAAAGATCTTCTAGATAGACTTTTCTTTCTCTTGTTGGATTTGACTTGCACACTAAGATTGTTCCACCTCTTTCCTTCTCCTTGTAGGATTCTTCTTGGACATTCCTTATATGAATAAGAGCATTAAATATCGCTTGATCACCAAGGTATTGACTTTATTGCAACAAATATTAAATCCTACAAAATAAAATAAAACATATTAATTTAATAAACTAATATAATTAAAAGGACAAAATTAGGGATAATAAAATGTATGAATTACGTGTCTATCAAATAGTCCGGGTGTGAGAACCTTGATTGCAACATTATAAATTATCTTTCCAAAATTTTAATGCAATCAGTTGTTGTTATTTGGCTTGGCGGGGGCAATGTATAATTTTTTTTTTATTTTTTAATGTAAGAACAACAAATATTATTTACTACATTTTTTGGTTTCTTTTTTTGGAAGTTTCTAATTGGGGGGTACAATATAATCTCATAGTTAAGTGCATTATCATCATCATTATTACAAATAATCATTCAAGACATAAATAAGGAATAAAATACATAATTTAAAAAGAGAATTTCTATTATATAAATAAAAGAAAGTTACAAATACTCCCTGCAGTAGTACCACATGTGATTGGAATAAGAGAAAGGACAGACTGTAAATATCTTACTCCCTCCTACACTAGTGAAAAACTGAGAAAAAGAAAATAATAAGTGGTGCGTCTCTCTAAAACAAAAGACCTATTTATAGGGAAAATAACTTTGAACCCTAATTTAGATTTATTAAACTTGGACACTTTTGTTTCCTTTCCATGTAGGATTCAATTTCCTAGTGGTAATCAACTTCTCAAAAAGATCTTCTAGATAGACTTTTTTTTCTCTTGTTGGATTTGACTTGCACACTAAGATTGTTCCACCTCTTTCCTTCTCCTTGTAGGATTCTTCTTGGACCTTCCTTATATGAATAAGAGCATTAAATATCGCTTGATCACCAAGGTTTTGACTTTATTGCAACAAATATTAAATCCTACAAAATAAAATAAAATATATTAATTTAATAAACTAATATAATTAAAAGGACAAAATTAGGGATAATAAAATGTATGAATTACGTGTCTATCAAATAGTCCGGGTGTGAGAACCTTGATTGCAACATTATAAATTATCTTTCCAAAATTTTAATGCAATCAGTTGTTGTTATTTGGCTTGGCGGGGGCAATGTATAATTTTTTTTATTTTTTATTGTAAGAACAACAAATATTATTTACTACATTTTTTGGTTTCTTTTTTTGGAAGTTTCTAATTGGGGGGTACAATATAATCTCATAGTTAAGTGCATTATCATCATCATTATTACAAATAATCATTCAAGACGCAAATAAGGAAGAAAATACTATGACGCCCCCAAAATAGGTATACACAACCCATTCTAAGTCGCCAAATACATGATACATAATTTAAATACAAACTTAATTTATACAATTATCGTGCAAAATACGACAACACAATAGCTAAGTTTCAATACAAATATTGTCTCGTAGACAATATCCAAACTCAAATGGAGTCCTCATTACAATTATTAACACACTATTTTATAGAATAGTGAGGACTACTATAACCACCATCTTGGACCATCACTCCATTCCTCGACTAGTCTCAGCTATATTCTCATTTCCTGAAGAGAATAATGAAAGAAACGGGTGAGCTGAACTAGCCTAGTAAAAAATATTATGACTAAGATAATGTAGAATAAATTATCCTTAGCCTTCAATAGTGTACAAACTGATAGAATACAATAGACAACATGTTTAACTGCAGCGGAACAAGCAATCCATTAGAAGAGTCAAGTAGAGCATGATGTCTACTATGTTCTATGATTTAAAAGTTCATAATCAATATTTTATCTCTACAACACAATTTAATAAATAATCCACATCACCTAATTATCCATGCACTACGGCCAAGGATATTCGTTAGTATCATATCCACGAATTATCCATGTACTACGAGCCAAGGATATTCGTTATTATCACATCCACGAATTATCTACGCACTACCGGCCAAGGATATTCGTTATTAATACCAGTGGTCATGATCATGCCAAACAACTGTCCATTAATGCACTACGGGCCAATGATGACTTTTAC
Source organism: Panax ginseng (assembly GCA_020205605.1). Lineage (NCBI taxonomy): Eukaryota > Viridiplantae > Streptophyta > Magnoliopsida > Apiales > Araliaceae > Panax > Panax ginseng. The sequence goes on along the minus strand of CM035129.1, from coordinate 116,408,597 downwards.
CACATCATTTGTAACATTACATGTCATGATTATACTGACACATAATTTCTGGTCATAATCATACCAATCAACAGTCCATCTATGCACTACGGGCCAAAGATGAATTTCATCACAATTTAAGCATGAGGATGATGAGAATGATATAAGAATTAAATTAAGTGAGAGCAAGGATAAATTTTAAAGATTTATAATTCAATTTATCCAGAGTTCAAGAATGTCCAAATTGTCAACATGATAACTGCTTTGTGGAGTAAAATTTAAGAATAATATTCATGTATGAAAAATAATTTGGACAGAAAAGAAATCAATTTTTTTTGTCGTGAATAGTACCTCAGGTGAATAGTACCCAAGTGAATAGACCCCATGAAAAGTTCTTCATGAATAGTATCCCGTGAATAATACTGTATATATGAATAATACCGTATATATGAATAATGCCGTATATATGAATAGTGCCGTATGTATGAATAGTACTCTGGTGTCGACGTCAGGATTTTTACTGTCCCTTTTCTGTTCTTGTCTTTTGGTGTTCTCATGTTAGGTGAGATTTGTTTTAAAAAATAAGTTGTGAAAAGATCCGACATGTATATGTCGACGATTGGACTGTAAGAGTCGCCAGTTGGTATTTTTATATGGTTGCACCAACTCAACCGAAAAAAGGTTTGCACATTGACCTAGTGATGTAATAGTGCTTAATTGGTCTGTGAAACCGAGATTCGTTAGGGTCCGGGGGCTTGATTATGTGGAGGAAAGGTGTTAGGCACCGCCCGACATCCGTGTTACCACGATGACCGCCATTTTTTAAATTAAACTGTTATATGAATGTGTGTGTGGGTCAATGTGCAATTATCTGGAAGTAGTGTTATGCCTCGTTTGCACCTATATACAAAGGGTTTGAATTTTTTTATAAAAGTTTAGTTTTAACAAGATATAGCAATGATATTTTGTAAAAGAGGTTTTTTCAAACCCTTATGCTCAATAGTAATTGAGGCCTTTGATACTTCTATTTTATTATATGTGTTCGGATTGATTGCTTTTATTTTTTGAGATACGAGACATCTTCGAGAAAATAAGATACATAGCAGTGCCGAATTTCTTGTGGGCATGAGAGTCATCTAAAAAAATTCAAACACCGTGAATAATTTACAAGTTGATTACAGCCGAAAATATCCATCACGGGAACCGAATCTAGATTCAGGAGACTGAATCTGTGATCACATGATTCCTAGGCTCCCATGATGTTGTAGTTTATATGAAAGATGTAAGCAATTGTATATATAAAAGTCGTATATATATATATATGAGCGATCAACCACCACGAAATAAACTCCATGTGGGATTGGAAATATATAAAAGCTATAAATATATATATAGAGACGGTAAACCGCCAGCAAGTAAACTCCAGGCGGGACTAAATGTAAATGAAGCGGTAAATGGCTACGAAGTAAACTCCAGGCCTGACAGAAATGTAAATATATATATATATATATATATATAAATTCTTCTATATATGTATATTGTTATCATCAAACTTTGTTTGATTGAGCCTAGATTTATATCCGGAGCGTTTACTGCTTCTATATATATATATATAAATACTTATATATATATATAAAAGCAGTAAACGCTCTGGATATAAATCCAAGCTCAATCGAGGCATAACTTGATGATGTTAGTACATATATATAAGTATATATATATATATATATATATACAAAAGAAATAAAAAGTCACTGACCGAAGTTTCTGGCATACGCACACAACACGACTCTCAACATGAATAACGGTGCGTGCAACAAGTGGAGAAAGGCTTTAAAAAATGTAAGAAGTCTTAAAATGGGTTGCCAAGAAGACTTCAAATGGCTTTAAATGAATGAAAACTCGGTTTCCACCGGTAAAATATGACAAAATACAAGCTCACAAGTGTTTGAAAAGAGAAAACACTCAGTTTATACTGTGTACATAGCAAAATGGATAGGGTTTTCTCGTCTTTTCTCTTCTTAAAATGGCCACCCCAAGCCCTTTTTTTATAGAGGGGGGAGCCGCAGGTGTACCTGCCGCTGCCCTGGGTGCCCCGGGCAATGTGGGTCCTGCTATCTCAAAGTACGTGCACTCGGACAATGCGCTGTTTGCTCGAACCTTCATAACTTTTAATTTGGGAGTTGGATGGAAACGTGTCATACCATTCTGGAAAGCTCTTTTCGAGAGCTACTCAATGACATAGGATTTTCATTTTTTTGATTCAGGGAAGATGGGTCCATGACCAAAATAGCATTTTCAGGTCTCCGTTAGGCAGTCCGTTGAGTTGTTTTACATAGTTTGCGTTTGGAAATTAAGATATGGTTCTTGTGGGACTTCTTTTGAAGAAGTTTGAGTTAAAATGAGTTGATTTGATTTAAGTTGAGTTGGAGTTGGCAAAATGACCATTTTTCCCCTCCCGGGGTTGTTTCTGACTTTGGCGCAGTTGTAGCAGTCTTTTCCCAGGGTTATCTCTGAGATTGTCACGTTGTTGACTTTGAATGTCCTTAGGGTTATCTCTGAGGTTGGGAGTACCTCTCGGGTTTGACTTCGAGCATTGAAATTGATCTCCCGGGGTTATCTTTGGGGTTGGAACTGACTTTCCTGGGGTTATCTTTGGGGTTGGAAACCGAATCTCCCGGGGTTATCTCCGGGGTTGGAAACTGAATCTCCCGAGGTTATCTCCGGGGTTAGAAACTAAATCTCCCGGGATTATCTCCGGGGTTGAAATTGATGTTGTGGTCCTCCAAGGTAATCTCTGGAGTGTGAAAAAGACGCTTTTGTCCTCCTGGATAGTTAGTAATAGGAAAACAAATTTTTGAGTGTCTATAGATGCCCCTCTTTATCATGTTTATGCAATGCAATGGAATAAACATGATAAAGATTACTAGACACTTGAAATATGATAAGGTATTTTTAATGATGAAAATTGCAATGTAATGAATGTTATTATGAATGTTAAAATGTTTACGCAAATCACAGTTCGCAAATCGCACATCGCATTTTGCATTTCGCACTTCGCAACTCGCACATCGCATTTCGCATAATCGCAAATCGCAAATCGTACTTCGCAAATCGCAAATCGTAAATCGCTTTACCTTTATTGGTTATTGCTGATGCCTATGCTGGTGTTGACTCCAATGGTTTGGCTATTTATCTGTGTTGCGGATGCTTGTTTGATGAAGAGAAGTTGAGATGTTTTCTACATCTCTGTTAGGGATGAAGTTCTGAAATCTCCGGACCTTCCTGATGTATACGCTGATAGTTTACAGCGGTGCCTACCCTGATGGTAGTTTGACAATGCTAACATCGCCAAACTATTTAGATTCTCACTCGAACGATGGTGTACAAAGCTTTTCATCGTTAAACTGTCTTGATGTTGCGCTGAATTGATGCCATTGGTTTAGAATAATTACACATTAGTGCACTACAAGAAATTACACAAAAAATGACGCTAAAATTTGTTACATAAAATTCATTTTTCGTCACTAAAACATATGGTGACATTTGAGTGTTAATAAATCACAAAAAGACCGGCCACCGTATATGAGCATGGTATTAGGTTTATTTGACAATATTTGATGTCGTCACTAAATGTTTTAACTTATAGTGACGATCTACACCATTGTCACTATAATTTATTACTTTTAGTGACGTTAATAACGTCACTATTTTAATGAAACTTTCGTCACTCTATATTATATTTCGTTATCAAAACTTAGCGCATTAAATGACGAAAATCTTTTTTCGTCATTAAATGATATTGTTTTAGTGACAAAAACATGTTACTCTATTTAAACCATCTAATTTTAATGACGACAATATTGTCATATTTATGATTATTATTTCGTCATGTTATTGTGTTTATCGTCACCAAAAATAAAAAAATAAATGACGACATAACAATTCATCACCTAATACTATATTTAACATGACAATTATGTTATTGTCATTTCATATTTTAAATAATATTACAAAATAATTTATCACCACATCCGTTTAATTTGGGAATTAAAACGCAAATAGAATCGAAAGAGCTGGTTTACTTTTCTATTTTTTTCATTGTCCGGAAAACTAGTTTACAAAATTTTAAACGATACAAGTAAACTTGGCACTTCATTGTCCTTTCTCTCTGGTTAATGATTTACCATCCACATAGGGAGATTCTGGTGGAGCAGCACTCCAGAGACCCCACAATATCAGTAGGTGGATACAAAGAAGCAGGAAAGATGAATAGTTGTTAGAGGGATAGACGTTCCAGCAAAACTCCACGCCTATAAACAAAATTAAGCTGCAACAAAAGGACAATTAACACTGAAAATATGATATGGAACATTCATATGCATAACTACTGCGAATAAGAATGATCAATTAACTAACCGTAGCAATGTAGGAAAAGAAGTTTTCCATAATAGATATGGTAAGGTGTAGAAATACTTGCACAGGAGAACACAATATAACATTAATTGCAATTCTTCTCGAAAAATAAATTAAAAAGGTCTCTATAGAAGATAACATAAGAACCCAGCACCATTTTTTGGTGAGTAAGAGACAAAATCAAAATCATATGGTCATAACTAAAAGAGTATAAATAATTAGATATGGATGAACGACAACAACATGCTATATTAAATTTCTAACTAGGAGGTAAGGCAATTGTTGCCTCGCAAAGATAACCTGCAGATGGTACTCTCATCTTAAAATGGAAGCCTCAGGGGAGAGACGGCTGCATGCCATTACTTGATAGCATTTTACCCAACATAACAATTTATTTTATGCAGGATCTTTGGGGCAGAAACTCTACAAAGAAATTAGGTAGTAGTATCTCCACTTCACTCTAAAACTTCTTCAAAAAATATACTAAACCAAAATCTAAACTTTATCATGGATATATTCTTATACCAGCTCACCTTACAACTCGAATAGGATAGCCATTTTGGCAACTGACACGTAAAGCATTATTCTGTTTCTCAAACTTCTGATCTAGTGACTCTCTTGTTCGTTCTTTTATTCCTGCTCAGGTCTCTACCACCACTGTACAAAAGGGGTCAACCTCAACATGTAAAATAATAATACAAAATTAAAGAGAAAATGTGATGTGACAATGGGGAAAGGGTTAGGAATCATACAAAATTTTTTTTTGCTAGATTATTCAATTTACATTAAATGGCCACTCAGATTTCATTACTCAAGTTTTTGTTAGGTCAAAAGCCGGTGAATTGGTGGCACACCTCCATAATTGTTATGAAATAGAACTTTAAAAATATTACAAACAATCACCAGGTAACCAAATTCAAGACGCAAAACATAGAACTACTACTTTTAAATATCTTTCTCGCATAATAGCTTGGCTATTTTAACGAATCATAGAGCTACTTCTTTGAAATTTAATATTGACGGCAGGTACCATTACCCACAGAGAAAGAAATTATTCTACGAAAAGCAAACACAAATAAACTACTGTGTCATATGACGATGGTTCTTGAAGAAAGTACATATAACAAGACCGTACTGAAGTGTGACTAATGCAACAATGAACATACCTTCCAGTATAGAGGAACCACTCACCATGGTCCTCATTATTTTCATTCCCAGCAGAGAATGCCACAGACTGAGCCCCATAATCTGCCTGCCCAGAGATCCATTCAACGTAAGAAAGATGAACTCCCCACTGTCTGCATTCCATCCAATCATCCCAAGTTTGCCCAACTAAAACGCCCTGTTTTCTGACTAGATCATTATCTGCAGAAATTGGTCCAAAGTGATCTTGTGGAACTGTGACAAAAATCTTTCCACTACTAGCATTTTTCTTTTCACGCACAGTGGAGCATGCTTTATCAGGCCGATTTTGGCTGTGAACAAAATTGTGGACCTTTCGCAACCCTATAGACGAAGTAAACTTTGACATTTTCGCTAATTGAATGGCAACAACAAGTGCAGAGTTAATTTGAGGGTTGCTTTCCATCTTGGGTGGAATTGCACAGTGGAAATTTGCACAAGAGTGCTTCCCTTGCCTAAACCACTTCTAAAAGCATTTCAGACAAAAATTGTGGCCACAAGGTGTCTGAAACAAGAACAGAGAAAGTCATAAACGTATCCCAACAACTGATAAAAAAGCCTTGAGCTAGGTTGTGCATTTGGCATTTACATAATGGGACTTGTGCATTTGGATAATGGAATGGGAAACAGAAATATAATTGATAGCATGTTACCCAACAAAACAATTTATTTTATGACAAAGATGCTTGGGTATCTGAATATGGCAGATGAAAGTGTGTCCCAACTATTTGGCATGCCATATTCATAAATGCATTCAAAATTTTGGATAAAAATGTGCCTTTTATGCTAACTAATTTCTGAATCTATTTGGTACAACTCAGAGCACATCATATCACATCAAAATTTAAGTGTATGTAACTATGCATCATTCTTGTTACTGAAACCAATCCATTAGATATCAGATCAGATGTAACAAGTTCTCCAGCAAAACTTACCAAGAGTAAAATTGGTAATGCAAAGATCGGGCACATACAATACCGATGAAATTCCCAACAAACATGGTAGTCACAATATCTGAATAAAGGGAAAACCATAGTTAGTAAATAATCCAGGAAATGAAAATTCAAATACAATACTAACTTAAACATCAAAAAATAAGCAAAATAAATAGATTGAATCAACCGCCTAAAATCAGTGGGGGAGAGAGGGAGAGGGATAGAGAGAGAGAGAGAATTATAAGGATGTGCATCACTTACGTTCTTTTTGGAGAAGCTTGATGACAGAGTTACAACTGTGAAATTGTTTAAGAGGGAAAGAACTTGAAACAGAAGCTTTAAGCTTCATTTGAACCATTTAAGAATGAAAGAAAGAAAGTATCCCTCCTTCATGCCTACAGGAAATAAACATAATCAGTTTAAAATTCAAGCAAATCCAAAAGCATTCTAATAATACAGTGCTTAATCTATGTTATCAAAGGAGAACAGAAAATTAATTGCTTTCTTTAAACCTGTATCAATTTTTTTACTTCAACTACTAGATGAGAAATTGAAATGAATTTTCCTTAAGCCCTCTCAAGAATCCTTTTAAAATCAACTGCTTGACAACTGCTGCTACCCAAAGGTAGCAGTCCCCCTTAGCTCATGCTCCTTAATATATTGCATGTCAATAATATGTGTACAATGCATTTGTTTGGTTAGGAATCATGGGTAAGTTTTTGGGATTATGCTCAAGAAGCCAAAATGGTTAGATAGGTGCTACAACAACTATTTGCTGCAATTATCTGCCACACTTTGCTATGATTTTCCAGAACGTCTAACTAGCCAAAACAGTTAGCCCAAAAGTGGCCCAACACACTATCTTTAGATTTTTTGTTTTGGCTTACAATTGCTTTTTGTTCTAATTTGATTTGCTCAAATCCTTTAATTATCTACATATAGTGTATATATATGTAACCTTGGCCTTGACTTTACTTAATTCTTCATTTTTAACCAAAACAGTCCATAGAGGACTTTTAAAACCATACATGTATGTAGCTATTTCATAATTTAGTTTACTAACTTTCAAACATTGACCCAATTCCATTCCTTTAGTTTCTAAAACATGCTTTACATTATAAGTTCTATTTCCATAGCTTGATCGTTACATATATGATCCTTAACCAACTGTTTTCACAGTTAATTTTAATCCCAACCAACTAATTATTATAAGCTTCTAGTACTAACTTTCAATTTTCATAACAGTCAAAATTTGTTTTTAAAATAAAAATTACAACTAACCTTGCTATGATGGTTCAACTCTAAACGAGTTCGTTCTAGACGATATGGCAACAACGGTTGGATATGTTGCCCCCGAGTATGGACAGACGTGGCAGGCCACGACAAAGGGCGACGTTTATAATTATGGGGTGCTAGTGATGGAGTTAGCAACTGGGAGGCGAGCGGTGGATGGGGGAGAAGAATGCCTAGTGGAGTGGGCTAGACGAGTTATGGGTGACAGAAGACAAGGATTTTTGCGAAAATTGGTGCCAGTGGCGCTATTGGTTTGGGGGCTAGTACAAGGAGCAGAGGAATTGTGTGAGTTGCTAAGGATTGGAATAAGTTGCGCAAGAGAATCCCCGCAGGCTAGGCCAAATATGAAGGAGGTGCTTGCTATGTTTGGCTGTTACAAAAAAGGGTCCTTTACATAAGTATACAACAAATAGAAAGTAATTATAAGAAAAGTGTATCAACTAAATAATTACAAAAAGAGTGTAATTAAAACTAATATTACAAAAATAGTACAATTCACATTAATAAAAAAACCTAAAATCAAGGATAACTAATAATTCAAATTCAAATTCAAATCTTGTCTCTAACAATAATTTCAAATCCATATTTCAAAATTCAAATCAAAATGAGAAAATTAAAAATAAAAAATTATGAAGGAGCTAATGTTCATCATCCTCTCTCTCGCCGCATTGCCTTCCCATTGCTTCATTGCATTGCATCATCATCATCATGCGTACCGCCACCGCCATAAAAATTGACTAGTAATCGCATCACATTTAAAATAAAATTGGTAATCAAATACTGGTTGAATTGGTTACCTTGGTCTAAAAGTTTGGCAACTAATTTCATGTTGATAAATAAAAAAATAGAACACTTTGCATATTTATACCAAGGTAACCAAAACTTTATACCAAGGTAACCAAACTTTTATACCAAGGTAATCAAACTTTTATACCAAGATAATCAATCTACTTTCACACTGCAGTATGAATTAGTTACCTTGATCGAAAGTTTGGCAACCAATCGCACTGAAGGTTTGGCTACCAAGCTGTATTACATGCAAAATAAATTGGAAACTTAATAAAATGTAATTAGTTACCTTGATATAAAGGTTTGGCTACCTGTTGCATTATAAAAAAGCTAGAAGCAGAGCGACGATGGCGGAGGGGGTGGGGGTGGGCGGTGGGAGTAGGAGGAGGGGGGTGGCGGAGGAGGGGAAGGATGAGGGGGGTGGCGGAGGGAGGGAGGAGGAGGAGGAGGAGGAGGGAGGCGGAGGAGGGAGGGGGGAAGAGGAGGGGGTGGGGGTAGCGGATGGAGGGGGAGGAGGAGGAGAGGGGCGGAGGGAGGGGGAGGAGAGGGTGGCGGAGTGAGGGGGTGGGGCGTGGGCGGTGGGTGGAGAAAGGAGGCGGAGGAAGAGGAAGGAGAGGGTGTGGGGCTGGGGCGGGAGGAGTAGTGGCGGGGGGCGGAGGCGGGAGGAGGGGAGGTGGGAGGCGGGAGGAAGGGGAGGCGGAGGGTGGGGAGGGGTTGGACAGGAGGAGGAGGCGGAGGAGTGAGGAGAAGAAGAAAAAGGGAAACATAAATGGAGTGGGAGAAAATCGTGGGAGAGATGGGGAGAAAATTGTGGGAGAGATGGTTGAGAATTAAAACACATCCCATAATTAAAGGAATCATAAATATGTACTAATAATGAAAATAAAATTTTAAAGATATTAATTATGTAAATATTTAATGAGGACACTTTTCTTGTAATTATATTTTTAAATGTACTATAAAATGTAATTGTTCCTAAAAAAAAAACTAGGGCTTCATTTGATTTTAATTTAATTCTTTTCCTAATCTTTAAGTTTTGTTTTATTTATTTTAAATAATTTCCCAATTAGCTTATGGTTAAAGTTTTATTTTAACTTAACAACTCATATTATATTTATATGAATTATTATCTTCCATACGCATAATATTCAAATATAATATACATTGTTTATTATATTATGCTTATTTTACATAATATTCAAAAAAAAAAATGTATTATTCACACCTTTGTATGAAAATTATATTTTCCATAGTAATGCTTTGTATTAAAATAATTATATATTAAAATTATTTTAATACCCTTTCTTAAATAAAAATTTCTAAAATTAATATTAAAAAGTATTCTTAATTGATCGTCTCTTTTGCGAAAGATTTAGTTCGTAACAAATAATGCAATAAAAATATATTCATATATATTTATCACACATACGCATTATACCGCACATAGTCACTTATTATGTATCACATATTCAATACAGTATATATTAAAATAAAAAATAATATTTAAGTAAATTCTTAATTTTAATATATACTGAAAATTTGGACTATTACATTATCTTTTGTCAACACTATAAATGTATACATAACTAACAGAGCAGCCTTATGAATTTAAGTATCCTGATACGCGAAATCTGTGAGACCCCGAATTTTATGAAATAAAAGTATTCAATTTTTCTATTTTGGTGAATAGTTAAATTGATAAAATTTTAAAGTTCAGGGTGACATTTGAAATTTTTTCAAAGTAAGTGATGATGAAGTTTTGTTTTATTAGTATTATTAATGTAATAAAAGCAGAGAAAAGCTTTTTATATAAAGCAGAATACTTTTATAAAGTTATTCTATAAATAGAATATATTATATTCTATTATGCATAGTGTTTTGCATAATAAAATCTTTTTATATAAAGCGAATACTTTTATAAAGTTATTCTATAAATAGAATATATTATATTTTATTATGCATAGTGTTGCATAGTAAAATCTTTTTATATAAAACAGAATACTTTTATAAAGTTATTCGTTTTATTAGATTATAAATAGAATATATTATATTTTATTTAAAAGATTTTGCTTTAATTATGGACCGTCCGATTAAAAGTAAATCAATCTAGACCGTTCATGAATTAGTTACTATGCAGTCCATTCTTCTATAAATAGAAGCTCATTCCTTCATTATTTCTTATAAATTCACTGAAACTCTAGAGAGAGAAACTATAGAGAGAATTCTTCTTCTATAATCTTGAGCGTATTTCTTTAGAGTTTAAGAAAGCTTTGAGCGTAGTACAAGTTTTCTTCGAGTATATCCTCGCCCTACTAGTCGGAATACTCTTCTTTCAAAGGTAAGAGACATTATTTGTTGTACCTGTAAGGGGTATTATTCCTTTTGTATTCATGAAGAGAACTTCTGTTATTCCATTCTTTATTATTCTATTGGAATAACCTGTATACGGGGACTACCCTATACTTGGTGAAATTCTTCTGTTATTCCATTCTTTATTATTTTGTTGGAATAACCTGTATACGCGGACTACCCTATACATGGTGATCTTCTTCTGTTATTTCATTCCTTATTATTATGTTGGAATAACTTTATCATGCCAATACCGCCTTCGTGGTGAAATTTTTCTATTATTTTATTCTTTATTATTACATTGGAATATCCTATTTATGCGCTTTTTCTGTGCGGACTGGTTCCATTATTTATTATTCCGCATTTAATATTCTCGCCGGAATATCCCCATGCATGCATTTTACATGGGACTGGTTCCATTATTAATTATTCCGCATTTAATATTCTATCAGAATATCCTGTCTGTGCGTTTTACGCCGGACCTGGTTCTATTATTTATTATTCTATTGGGAATAACCTGTCTGTGCGGTCTCTATCGCATGCATGGTGAATCCTTCTGTTATTCCATTCTTTATTATTCTGTTGGAATAACCTGTCTATTTGAATTACCACATGCATGGTGAATGATCCTTTGTATTCATTCCTTATTAAATTGTGGAAAAGATCTGTTTACGTTAATTATGATGGGAGTCATAATAAAAACATTGGACTGATGAAAATCATGGGTATATGTGGTATTAGTAAGTGTTATGTTAGTTATTATGTGAAAACATGAAAGTTTCTTAGAAATCACAAAGGGTTGAAAAATCAGATTTTGGTAAAAACGTAACATGAAATTCAATTGATCATATTTCCGATTATATTTCGAATTTTTGAGTGTGGTCAAGTCCTAGAGTTAGATCTATGAGTCTTATAACTTATCCAAGTGGAATCACTGGAAAAGGTGTTGTAGATTTTAAATGTGATTTGATTTTAGCAAAGGAGTCAAAAGTCGCAAAAAAAGAGGAAAATGCTCTTGTCCAAAATTTTAAAAGGGCATTTTCGGCCACTTAATTTGTGAGAAAAATTTTGGCCTTTTGGGACATGAAAGTATATGGTATAAAGAACCTCTGTCAAAAATGAGCTCATTCAGGCTTAAAATGAGCAAGTTATAACCATTTCAATATTTAGGTTTTTAAGCGAAAAATGCTATAATCGGAGTTCTATAACCCGATGACCATGAAATTTAGACCGGAGGCTCACGTTAACATGTGTAAAATCCTCGCCAAGATTTGGAAATTTTGGAGTTAAACTTGAGGTAGCTAATTTCTTAAGGAATTAATTGGAAATTGATTTTTAAAAATAGTAAATGAATTTTAAAAATTAGAGAAAATATATGTTTATTATGAGACTATATTATGCTAAATCCCTTAAAAGAAATATTTTTGGGACCTGATTTGGTGTTTTTCATGAAAATAGTTTAATTCTGAACATATGAGTTAAATATGTTATGTGAAGTAACAAAGTTGGAAAATAGGATTTTATGGCTTGAGAAATCCTATATAAGGTATATGTAGATTTTTGATGAGGGATTTGACCATTGGTGATGAAATCTTATTATGGCATTTTTGAATGATTAAATGCATTATTTGGTAAAGTGTAAACAATTAAAATAAATTGTTTATAAGTTTAAGAAGTGATTAAAATATTGTTATGATATTAACAATATTAGATTATGAATTTATTATGTGATTGATAATATTTGGATAAAGTTAAAGTCTTTAATATTTATCCTTGTTATAGTTTGATTAATGCTTATATCATTGTCATCATCCTCATGCTTATATGGTGATGAAAGTTATCTTTGGCTTACGTACGAAGGTGGACTGTTGATTATTGAATTGTATATCTTTGGCTTATGTGCAAAGATGGATTGTTGATTATTGGTTTTATTGTTGTATATCTTTGGCTTACGTGCAGAGATGGACTTGGTATGATTATGACCAGGGATTATTCGGTATAGTCACGACCATTGATGATTTAATGAATATCCTTGGCCCGTAGTACATGGATGATTCGATGATGTGGTTTATTTATTAAGCTGAGTCTCAGCGATAAGAATTGGTGAAAAAATTTTAAATCATAGAAGATAGTAGATTTTATTCTTTACTTGACTCTTCTAATGGATTGCTTATTCATTGCAGATTAAACTTGATGTTTATTGTATTTTATCGGTTTAACATTGTTGAAGACTAATGATAATTTATTCGCATTATCTTAGCCATAATATTTCTTCTTGGGCTAGTTGAGCTCACCCTTTCTTTTCTTGTTCCTCCGAGGAAATGAGAATATAATTTGGGGACGAGTCGGGAAAAGGAGTAGCGGTCCGGATGATAGCATTAGTAGTCCTCACTATTACGATTAAATAGTGTGACAATAAATATAATGAGAACTCCTTTGAGTTTGTATACTGTCTAGATGACAATATACGTATTAAAACTCTTAGATTATGTTTTGTCGTATTTTACACGACAGTTGTATTTGAATTTTGTACCATGTATTTGGCAACTCAAGATGGGTGATGAATACCTAATTTTGGGGGCGTCACAAAATCACTACTCTAATTTTTTTTCAAGAAAGCAGAACCATTCTTTGATGTCGATTCACTGCACTTACTAATCAAATCTATGAAGTTGCTTCGTCAAAAATTTAAACCAAATAGTGATTTAAATTATCAAAATTGTACAAGTTCATCAACAACAATAGCAACCATCAACAACAATGACATGAAATCATTTCAAAATTGTAGTTGTTCAATTAGAACATCAATTCAAATCAAAATTCTAGAAACATACCTAAAATGTCAAATAATTTATGCCTTCAAATTGGGATTATTGAACATTGATAATGGAGGTTCTTGACTAAATGGAGGCTGCCAATGATAAAAGGAAGACCGATGACGTCGCTTGGATACAAGTTTGTTTGGAAATATTTTTGCCTCCATATAAAAAAAATAGCGTCATTGCATACTTTTGTCACTAAATATAAGGATTTATGACGAACCAGTGTTGTCACTTATCCACTCATCTAATTAGTGACGCACTATTATCTCGTCATATAAAATTGGTATTTGTGACAATAAAAATTGTCATAATTTATTAATTTTTCATTAAAATTTGCCTCCAAAATTTCTTAAAATTTTTTACCTCCAAATTAAATTGTGACGATATTACGTACTTTGTCACTAAATATAATAATTTATGACAAACCATTTTTGTCACTTATCCACGCAACTAATTAGTGATTTTACTTATTATCTCGTCATATAAAATTTTTATTTATGACAATACAAATTGTCATAAATTATTATTTTAAATCTTTAAAAATTTCCTCCAAAATTTTTCAGAAAAATTTTGCCTCCAAATAAAATTGTGACGATATTACGTACTTTGTCACTAAATATAAGAATTTATGACGAACCATTTTTATCACTTATCCACTCATCTAATTAGTGACAAACTATTATCTCGTCATATAAAATTGGTATTTATGATAATACAAATTGTCATAAATTATTATTTTTCTGAATAATTTTGCCTCCAAATAAAATTGTGAGGAATTTGTATTTGGCGTCACTAAATGTGAACATTAGTGATGAAAGCACGTTGTCACTAAATTTTAAAAATAATTAATGACAAACTATTATGTTGTCATCGAAAGAAATATTTGGTGACAATAAATATTGTCATCAATTATTACAAAATGTCACTAAAAGGTTTCCCTCCAAAATTTTGGTGCGAAATTCTACCTCCAAAATAACTTGTGACGAAATTTTGTTAATCGTCATCAAATGTGTAAATTAGTGACGATATAAATGATTAATAGTAACAAAATTAAAGGTCGTCACAAAAACAAAAGTTTTAGTGACGATTATGAATTTCGTAATTATTAATTAACAAAATATGACAAAATTTTGTGCATGGCAAAAAATTCGTCATAAAATGTGTGATTTCTTGTACCGGTTCTTCCGATACCTTCGCTGAAGTAATATTCAACGGCTTAATTCACCAGACTCCGCTTGATGTTATGCTGGATTAATGACAACCAATTGATGTCTACGATGGAATTTTTCTCTAACATAGACATTTAATGTGCACGCATATTAAATCTACTAGAGATGCATGCTAAATCTTGATGAAGATGTATGTTGTTGTAGCGGATTTGCACATGTTCAGATCATGCATGATGTGATGACCTAGATTTATCCTTAGGAGTCTATTGTCCTAGGTTGATGCACCTTTTAAAGTGCCTGGAGTAAAAAGTTATATAAGACCCCAACTTTTGATAAATAAAATTGAATTTCCTCTATTAATTATTCTGAAATAGTAAGGGGTGGATTTGATTAATTTGGTTAGTTATGGATAAAATGTGAAAATTTTGCAAAATAAGTAAGTGGTTATAAAATATTCATTATTGTCGGGGAATATTCGTTTGGTCGTGGAATATTCTTGTTGTCGGGGAATATTCGTACGACGGCACAACCATTTGTGGGCCCCATAACGGAAAACGGTCCGAGGAAGAAAACGACAAGTTTGAGTTTTTATAAATAACGACGTAGTTGTTACCGTTAACACTGTTGGAATACCTGGTGGTTAAAGTACAATAATACGCGTGGTTGCACAGTAGCACACGATATTGCATAATATTTTTGGATTATTGATTCTTACATAAGAAGGCACTACTCAATAATTGTTACATTAATTACTGTTTAATATTTTATTTTATTGATTCAATAATTGTTACGTTGATATTGTATATTATTGTTATTTCAATAATTACCACTGCACAAGATTTTCCATTATCAGATCAATAATTCATATTATTTGAATAATATTATTAGATAACATTATTGGCAATGTCTAAGGAAGTTTTGTCAAGGAAAGGGCTTTGGTCACCTAATTGCGCGCCAGTAAGGAGAAATCCTTAGCGGAAAGCCCCCTCTTTTCTGGGAACGACCTGGTTGTCATTATTGTGATTCTGTAATATTATTTATGAATAATTAATTATTGATTTATATGATAAAGAAATATTTATTTTATGTGGTTATAAATGAAGGAATTAATGTTGAGGTATTTTATCAGTATTTTGTCGGAATGGAAGTATTAACAATCATCTGTATGTGGATTTCAGTCATTTTCTGTTTGGAATTTGGAAAAACTTTCTTCTATAAAGTTGTAGAGAATTAAATTTCTTATGGAATAGACATAAAATTTATATTTTTATGACAAATGGCTATTTATTGTGAATTAAATGGAGTGAAGATAATCAAATTGATTTAGTTTTCAAATTAAATTTGAATTCTTTTATTTTTTTTTTCAAAAAAACATGTGTTAATGGTGGGTGAGCAAAGGTTGGCTTTGAAAAGTCTTGTTTCAAAGTAGGTGTGCTACAAATAATGTGCGTATATAAATTTTGTCAGCAATGGTGGGCTGGCATTTCCCTATAAATATGGTGCTTAGTTAGAAGTGAAATCACACCAGAATCTGAAGTTTTCTCTCTATAATATCGAGCGTATTTTTGTGAGTATTTAGATACTTTGAGAGTTGCTATTCAGTGCAAGTTTCCTTCAACATTATATCCGATATTTCAGCTAGAAGTACTATTCTTTTGAGCTAAGGGATGTTATTCTCTTCGTAAATGATGTTATTTCTTTTAATATCATTATACCGAAATATTGGTATGAAATTTTTACATTTTCATGTCGAGGTTACTATTCACGTATACGACACTATTCACGTATACGACACTATTCATGAATACGATACTATTCACGAGTACTATTTACGAAGTATGATTTTTCTTGTGGAATTTCTACCTTTTCGTGTCGGGGTTACTATTCACGTATACGACACTATTCATGTATATAGCACTATTCACAAGTACGACACTATTCACCGAAAAATAAAATTTTCTCTTCTTTGTCCCAGATGTCTTATGGTTACTATCTTTGATTGTATCCATGTTTTGATCTTCATTCTTGAATTTTACTCCACTATGGTTTATTATGGAGTATTTTTGAACTTGGATTATCTAAAGTACGAATCCCTAATCTTTGTCCTTTTATCTCACTAGATTCGTTCTTTAAAATATTTTTCATCATCCTCAGTCTTTAATGGTGATACTTGATGAATATCTTTGGCCTGTAGTGCAAAGATGAATGATTACCTGATGAATATCTTTGGCGCGTATTGCAAAGATGGACAGGTGTTGAGATGAACATGACCAACAAATGAATATCTTTTGCCTGTAGTGCAAAGATGAATATTTGATTCAAGATGTATATTGATTGATGTTACATGGATAAAATATTGACGATGGACTTTTAAATCATAGAAGATAGTAGATTTCATTCTCTACTTAACTCTATGAATTGTTATTTCTGCTATGAATATTGATCTAAAACTTGTTGTCCATTATATTTTATCTGATTTTTTGAAGGCTAACGATAATTTGTTGTTCATTATCTTAGTCATAATATTCTTTACTGAGCTAGTTGAGCTCACCCTTTTCTTTTTTGTTCCATTTTTCTTCTCAGGAGGCGAGAATATAGCGGGAACTAGTCGGGGTATGGAATGATGGTTCTAGACAGTTGTTTTAGCAGTCCTCACTATTTTTGAAAAATAGTGTATCAATAATTGTAATGAGGACTTATTTGAGTGTGGATATTTTCTAGAAGACAATATTTGTATTTAAACTCACGGTATATGTGTTTTTCGTATTTTGTACGACAATTGTAATAATAAAGTTGTAGTTATATTCTGTACCATGTATTTGGCGACCCACGATGGGTGATATATACCTATTTTGGGGGCGTTACAACTTACCTCACCTTTTCTGAGGCGATTTGGAGTTTCTTTTCGCTGTTGGGTGCTTGTGCGCCATTCCCTTGTGTTTTTGATTCGCACCCCGGTTGGACTGTTGACCTGAGTGCCGCTGACAACCCTAGAGGGTGTATCCCATTCTTTTGTTACCCAACCTTTGAACTTTGGTGTAGAGGCCTCAACTTATGAGAACTTGATGCAGGTTAACATGTTTGATGCTGTAGATTTCATTTGCGAGTCCATTTGTCGTTGGGCTTCTGCTTTTGAGTTAATGACTCTCTTGAGTATTTTCCTCTTCTTTTGTAGGGGCAATCTTATGTCGCCATGATTTCTTTTAGGAGTCCTCCCCTTTATTTTGATGAGAAGCTTGATCCCACCTTAAACTCCTTGGAATTGGAAGATGCCCCAGTCCTTTAATATGTTGATGCCGGGGATTCATATGAGAAACTCTCTTTGTTGACCAAGTCACGAGTGAGCAATATCCTGCACATCAAAAGAGCAAAATGCACCAAAAGCTTGACGGCTTGGCCGTCAGGATTAGTATACTCTTGTGAATAAGGCATTTGAAGTAAAAGTTTATGAAATTTAAAGAGTTATGAAATCGCAAGGAAATTTGAAAAAATTCATGGTCATTATTCATGGGTAGGATTAGATTCAAAAGACTTAATTATCTCCCTATATCAGAGATAATTCATCTTCGCTCTAGACGTTATTCTTCGCAGAATTGACTTCATATGACACACACACTATGAGTGATGCAACTCCTAGCAGGGGTTTCATTACTATGCCTTTGCAACTTTTCTTGATTCTCGCTATTTTTTCCTCTCGCCTAACTTCTCTCATTTTTTTAGGCTATTCAGAAGTACCCATATAACGAGTTTTGGACCAATGACTCCCAAACCGGAGGGCTTTAGGGAACCAGGTGTTAAGACACCCCTTACAGTTTACTGGCTCATGTAATAGAGGCCACGCTTCGAGATAAGTCACGCGATCACTCTATTCGCTTCTTTGCCTGATTTTGACAGGTCCGTTTTCTTAGGCTCTAAGTCACCCATGTAGGGAGCGTAGGGCTGGTGACTCCCAAACCAGATGGCTTTAGGGAACCAGGTGTAAAGACACCCCTTGGGCTTAATTACTCGAATAACCTATGCCACGATTTGGATCTACTAAGGTTTAGCCTTTTCTTTTTTTTAATGCTCGTTTTCTTAGGCACTAAGTTACCCTATGTAACGAGCATTGGGCCGATGACTCCCAAACCAAATGGCTTTAGGGCACTAGGTGTAAAGACACCCCTCGGGCTTAATAACTCGAGTGACCTAGGCCACGATTTGAAACATTAGGCTGACGACTTATCTTTTATCTTTTCATTAATTGCCATTATTTTTTCCATAGCTTCATACCCCACAACTAAGAGTAAGGGCAATTGTAAAGTGCAGACATGCATATAAGGTCAAGTCTGTTCCAAAAAGTACTTTGAACTAGGATGTCATGCCTAATCAAAAGGTTGAATAGTCTTAATTCTCTAAACATTCCTGTGATTCTCGCCCCTCGGGCGCTTATCAAAATTAATCCCATTCATAACAAGTTAAGGAAAAACCTCCCTATAAGAATACTTAACATGTATATTATCGCCAACACATGTAAATGGAGACTAAAAACTCATAAAGATGTGAAAGAGTCATACCTCATATGTGGATTATTCATTTTGAGAATAGTATGATTGGAAAAGACCAAATGATCATACTGAATCACCAGTGAGATGATGTAAGGGAAGATCTGATGATGATGGTTGAAAAATGGCCCATTGTTGAGTTATCACTGTTTCTGAGATTACCCCAGTTTTGTTGTAAGGGTTATAATATCGGGTTGTCGTCTATTTTGAAATTGTCCCAAACGTGCTTGTTGTCTGGGATAGTTGCTTTTACAGATGGGCTGATAACATGTCGAGATCGTAAAAGGCTTTTACCTCTGTACCAAATGGTGAACAGGTAGTGGATTTGGGCTTTGATGCCCTCAATCATTGTTCCTGACTTGTTCTCGCAATCGGCCTTGATGGTTTTCTTCTGATTTGATGAAGACTTATAATTGAGGGTGTCGGCTCTTTGAAGGTCCTCGTTACTGGTTGTCTTAGTGTATCATCGTTTCTTCCTTTCTGGGATTTGTGCCAGATTTGATGGAATGACATTGAAGTGTTATTGGGTCTTCTCAACATGGATTGCTGACTTGGAGGGTTGTTCTTTGATGTCTTGGGATTGATGTTTAGGTTTGGATGTTTCTTTTGAGGGTGAGACCGCACCACTAATGGATGCCTACGTACTCCTATGTATGCAGGAGATCAGGTCTGTGTAGTTCCTACTTGGTGAGCTAAATGGTTTGAGAAGTGTTTGTTTAGGGTTTTTGGGCTTTGTTTGGTTTGACCGCACCATAAATGGCTGCCTACGTACGCCCATTGATGAGGGGAGATCAGGTCTTTCGTAGTTCAGGCCTAATGAGCTGAGACCTGACTGGCTTGATTTTTTTGATATTGATTTTTTTTGATTTTTTGAATTTTTTTTTGATTTTTTTCAATATTTACATGCATGGAAAATAAAAGGCATACTGGGAATAAAGTGATACCGTCCCAACATCTCCTGGAACTACCAACTTTATCCTTTGGATCTACATCTTCTTGGCCAGCTGAGGCCTGATAGTCCAATCGTCAGTGGTTATGTTGCCTTCAAGGCTTGCGATAGAGGTTACCTCTTGGTTCTGAATATCTTCACTTATGGCCATAACTTGATCGCCTCCTGATTTAGTACATTCCTCAAGGATGCTTGGACTGGACCCATCACAAAAAGGGATGAACTCTTGATTCTTCAATGGGTTGGGTTCTCCGACAACCTCACCATCTTTTCCTTCATCTGATCCTTCACATTTTTCCTGGGCTTGAGAGGATTCGACCATGAAATTTCCCTCAAACTGTTGTTGCATTTCTTGCAAGGAACTTTCCTTTTTGGCTTTTTCTTCCATGGAAAGGATTAGTATTTCCTCCTCATCATCCAAGATGATGAAATCAAGAACGTGGTTTCTATCTTTAGACCACAAGATGTTTGATGTTGGCGGAGGAATCTCCTTTGTCATTGCTTGCATTAGGATCAGTCCACCTTGTGTTTTGCCAGAATTGGCGCTCATATCCTTCACCTCCTTTGAATTGTCTATCTCGAGTGGACATATTAAGCTTTTTATTTCCTTTTCGCCTTTTCTGGTCATGAGGAATTCTATCTTCAGCACTTCATTTTCAATGAGATCCTAGAGTTTATGTCACAAAGACCAACATTCCTCAGTCGCATGTCTAGGTGAGTTAGAATGGTAGAGACATATCTTAGCAGAATCATAACTCTTTATTTTGGGATTTATAGGAGGCAGCAACTCGGTAATCCTTCATTCGCTGATCAAAAAGTGTAGCATTTCTTCATTTGATTTGCTCAGAGGGGTGAATTTTCGGGCTCTTATGGAGGTTGTTTGATCTTTCTTCTTTGAGAAATCGCATTTCCCCGAGCAATTTTTCTGTTAGCGAGATCTTCTAGCAATTTTATCAATCCCCTTTTCTTGCCCTTTCAGTCTGCTTTGATCTTCTTCATTTAGCTAGCTCATCCTGGAGAGATATGGGCTTGCATTGGGGTTAACCTCTTTTTCCTCTTGGCTTTCTGGTAGTTGAGTGAAAAACTACCTCATTTCCTAATGTTGGCGCACTATCAGCTTAGCTAGCAGATTTACTTGATTCTGGATCATCTCTAACTTTTGCATTACTGTCATACCCTCCTCCGAGTTTTCCCACTCTAGGACATTTGTTTTGTGCCTTTGGGGGTATTCCTCCATCCTTCGTATGTACTTACGATTTGGATACATTTCATCGCTTTCTGACCCAATCATATTTACTCCCTCTATATCATAATGCAACGGAAGGTTGGTGTTGACATTTTGTTGGTCAGGTTGTCAGATTTTGAATTTTATGCTTTAAGGACCAAAAATCTTTTGTATCGTGTCCCGGAGACCCTGAGTGGTAAGCACATCTCTGGCTTGGATTGTATCTTTTGCTCCCTGGTTCTAGAGGTGGAGCCAGTTCGGTAATTTTCTTGTGATCCACTAATATCGCCAATACATTTTCAAGGGAATCACCCAGTGGAGTAAACACCCAATTTTTCATTCTTTCAAATTTTCTTTTTCTGTCATGGCATTGGTTGAATGCAGCCTATTGTTGAAATGTCAGATTGTCTTGCTTTTTCTAAATGGGGGGGACTGTAGGTTGGTCTACTAGCTTGCCCCTATGAAATGAGGGATACATCTTCATTACCTTTATCAGGTACCTTCTTGGGATCGCTCGCATACTTGCCAATTTGTATATGTTTGGCGACCGCTTCCGAGGCAGTGAAGCCTTTAATCTTACCTGCCTTCAAGCCCATCTCTGCCATTTCGCCGTGTTTGATCATTTTCGAGAATGGCTTTCCTATGCCTGCTAGGATCCTCTCATAGTAAGGAGCCTCTTGGATATCAATAAACGTCATTACCATCTCAGTTTCTGTCATTGATGGAATGACTTGGGCTGCTAGATGTGTCTACCTTTGGGCATATTCTCGGAAAGACTCAATACTTTTGTTTTTGACTTTAGTTACTTGGTATCGATCTGGTGCCATTTGTGACTGAAAACTGTACTGATTTAGAAAGGTGTGGGCCAATTCTTCCTAGTTGTGGATTTTAGCATTGTCGAGTCAGGCATACCAGGCTTTAGCCTCCCCAGTAAGACTCTTTTGGAAAAGATGCATTATTAGGCTTTCATCTTCAACACAAGACCCTAGCTCGCCAATGTATACTTTTAGGTGCGTATAAGGATCGCCTTCCCCATTGTACTTTTCAAACTTTGGGATTTTGAATTTGTCAGGATATTTAGCCCATGGGAATATGCAGAGATCTGAATAGGTGACACTTCCATAGTTTCCAGTCCCTTTGATTGACCGGATGGTTTCCTTCATTTGTTGGACTTTCTTTCTTATATCCACAGTTTCTTGATCATCCCCGAGTTTTGTGATTTCAGGGGTTTTGTTGGTTCCTTTATTGGAAGGAGGTTCAGGTATCTGGGTTTCCATCTTTCTATCAATACCTTGACTGCCCCTGGTATGAATGACTCTGGTTGAGTAGGCATTGTCTGGCCCATAGTGTTTTTACTTTGTTCTTTTAGAAAGACATCCAATTCTACAATCTGATTCCTTAATCCTTCGAACTCTTCTTGAGAGACAGGAGTAGGATCAGGTGGGGCACTTGTAGCCATGTTTGACTGTGGACTTAGTGCCTTTTTGGATTTTTAACGAGTGACATGACCAATTGTTTCCCTACAAAAAGACTTATGTAGTTTAAGTCTTAGGGAATGTAGAAAAGTTACATGCTATGTGATGTGTCCATTTTAAGAATATTATCCTGCAAAATGGATGTCAGTTTTAACAAGATACTATGTCAGGTTTTGATATAAACGGGAATGCATGTACACATATTCCTTCATAAAATGGGAAAGCATGAAGAGACTTCCCTCCGCGTTTGGTTTATTAGAGGATGATCTATCTTAGGTTACTCTCGCGGCTTTTAGGCATGAAGGTTCCCAGATCATCGCAATTTATTCGACGGGAAGTTAATCCGGTCTTTCAACTGGAGCGAATCTGGGTGGTGCCTTTCCTGAGCCTTGTTGGAATTAGTCTCCCTACGAGTCTAGTAATAAAACACCGACAGGATAGCCTCCTGGTGGAGGGACCACACAACATACATTCACATATAACGTGTCTCACCGTATGGAAACGATGACATGTGCGAAGCACTAATATCACAGGCAGATATAGTGCGAAGCACTAAGTGCAGTAAGTAAATGCATTCATGCACATTCATTCAAATGTAAATGCAACATCCACACACAAACATATAACAATTTTGAAAAGCTTTGAATAGCGGCTTAAGCCCTCCTACTGGATGTCCCTAATAGAATCGCCACCTGTCGGCGTCCGGATTTTTACTTTCCCATTTATGTTCTTGTCTTTTGGTGTTCTCATGTTAGGTGAGATTTGTTTGAAAAAATAAATTGTGAAAAGGTCCGACATGTATATGTCGACGATTGGACTGTAAGAGTCGCCAGTTGGTATTTTTATATGGTTGCACCAACTCAACTGAGAAAAGGTTTGCACATTGACCTAGTGATGTAACACTGCTTAACTGGTCTATGAAATCGAGATTCGTTAGGGTCCAGGGGCTTGATTATGCGGAGGGAAGGTGTTAGGCACCCCCCGACATCTGTGTTACCATGGTGACCGCCACTTTTTAAATTAAATTGTTATATGAATGTGTGTGTGTGTGTAGGTCAATTTGCAATTATCTGGAAGTAGTGTTATGCCTCGTTTGCACCTATATACAAAGGGTTTGAATTTTTTTATTAAAGTTTAGTTTTAACAAGATATAGCAATGATGTTTTGTAAAAGAGGTTTTTTCAAACCCTTATGCTCAATAGTAATTGAGGCCTTTGATACTTCCATTTTATTATATGTGTTCGGCTTGATTGCTTTTATTTTTTGAGATATGAGCATCTTCGAGAAAATAAGATACATAGCAGTGCCAAATTCCTTGTGGGCATGAGAGTTATCTAAAGAAATTCAAACACCGTGATAATTTACAAGCTGATTACAGCCAAAAATGTCCATCACGGGAACCAAATCTAGATTCAGGAGATTGAATATGTAATCACATGATTCCTAGGCTCACATGATGTTGCAGTTTATATGAAAGCTATAAGCGATTTATATATATAAAAGTCAGTATATATATATATATATATATATATATATATATATATATATATATATATATATATATATATATATATATATATATATATGAACGATCAACCACCCACTTAAGTAAACTCTATGGGGATTGGAAATGTAAATATATAAAAGTTGTAAATATATATATAGAGACGGTCAACCGCTACGAAGTAAACTCCAAGTGGGACTAAATGTAAATGAAGTGGTAAATGGCCACGAAGTAAACTCCAAGCCTGATAGAAATGTAAATATATATATAAAAGCAGTAAACGCTTCGGATATAAATCCAGGCTCAATCAAGGCATAACTGATGTCCGGGCATATGCACACAACACGACTCTAGTTGGGTAAAATCTATATAAGCACCACACGCAAGTATACGTGGTCAACAAGTAATATAGTAATGAGTATCGTTCCCACAAAGACAAATTAGTAAGAAACTTAACCTTACAATTACCAATTTCCTATTAATCCTAACTTTATTAAACTATTCAATTCAATGATTAAAAATTATAGAAACTAAATTAAGAAATAAATAAATTACCACAAAACAATCACAAATATCAAAATCTGGAATTTCAAATAATTAATGTAGAATTAGACTTATGACTACACCCTAAGCTTCACTCTGATTTCTACACCTTTATTCCAATTCAAATCACTATCCCAGTTTATTAATCAAGAACACGAATGAAGTATTAGCCACCTCTCGATGCACTAATACCGTATCAACTTAAATTCAGAAATTAGATAGAAATAAGTTAAACACCTTAATAAACTAACTCACTATATCTCTATGTGAATTATAATTAAAGAAGGTTTAAGTTTAAGTTCTCTATTCGATTACATGCGATGTCAAGCAAATCTCTACCTTAACATTCATCAAGATTCTGCTATTCACAAAATTCATGAACACATGTTATATTAACTAAGTCTAGATTCGAATATCCTCTCTCGATTCCATATAAATCCACAAAGAATTGTTGATCAGGAAATTCATAAATTCAAGCTCAAATTAATATAGATAAACTAGAAAATAGCTTATTGAACACAAAATCAAAGTTTACAAAATCATCGTTTCACCTAAGGATCCACCATAAGCCTAAAGAATGAATTAGTTCATCATAAATGAAATAACAACTGAATAAATCAAAGATAACATTCTTTCAATTACAAATAAAAGACTAAGAAGAAGAATAGTTAAAAACACCCTTCACGTAGCCTAAATTTGCAATCGTCCCGAAAATCTTCCTCCAATGCTTGCTATGAAAAAACTGGAATTTTTTCTGTGTCTAGCGTTGTGTCTGTTGAATTCGTTTTTAATTCAGTAGTAGGTATCCCACACACGTTTTTCTAGTTAATTCCATGCTCAATACAATTCACTTGTCATCCAAATGCTAGAATTCATGTCCCAGCAGAGTTCGAAACCAAAAAAAACAGTTCACCAGTCGAGACCCCAGCTCGTGGTATTAGCCTAAAAGCAGGCACCTTTACGGTGCACCCTTTCTGTTAAAATTTTTGAAGACCCCCCACCCCGTTGAAGTATATAAACATAGGGGCAGCCCGTGGGGTACATTCTGCTAGATGACTTTGCTAACTTCATGTTTACTTCTCGAAATGCTCCAAATGACCTCAATTCTTCGCTAAATGCCACAACAACCACCCTACACATAAAAGAACACAAAACAAATAAAAACGAACATGAAAACAAGAAAATAACAAAGATTAAGCGTGAAATGGACAACGATTCCTGGATATGAAATCCACTTATCAAAATCCCCCAAACTTAAATTGTGCTAGCCCTTGAGCACAAAACAAGCTACATGCTATGCAATGCAATGAGATGGACTGTATATGATCTAATATATATGCTTTCGAATCCAACAATATCATAGAATCAAAATTATCTCACTGTCCTCAGAGAAAACAAGCAAACTCTACAACATTAATCACCAAAACCAATCCACAGTTCCGTATTAATTCTCAAATCTTAAACTATTATCACTGGTATAGTGTGCGTGTGTGTTCAACATCCATGATAACTGATACGGACTCAAATTCAATACATAACCAATTTTCGTAGAACGAATCATACATCGCAAATTTAAAAATTTCAAAAATATGCACAATCCAACTAAAACTAGGCAATACTAAAATCAAGAGTTCATGCATGATAATTATACTTCATTTATTATTATTATTTTTTACACGGGGGCTTTTTGTTCTTTTCCCGTTTTATTATATTTTTTTAGATACATATATGATTGTGCAATGTCTCATCCCATTAGGCTAACAATGCTACCCCTTAGCGAGCTTTCAACCAACGACTCCCAGACCATAAAAGACCTTAGGGCGCTAGGTGCAAAGATAATCCCCTCGGGCATACTTGCTCAAGTAACAAAGTCCCTGAAACAAGACTAGTCACGATATATAATCTTTTTTATTTTAAATAAGCTTATATACCCCACATATATCCCCCAAACTTAGGTTCTTGCCTAATTTTTGCCTTTACTGCCTATCCTTGTTGTTTTCTCATTTACTCAAGCATTATCCTTTAGAAACTATTTATGTATCAATTTGAACTAACCAGTCACATAGATGTTAATAGCCTACTAACCTTTTTATACCAATTTCAAACAAGCACAAGATTCGATTCATGACAGAAATTATATCATGTTCTAATAATCAATGTTGTATTGGTTAACTTATTCTCAATCTCATCATTGGTCCACAAATAACATGAGCTACAACACTGCTGGACATATGTAAACTCAATATTTAACTAAATATTTTTTTTATATCATAACATAACAAAATGTATTAATAATGGAATTAAAAACAATGCAGTAACAAAAATAACCTAAGCTACTATGTATGCACTTAAGCTATCATGCAACTATGTGACTTATAAGTACGTAACATCATAATTCCTAACTAATATGCAAAACTAGAATGCAATGACAACTATAAACCTAACCAATAACATATGCATGCAAACAAGAATTTAAATCCCCCAAACTTAAAGAATACAATGCCCTCATTGGATGAATAATCGCAATTTAGTGTGTGAGGACTTCCCTGCAATCGCCTAAGTCTGGGGAGGTGGTGGTTGATATTCTTCTTCCGAATCACTTGGTGGAAACCTCAGCATTGACATGGGTGGCTAATATAGGAAGGGTGCAGCTGGATTAAAGCTTTGAAGTGTCATGTTGAGTGAAGTGAACGACGTGTTCATAGCATCAAATATGTGGTCTTGCCTCAATGCGAGTCACCACATTTCCCGACGTGCTTCCTTATTGTGCACATCCATTTGACGTTGAAAGTCAAGGAACTGAGGACTGGATAATGCCTCGGTCTACGGTACCTGCTCGGTTCCTTGATCTCCTATAGCCTCATCCTCATCCTCTGACGTGTCTGCAGCATTAACTTCGTCCTCCGAAGCCGATGGAAATATAAAACCCAGTCCTCGCGGATGGGAATCACCCCCGGCCCATACTGAATACCGCGCTATCCTTCTGGAGTATAGCAACACAAGCGGCATTTGTATGGGCTCATCGTAAGACCTTCTCACACCTTCTTGGCAACACAACCCATATATGAGTGATGGGTGTGGCAAGCTGCCTGAAAAGTTTCCTCGTAAGCACCAGTGGATGGAAAAACATTTAATGGCTCCAACGTCAATGATGAAGTCTTGCACAATCACGTATAACAGTAACGCCTTCTCTTTGGTCACGCCTGAGGTGTGTTAAGATGGATACAATTTAGCACATAAGAATGCGTACCAAATTTTGCCATACCGACTGAGATCGTTGCTATGGAAAACAGTGCCTCCCTTCCGACCCTTGATCCATGTAGTTCACGGCTTAGTCATTTCCTTGAGTATTGCCTCATAGTCCGGGTCAAAATCACATAGGTGGGCATATTGGCATTGTCGAGGCACCCGCAGCTGATAATAGGTGTTTATGGCATCAGCACTGAATGGGACCAAGCGACCCCTCACATAAGCGTTGAAGGGGGCTTTGTCCTCAGCGTTTACATAAAACTCCTTGACTATGTTGACCACGGCGGGTTCCAGTTCTTCAGTGAATTTATTCCAACACTTCTGATAGATTTGCTGCATCATCTCCCCATCGACGTGATCTGGTGCCAACCCCCGCTCCGGTGTAAGGGTTTTTGTCATCGTATAATCATACAGGTCGGCGGCGACGACACTCATAAATTTTGGGCGATCAAAGGTCTGTGTCGGTTGTGCGGGCCTTGAACTCTCTCCCCTTTGGCGTTTCGATGTGGGTTGCGAAGCCATTTGATCTCTATTGCCTGAATCACAGTATTATTCCCCCCAACCTTGGTTCACACACACTGTCGAACACTTGGTGGCCACAGACAATTCTTCCCCCAAACTTGTTGATTTAATTGGCCAAATTGGGTGAAAGAAGTTGAATAATATGTAGGATTGTGCTTGGCACTCAATTGCTCTCAATTAGCTTCTATGGATGCCCTAATTCACAGAGGTAGTGTGAAAATTGTGTGAGGAATTTGGGATGAGATGGGGTCAATATATAGAGGTGGTGTGATGGGGTGGATTAGTGGATTGAAGAGGTGGGGAGAAGTAGTGGAGTAGTAGTGAATGGGATTGTGAAATCGTGGGGTAGAAGTTGTAATGGAGGAATAAGTAGAGTAGAATAATGGAGTGGGGTTATGATGGATGAGCAAGGAGTATGCATTGAATAAGCTGCTTCAACACGGACCCCCCCGGTGATGAGGTGCTAAACTTATTAGGCCCACCCCCTGTGGGCATGTATTACGATAATCGGTGTAGGGGACCCCCACCCCGGTGGGGGGTACAAAGCTAATATAGCCCGCCCCGACGGGCATGCCTTCTACTAGTTGATTCTGTTTCTCATCTTCTCTTCCTGCTAAGCCACTCAATGTACATTTCCCCATCCTACAAGACATGAAACATAAGCATTAGTGGATTGTTGATAAAATAGAGTATTGTGGAGAGATTAACAATACTTTTATTAAATAATACTTACCTAATAACTTAATAAAAACTATATTCTAACAATTATGAATGAAAATACAGAAAATAAACATAAGATTTGGTTACCTCCCAATTAGCGCTTGATTTTAAGTCGTTTAGCCTGACTACTTCCTGTTCATGGTGCGTCGGACAATATGATGGCGATGACATCGGTGTTGGACTCGCCACCCCAATAGTGCTTTAATCGTTGACCGTTAACTTTGAAAGTTTCTAACAAATTCCGACTGTAAAGTTCAACGGCGCCATGAGAGAACACCCTTTTTATAGTGAATGGTCCCAACCATCTCGACTTAGGCTTTCCTGGGAACAATCTCAGCCGTGAGTTGAACAAAAGGACTGATTGCCCCGGCTCGAATATTCTATGCATAATTTCCTGGTCGTGCCATCTCTTAACCTTTTCTTTGTATAACTTATAGTTCTCGTAGGCTTGAAGGAGAAATTCGTCGAGCTCGTTTATTTGCAGTAATCTCTTTTCCCCTACTGCTGCTTGATCAAAATTGAGTTTTTGAATTGCCCAATAAACCTTATGCTGTAGCTCGACTGGTAAATGACAAGCCTTTTCCGTACAGTAGTTGATATGGTGACATCCCGATCGGTGTCTTATACGCAGTCCGGTATGCCCATAATGCATCATCTAACCGAAGCGACCAATCCTTACGATTCGGATTCACCACTTTCTCCAATATTTTCTTGACTTCCCTATTCGACACCTCAGCCTGCCCACTGGTTTGGGGGTGATAAGTCGTCGCTACCTTGTGGTTGACCCCATACATTGCCAATAGAGCTGT
Organism: Panax ginseng; assembly: GCA_020205605.1. Classification (NCBI taxonomy): domain Eukaryota; kingdom Viridiplantae; phylum Streptophyta; class Magnoliopsida; order Apiales; family Araliaceae; genus Panax; species Panax ginseng. The sequence continues at coordinate 116,378,126 of CM035129.1, read as the reverse complement.
GAATGATTTATTGCAAAAGTGACTAGCTTCGTCACTTATAATTGCTCTAGGCGTGCCAAACCTCGTGAAAATGTTCTTCTATAGGAATTAAAGAACCACCTTGGCATCGTTAGATGGGAGTGCTGCAACTTCAACCCACTTTGATACGTAATCAACTGCGAGTAGAATGTAATGATTGTTAAGAGACAAAGGGAATGGCCCCATGAAATCGATGCCCTATACATCGAAAATTTCAACTTCAAGAATTGTTTGTAGAGACATCTCATTCTTTTTCGAAATGTTGCCCACCCTTTGACACCTATCACATGTTTTGACAAAATGGTGAGCATCCTTGAATAGTGTAGGTCAATAGAACCCGGCTTGCAGCACCTTTGCTGCTGTCCTCTCACTACCATAATGTCCGCCATACACAGATGAATGGCACTTATGTAGAATGTTCTTCACTTCACTGTAGGGCACACACCTTCTAATCATTTTGTCGGCGCACTGCTTGAATAAATAAGGTTTGTCCCACATGTACCATTTTGCATCATGAAGAAACTTATTTTTCTATTGTCTTGTGAGATCAGGTGGAAGAACGTTGCTCACTAAATAATTCGTATAATTCGCATACCAAGGAAATTCTGCATTTATCCCAAACAATTTCTCATCCGGGAATGATTCATTAATTTCACACTTGTCCTCTTTCAATTTCTCTTGGTTTTCCAGCCTAGACAAGTGATCGGCTACTTGATTCTCCGTCCCCTTTCTATCCTTTATTTCTAGATCAAACTCTTGGAGAAAGAGAATCCATCGGATAAGGCATGGTTTAGCATCTTTTTTCGCAATTAGGTACCGAATAGCCGAGTGATTCGTGTAGACTATCACCTTAGTCCCGATCAAGTATGCCCGGAACTTGTCAAACGCATACACCAATGTAAACAATTCCTTTTCCGTAGTTGTATAATTCATTTGAGTCTCCGTGAGCATTTTTCTTGCATAATATATTGCGTGAAACACCTTCTCTCGGCGTTGACCCAAAACAGCCCCAACCGCATAGTCGCTTGCATCACACATTAGCTCAAAAGGCATATTCCAATCGGATGCGACGATCACGGGGGCTATAGTCAACTTCTTCTTCAACAACTCAAAAGCTGACTTACAATTTTTGTCAAAACTGAAAACAGAATCCTTCTCTAAAAGACTGCATAAAGGTTTTGCAATTATAGAGAAGTCCTTTATAAATCTCCTGTAGAACCCAGCATGTTCCAGAAAGCTTCTAATTCCCTTAATTGAACTAGGTGGAGGCAGTTTCTCGATTATTTCCAGCTTAGCTTTATCAACCTCCAATCCTTGAGCCGATACCTTGTGGCCCAAAATTTTGCCCTCCTCAACCATGAAGTGGCATTTTTCCCAGTTAAGTACAAGGTTCGTATCTTTGTACCTCTGTAACACCATTACCAAATTCCCTAGGCAAGTATCAAAATTGTCCCCATAGACAGAAAAGTCATCCATGAAGACTTCCACGTTTTTCTCCACCATGCTTGAGAAAATGGTCATCATACACCGTTGAAAGGTAGCAGGTGCATTACATAACCCGAATGACATTCTCCTGAACTCGAATGTGCCATAAGGGCATGTAAATGTTGTATTCTCTTGATCCTCAGGAGCGATGACTATCTGGTTATAGCCCGAGTATCCATCCAATAAATAGTAGTACTCATGTCCCGCCAATCTGTCCAACATTTGATCGATAAAGGGCAGGGGGAAATGATCTTTTCGGGTTGCCTTATTCAACTTCCTGTAATTCATGCAAACCCTCCAACCTGTCACTGTTCTTATCGATATTAACTCGTTATCCTCATTCTGTACCACAGTCATTGTGAAGCCCCCAAAATAGGTATACATCACCCATCTTGAGTCGTAAAATACATGGTACAAAATTCAACTACAACTTAATTATACAGCAGTCGTGTAAAATACGACAAAATATAATCTAAGAGTTTTAATAAGAATATTGTCATCTAGACAATATCCACACTCAATGGAGTCCTTATTACATTTATTATCACACTATTTAACAGAAAAATGAGGACTACTAATGCTATCATCTGGACCGTCACTCCATTCCCCGACTAGTCCCGGCTACATTCTCATTTCTTGAAGAGAACAGTGAAAGAAAGGGTGTGCTCAACTTGCCCAGTAAGAAATATTATGACTAAGATAATGTAGAATAAATTATCATTAGTCTTCAACAATATTAAACTGATAAAATACAATAGACATCAAGTTTAAGCTGCATGAATGAATAAGCAATCCATTAGAAGAGTCAAGTAGAGCATGATATCTACTATCTTCTATGATTTAAAATGTTTTCATCAATTTTTATCACTGAGACTCAGCTTAATAAATAAATCACATCATCGAGTCATCCCTGCATTACGGGCCAAGGATATTCATTAAATCATCAATGGTCATGACTATCTAGAATAATCCCGGGTCATAATCATACCAAAAGCGTCCATCAATGCACTACAGACTCATCGAGGACTTTTACCACATCATTTATAACATTACAGTCATGATTATACCGAATAATCCCTGGTCATAATCATACCAAGTCCATCTATGCACGTAAGCCAAAGATGACTTTCATCACAATATAAGCATGAGGATGATGACAATGACATAATAATTCAATAAAACAAGTTCAAAAATAAATTTTAAAGATTTATAAGTTAATTTATCTTGAAATTAATTACGTCCAAATTGTCAACATGATACTGCTTTGTGGAGTAAAATTTAAGAATGCTCAGAAGAATATTTCCATGAAAAGATACCGGATGATGCGCAAATATCCAGGATATTCTACTAATTTCATGGAGTATAGAAGCCAAAACTTTAACCAAATGAGTATCATAGAATATATGAAACTGTAAATGGATATTCACCCACTATTATCACGTTAATCATACGAGATGCATTATTTCCACAATTTAATAAGGAATGAATACGAAGGATCATTCACCATGCATGTGATAATCCACATAGACAAGTTATTCCAACAAAATAATAAAGAATGGAACCAGGTCATGCGTAATCCGCACAGACTGGATATTCTAACAAAATAATAAGAAATGGAATAACAAAAGAATTCACCATGCATGCGATAGACCGCACAGACAGGTTATTCCAACAGAATAATAAAGAATGGAACAAGGTCTAGTGTAATCTACACAGACAGGATATTCCAACAAAATAATAAAGAATGAAATAACAAAGAATTCACCATGCATGCGATAGACCGTACAGACAGGTTATTCCAACAAAATAATAAAGAATGGAACCCGGTCTAGCGTAATCCGTCGAACATGTGATATTCTAATGAGAATAATAAAGAATTGAATAATGAGAAGAATTTCACCATGTATGCGGTGCCAGACAGACGAGTTATTCAACATAATAATAAAGAATGGAATAATGAAGCTCTCTTCATGAATCTGAAAAGAAATAATACCCTTACCTTAGAAAAAGCTGGATATTGGAATAGTGAGGTAGCAGACTTCTCTTCTTCTTTCTCTCTATAATAATTGCTCTAAATCTTTAGTGAATTGGTGAGAAATGAAGGAAAAATGAGCTTCTATTTATAGAAAAATATAGTTTCGATAATTGCACGTTTTGGGGCTCGAAATATTACAGTACAATACCTTCAACTTTTCTTTCATTTTTAATTTAGTCCTGCAAGTATTATCAAACTTGCACCACCTCCCTTAATAGTAAATAATGTGAATCAATAGTTATAATCATGTGAAAATATAAATTACAGTATAGTACCTCCATTTATACCTCCATTTTTAACTTAGTCATGCAAGTATTATCAACCTTGCACCAACTCCCCTAAAACTACAAGAATGTGAATCAATATTACACACATATGAACAAATAGCTATAATCATGTGAATTAATAGCAATTAATTACTCATTTATCCGATTAATTACCCGATTGGTCAGTATAACTTCTAGACATCAATTAATATCGAAATAAATGTTGATTTCCACTAACACTAATAATTCCAACACAATGGAACTATCAATTTCATCTTTAATCAACACGAACTTATTCATCATTAATATTATAACTCACAATATTTAACAACCAGGTCGTTCCCAGGAAAGAGGGGGCTTTCCGATAAGGATTTCTTCTTATTGGCGCGCAATTAGATGATCAAACCTCTCATTGACAAAACTTCTAGACATTGTAAATATTACAATTTAATAATATGAATAACTTTGTCATCTCAATTATTGATTTAATAATATATCATATAATGCAGATGATACTGTGATAATAATCGAATAATTAATATGAGAGATATGATGCAGCAATTACTGTAGCAATAACTTAGTATAATTGAGTGACTTCTCACGTAAGCATCAATAATCAATACCGTGTGCTACTATGTAACCACGCGTATTACTTTACTTTTACTACCGGGTAGTTCAACAGTTTAACGGTAAAACTTCCGCCGTTATTTTTATAAAAAGATAATTATGTTATTTTCTAACTACGAAAATACTTCCGTTGTGGGGTCCACCAATGATTGTGTTGTCGTACGACTATTCCCCGACCAATCGAATATTATATAACCACTTGCTTACTTTGCAAAATTTGTAAATATTACCCACAACTATAACATTATATCAAATCCACACCATAATATTCAAAAATATATTTCGAGAAAATTATTCTTTATTCATAAAAGTTGGGGTCTTACAACCTCCCCTTCTTATGAAATTTCATCCTCAAAATTAGGGTGCATACCTGGTATGTTGAAGAGGTGAACATACCTTGATTTCATCTCGGATTCTAACTCCCAGGTCATTTCCTCCACATCGTGGTTTCTCCACAAAACTTTTACTTGAGGTATAACTTTAGAGCGTAGAATATGATCCTTCTTATCCAAGATTTTAACAGCTAACTCTTCATACGTTAAATCTCACTCTATCTCGTCTGGTTCTAATTCAATAATATGGTTCAGGTCTTTCACATATTTACGTAACATAGATATGTAAAAAACGTTATGCACATGAGATATACTTGGCGGTAAGGCGAGTCTATAGGCCACAGTTCCTACTCGATCGAGGATTAAAAATGGGCTAATGAATCGAGGATTGAGCTTTCATATCTTTCCAAATCTTGTAACTCCTTTCCATGGAGAAACAGGTAACAACACATGATCTCCAATATTGAATTCCACGTCCTTTCGATGAAGATCAACATAACTCTTTTGTCGATCTTGTGAGGTTTTTATACATTGTCGAATCGTTTGAATCTTTTCCGTAGTCATATGTACCAAATCCGGTCCCAACAACGTTGCTTCACCCACCTCATCCCAGCATACTGGAGAACGACACTTTCTTCCATACAACGCCTCAAATTGAGCCATGCCAATACTTGCTTGATAACTGTTGTTGTTGGAAAACTCCACCAATGGTAAGAACTTTTCCCAACTTCCCTTGAAGTCAAGGACGCAGAGTTTTAATAAATCTTCAAGAGTTTGAATAGTCCTTTCTGACTGCCCATCCGTTTGAGGATGATATGCCAAACTAAATCGTAAATCCGTGCCCATAACTTTTTGCAAACTAACCCAAAATCTTGAAGTGAATCTTGGGTCTCGATCAGAAACTATGGATGCTGGCATACCATGCAATCTTACGATCTCGTTTATGTACATACTAGCAAGACGTTCAAGTGAATAAGTTTCTCGTATCGGTAAGAAATGAGCAGACTTGGTTAATCTATCAACAATGACCCAAATCGCATCTATGCCTTGAGAAACCTTGGGAAGACCAGTAACGAAATCCATGGTAACGTGCTCCCACTTCCATTCTGGAATTTCAAGTGGTTGTAATGGACCTTTTGGCACTTGATGCTCTGCCTTGATTCGTTGACAAGTTAGACACCTTGAGATAAACCCCGCTATCTCTCTCTTCATATTTCTCCACCAAAATGTATGTCGAAGATCACAATACATTTTGGTACTCCCATGATAGATTACAATCGGTGTGTTGTGCGCCTCCATCATAATTTTATACTTCAAGTCAGAATCGATAGGAACACAAAGTTTGGAGTTGACTCGAAGTATTCCTTCTTCATCGATTCTTGCTTTCGGAATAACACCTTCTTATACTTTCTTCCTCATACGTATCAGCTCCAGGTCTGTAGTTTGAGAAACTTTAACTTTATCGATTAAAGTCGGTTCCACTCGTATATTCGTTATCATCACACGGGTCCTTGGAGTCTTTAACTCTATTTCCATCCTTTCCAAGTCATACAAAATGGGTCTTTGCATTGACAATATTGCACTCGTACCCGCATATGATCTTCTACTCAATGCGTCAGCTACTACGTTTGCTCTTCCAGGATGGTATTGGATGGTATGATCATAATCTTTCAACAACTCAAGCCATCATCATTTTTGCATGTTGAGTTCCTTTTGAGTGAAGAAATATTTGAGGGTTTTATGATCCGTATAGATCTCCACCTTTCCATACAGGTAATGCCTCCAAATCTTAAGCGCAAAAATGACTGCTGCCAACTCTAGATCATGAGTAGGATAATTCCTCTCATATTCTTTGAGTTGTCGAGAGGCATAGGCTATGACTTTCCTATGTTGCATGAGAACACATCCTAACCCTTTGCGAAGCATCACACTGTAGATGACAAATCCCTCCAAGCCAGATGGTATTGTCGAATAGGTCTTTGAAATGAGTCTCCTCTTGAGTTCTTGAAAAATCTTTTCACATTCCTCGCTCCAATCGAATTTTATATCTTTTCGAGTCAGCTGAGTTAATGGAGTAGCGATTTGAGAAAACCCTTCTATGAATCTCCGATAATAACCAGCTAAGCCGAGAAAGCTACGTACTTCAGTCACTGACTTAGGTTGCTCCCAGCTTTGAATTGCTTCAATCTTTGCCGGGTCAACAGATATTTCATGATTTAATATTAAGTGCCCAAGGAATGCAACTTCCTCAAGCCAGAACTTACATTTCTTCAACTTGGCATAAAGCTTGTTTTCATGAAGCTTTTGGAGTATCAGCCTCAAGTGTTGCTCATGGGCTTCGCGGGTTTTGGAGTATATGAGGATGTCATCAATAAAGACAACCACAAAGTGATCCAAATATTCCTTGAATACTCAGTTCATCATATCCATAAAGGTAGCAGGAGCATTAGTCAATCCAAAAGACATGACTAAGAATTCATAATGCCCGTACCGAGTTCTGAAAGCAGTCTTTGGAATGTCATCAGTTTTAATCTTCAATTGATGATATCCGGAACGAAGATCAATCTTTGAAAAGAATTTGGCTCCTTGCAACTGGTCATTAATGCGAGGCAACGGGTACCTATTTTTGATGGTGACATGATTCAACTCCCAATAATCAATACAAAGTCGCATACTTCCATCTTTCTTCTTCACGAATAGAACAGGAGCACCCCAAGGAGACGTACTAGGATGAATGAAACTGATGTCTAACAATTCCTGTAGTTTGGTTTTTAACTCATGAAGTTCAATAGGATCCATTCGATATGGGGCTTTGGAAATGGGTTTTGTACCAGATTTAAGGTCGATACAAAATTCAATTTCATGCTCTGGGGGTAGGCCAGGAAGTTCTTCAGGGAATACGTCAGGAAATTTATTAACAATACAAATATCATTCAAATCTGACGTATCTTTATTTAAATCTGTGACATGGGCTAAGAAAGCTTGACATCCATTTTTCAATAAACGAATAGCTTTATGACTTGATATGACAATGATTGATTTTAGTGGTTTGGTTGCTTGAATTCGCATAATAGGTTGGTTAGGAATATGAAAGCTAACAACCTTACGAAAACAATCAATTTTAGCATGATGAGTAGTTAACCAATCAACCCCTAAAATCACATCAAATGCAAGTATTTTTAAAGAAATAAGATCGACAGGTAACGTGCGGTTACCGATTTGAATCAAACAAGACTTATAAACCGTGGATGTAATGAAGGTTTCTCCCAACGGAGTTTCAACAGATAAGTCAAAGTCTAATTTCTCCGTAGTCAAATTTAAACTTTGAGCGCTAGTAGGAGAAATAAAGGAATGGGTAGAACCGGTATCAAATAAAGTATAAACTTTGCTAGAGTTTATGATTAGCTTACCCGTGATCACCTCGTTCGGATTCCTCACTTTTTGGGAGGTTACGACAAACGCTCTCCCTTGAACTACCGGTTTTGTCTTGTCTGGGACACCCTTTGATGCCTCCATCCCAGCTGGACTTGACTTTGGTGCACGAAAAAATCGAGCTAGGTGACCTTCTTTTCCACAATTATAACACGCTTTGGACTGCATCGTGTAGTTTGGACTTATGTGTCCTTCCCCTCCACATTTGTAATATAAAATTGGTGGTTGTTCTCCTTCCTTAACAACAGGTGCTGGTGCTAACGTCTTTCCATCCTTGTTGAATCTCTTCTTCTTGAAATGTCCACTCTTATTGTCATGGCCATGATTACCATCGAAGAGATTATCATTTCTGGCATGTTGATTCCCTCCACGTTTGTTGTCACCGCTTCGATGACTGCTACCACTGGTATTATCGACTTGTCGATTGCTCTCTCTTGGCTGGGTTGACTCATTATCGCGCTCCAATAACTGAGCCCTATTCACAACATCTGAATACAAACATAGTTTGTGAGAAATTAGGTATTAACGTATCTTGGGTTTCAAACCTCTTAGAAACATCTGCGTCATTCTCTCCTCATTATCAACCAAGTGGGACGCAAACCGAGACAACTCGGCAAACATAGCTTCGTACTACACCACAGTCATATTATTTTGCTCAAGCTTGATGAACTCTACCTCCTTCATGTGACGAATACTTTCAGGAAAGTACTTGTCATTGAACAACTCTTGGAACTTTTCCCAAGACATTTTGAGTGCGGCAGGTTGAGTACGCTTTACAGATTCCCACCAGTAATCTGCCTCTGCTCGCAACATGAAGGTGGTAAAGGGAACTTTTTGCTCCTCGGAGCATCCTAAGACATCAAATATCCTGTTGATCTGCTTTATCCACATCTCCGCCTTATGTAGTTTTGGCTCTCCAAAAAACTCCGGTGGTCCCAGCTCCTTGAACTGCTTAGCGGTGACCGTTCGAGAGTTGTCAGTGTTTCCACCTGCATTTTGGACAGGAGCCGCTTTCGCCTGATGTTGCATGAATTGCATAAAGCCTCTAAACATCCCATCGTTCACCATTTCATTGGTGTTATTGTTTACATGAGGATTATTGTCTTCCTGTTGCACATTATCCTGGGCATTAATCTGTGGTGACTTAACGGTCTCATGTGCTTCATTGTTTATCTCAACATTTTCGGATGCCATTTTTAAATACTGCCACAAAACAAGGGTTAATTAACATATCACATATTATCCCTATACTCTGACCGACCAATTAAATACCAAATAAGCTTAGGTAGGTCATACTAGCGAAGGAATTCCCCCCGTCTCTCCCCTCCTAGTTCTTGTCTCACATCTCAGCCAGGGATCATTCTCTCTCACTCTCCTTCCCTAGCCTCTCTCATCCCCCCCGCACCCACCCACACCCACACCCATCCAGTCATCGGTCCCCCCTTCCCTTCACCCTGCCACTGCAGTTCCCCCCATGCGCCCGAGGTCTCCCCCACTGCCTCCAGTACCCCACTCCCTCCCCCGGTCCTCCCACACTACCCCCACCCCCCAGCCCTCTCTCCCCGGTCCCCCACCCCAAACCATCACGATACCCCACCCACCCCTAGGTACCCCCACTCCCTCTCATCTCCCCGGTCATTACCCAGTTCCGGTCGCCATTGCCAATTTTCGCCCCTAATGCGCCACTCGCCTGCCTCTGCCCAACAATCGAGCCACGTCACGTAGCTCCTCTCCTTCTCTTCCTCGTTTCTCCTCCTTTAATTCAAGGTAAGAAATCCTAAATGCTCCTCCTTTAATTCATGTGTTATTGAGAATAATTTTGGAGTTCTTATTGTATCAGAAATTGGGTTTTATATTTTAATTTGCTGAAATTGAGTTCATTTCTGTTATGAAATTTATTTTGTTAGAGTTGTTGATTTTGCGAAAGTTGTTTATGCTGTAAACTATTTTGCAAATTGAGATTATTTGACTTCAATTCTGCAAGTGAATGCATGTTGCTGAAATTGTGATTTATTTGTGCAATTACAGTGTTTGGGTCATAACAATTACAGTGTTTGGATCATAATATATGTATGTCAGTGTATAATTAAGAATGTGATATTTGATATTTCCCACGGAATTCCCAACGGAATATCTGTCAGAAATCTGTAATTGAAAATTTTGTGGGCCCTATAAATATATTTATGTATTATTTAATTAATTTAATATAAAATGAAATAAATTTAATTTAATTTAGTTTATTAGACAAAATAAATGTTAAAAATTATTTAATATATTATAATATAAAATAAAAAATAATAATTAAATTAAATAAAAATAATAATAATTAATGTAATAATTTTTTTAGAAATATAATATAATATTATACAAAATAAATTAATGTATATTAAATTAAATTAAATTAAATTTTAAAATTATAAAAAATTTACAAGTCAAGTTTAAAAATAAGATAATATAATATACTATAATATAATTTTTAAAAATTAGAAAATATAATATTTATTAATTAAAAAATAAACAAATAAAAGAAAATATAATAATAAACTTAAATAAAATTTAAAAATTAGATAATATAATATAATAATAAAAAAAAAAATAAAATAAAATAAAATACTTAATTAAATTAAATTGAATAAAACAAAACAAATTTGATTTAATTTAATAAATAAAATAAATTTAATAAAAAATATTTAAAAATTTAAAAATGTAATAAAATAAAATAAATTTAATTTAAGTACCATAATTTAAATTAAATTAAATTTAAAATAAAATAAAATACAATAATAAATACAATTAAATTTTATAAAATAAAATAAAATAATTTAATAGTAGTCTTCATATATATTCCAAATAACAATTCTCAAAAACTAAGTATCACTTACTTAGTTTTTCATTGGCAAAATAAACTAAGTAGCATTTGCTTAGTTTGCCACAATTTTCAATAAACTCAATAATTAAGTATTATATGTATATATATACATATATGTACTATAATATGAAACTTAGAAACCCGTTTGACAAGTAGGAGTGAATGTCGAACAGTAATCTCTATAGATTCCAAATACCAATTCTCATAAACTAAGTACCACTTACTTAGTTTATTATCATTGGCAAAATAAACTAAGTAGCATTTTCATAGTTTGCCACAATTTTCAATATATAAATGCAATAATACTCTCCCTACATATATGTACTCTTTCTTGTATGCGAGTTTTGACAAAGCGATTCTTGACTAAATAGTACTCCAACCGGTTCTCTAGAACAATTTGGGGGGTCGTAGTTCTGTTTGTGTCCTATACTCGTATAATAAAGGTAATTGAATTACTGCAAACATTCCTCACTGTTCCATTATAATAGATGGCAACATCCGGAAGGAGTGCCAGTAAGTTGTTGAACAAAGTTCTAGGTTAAACAACCCTCTAAATGAGCGAACAATCACTTCTCCCATAGGATTGAATCATCTCCCCATATGGGTCCAATCCATGATATAAGCGACTTCTCACCACTCCAATCCTCGGATGGGTAGTTCTCATGTAGCGTCTCACCTCTTGTATGAGAACTATCCATTTGAGGAATTCGGAGTGGTGAGAAGCTGTCTATATCATGGATTGGACCCATATGGGGAGATGATTCATTCCTAGCAGAGAAGTGATCGTTCGTTCATCTAGAGGGTTGCTTAAGCTGAAACTTTATTCAATAGCTTAATGGAACTCCTTCATGATGTTGTCATCTGTTATGATGGAACAGTGAGGAATGTTTGCAGTAATTGAATTAACTTTATTATTCGAGTATAGGACACAACAGGAACTACGATCCTTTTTTTTTCTCGGTTGCTGACTCAAGTAGAGATTCCACATAACAATTCTCATAAACTAAGTAGCATTTGTGTAGTTTGCCACAATTTTCAATAAACTAAGTAGCATTTTCAATTATATATGTACTATACTTTGAAACTTAGAAACCCGTTTGACATACACTCAATAGGGGTGAATATCGAAACGATCCCCATTTGGGATTTGTTATTGGATGTTATGTCTCTCACTTAGGTAGGTGCAAATCTGAAAACGGTACATTTTTGTTATTTTGAGGATTAATCATTTGTTATCTCTATATGTTCTCGAAAGTGCATACTTAGATTAAGTTATCTTAGTCTATTTCGTGTGCTTGGAGACCATGGGGAGGTGTTGTCGAAATTTTCTTGAAACTCATGAAACGTACTCAACGTGTTTGCACTAGTGACGAGACGCATCCAATAACGGGATAGAAGCCTTACCCCAGTCCTGTAGAGATACTAGGTAAATCTAATTCACGCATGAATATCCAAATTAACTTAATGCGCATATACGTAGTAGTTAAAAATGTCACGGTGTAATCGGAGTTGGATGTACCGTAGGATACCCAAAGTGATGGGAGGGATTAGTCTCGACTTAACGTGTTGGGGTTTTAGATTTCTTGAACAAAGCACTAGAACATACGGATGATCCGCATGACGGAAGATGCGATGCCGTGTGTCAAGTGTAAAATCGATTTGGAAGAAAGTCGACGAGATTAAATTCGACTTATTTTCTCATGGATTTGTGGATGGGTACTTCGTATGGACTCATCACGGGGAATCAGAAGTGATTGAAAATATTGTGGAACAACCAATTCCACAGGATTCATACGTCGAAAACTATGATCCAGTTGAGATGTTGGTCGATGCTTATGGCCCTACTACTATTGACTGGGCTGAATATGAACCTTCTTCAAGCAAAGACTGAAGCAAGTGCCAAATGACATTCTTTACGCCTTTTACAATTTGCTATCTCGAATCTGGGGTCGCGTTGTATCCAAGGAAATGATATGAACACCAAGCTTTCAAGAAGTGTGAAGCCAAGTGTTACACTTCAAGAATGAGCACGATTTGTAGTGAGAGAGGTTTCAATGATTTGCTCGCTATAATTGGTCGGGTTCTTACCCAAGGATCATACTCTTCCTGCGAATTATTACGAAGTGAAGAAGATGGTCAAGGGGTTAAATATGGGGTATCAGAAAATTGATGCTTGTGAGAAGGATTGCATGTTATACTATGGGGAGGACAGGGATAAGGGAAAGTGTGATATATGCAGCTTATCATGCTACAAAGTTACAAAACGTGGGGGGAAGGAGAAACATGTTCCCAGGAAAATCTTACGGTACTTTCCACTTGCGCCGAGACTTAAGCGGCTATTCATGTTGTCTCATACGGCTCAACATATGAGTTAGCATCGAACAAGGGATGTCGTGCCTGGTCAGCTGACTCACCCAGCGGATGGAGATGAATGGAAAAGATTTGATGTAAATTATCCTGAGTTTGCGGAAGAAGTTAGGAATGTTAGGCTTGGCATGGCTATTGATGGCTTTTGCCCATTTAATAATTTTACCCAGCCGTACTCAGTTTGGCCAGTCATTATGGTTGCTTATAATCTTCCACTGGCAATGTGCATGAGGGATCCGTATTTGTTTTTGACTTTACTCATTTCGGGGGATAAAAGTCCTACAAAAGACCTTAATGTGTATCTTCGACCATTAGTGGATGAACTAAAGATGTTGTGGGAGACAGGGGTTCAGACGTATGATAAATCGATATGTGAGAATTTTGTGATGAAGGCAGATTTGTTATGGACTATCACTGACTTTCCGGCTCTTGGGATGGTTAGTGGTTGGTCAACTCACGGGAAGCTATCTTGTTCAGTGTGTATGGGGGATGTGCAAGGCAACCAGTTGCAGCTTGGGCTCGTAGATTCTTGCCGCTTGATCACAATTACAGAAAGATGTCTGCACAGTTCAACAGAAAGATAGAGAAGAAGGGGGTTGTTGGTCGGCTGTCGGGCAGTGAGGTCTTGGGCTGGTTGAATCAACTTGATTTTCCTTTGCCGGGGAAGGAACACAGTAAATTGAGAGCAGCCGGGTACGGAAAGACTCATAATTGGACACACTTGCCTATATGGTTTGAGTTGCCGTATTGGGGCACACTTTTAGTTCGTCATTGTATAGATGTCATGCATATCGAAAAGAATGTTTTTGAGAACTTGTTTTACACCATGCGAGTGGTAAAACTAAAGACAATGACAATGCTCAAAAAGATTTGGAGGCATTGAACATTAGGAAATAATTGTGGCTTCGCCCTAACACTACGAAACCTAAAGCTCCATTTTGTCTTACTAAGCAACAAGTTGAGGACGTTTGTAAGTGGGTTAGTGGGTTGAAGCTCCCGGATGGATATGGGTCGAACATAACACGTTGTTGTAAGGTTGAGCAATTGAAAATTTCTGGATTCAAGAGTCACGATTGTCATGTATTCATGCAGAAGTTGATTCCAATTGCATTTCATGAGATGTTACCCAGAAAAGTTTTGGATGCATTGACCGAATCTGTCAAATTTCTTTCGAGATATTTGCTCAACTATAATTAAATCTGATGATGTCGAAAGCGGATGGAGAAGAATATTGTGCTTACCATGTGCAAGCTTGAAATGATCTTCCCTCCAGGTTTTTTTGACTCGATGGAACATCTGCCTATTCATTTGCCGTATGAACTCAAACTTGGAGGACCAGTGCAATATCGGTGGATGTATCCTTTTGAGAGGTAATATATAAACTGCTAATTGTTCTATCCTGATCATATTAATAATACTTTAATTTGTCTGCATATTATTTATCATAGGTATATGCGCCGATTAAAATAAAAGGTCAAGAACAAAGCTCGTGTAGAGGGTTCTATTGCTGAACGATATACAGAGGAAGAGCTTGTCAACTTCTGCTCATTGTATTTTGACGATGTTGTCTCAACGAAGCACAATCGTTTAGGAAGGAATGAGGTTGTTGGTCCAATGACTCATGCTGATGATGAGTTAGCTGTATTCACATATCCGGCTAAACCATTTGGCCCTGAGACGCTGACTTACTTAAGCGACAAAGAGTTGAAGATTTTATCTACATACGTGCTTCTAAATATGCCCGAAGTATCATCATACATCACGTAAGTCTAAGCTTAATTGCTCTAGTTAGTACAATTTACAAGTGTAGTCATCTCTATATATGTTAAAGATATTTTACTAATATCGCAGTTCATTCGAAGAGGAAGCGTATGCTTCTAACCCAACTTTTACTGCAGCAGAATTGGAAACATTCACTAATGCTAATTTCCAATAGTGGTTTAAGAAAAGGGTTGAAGCAGAGAATATTTCTGAGCATTTTATAGATGTCATCCAAGGACCTTACAAAGTTGTTAGTTCTTTTCTTGGTTGCATCGTGAATGGGTACAGATTTAGAGTCGATAACTTGCATAAACTCACATCAGTCAATTCTGGGGTTGTGGTGTTAGGAAGCTGCGCGGCAAAAAGGTAGTTACATTTAAGTGTAGCTGGTTTGATACTGAAAAGGGGGTTAAAGTTGATCGTAATAGAATCACAACCGTGGATATCAAGTCAGTGTTAAAGTCTGATGACGTGTACGTGTTAGCAAGTCAAGTGACTCAAGTGTATTACGATCCTAATGTCATAAATACTCGAAGCCCCTGGTACACAGTAGTCACTACTAAAACACGCTCATTTAATTCTGATAACATGTTTGGTATGGATGAGGCGTTGCAAGAAGATGTGAGCAACCCATTGGTAGTAGTGTTCCATCTTTGAAGATGTGGTGAAATCTTGATGTCATTGGCGTATACCTAACGATGAGGATGTCGAGGCCAACATACACATGAATGATTATGTAGTCGTTGAGGATGATAACGATGATGAAACTGATCTCGAAACTGAGGATGAGGAAGATACCAAATCCGAGAATGATATACACGTTGATTCTGACGGGTTTGATGACGTGTGTAATTAAAAATGAGCATTTATATTAGTACTTACCTCATATTGTTAAACCTTACATATTCGTAATCTACCAATTTTGTTATTGCAGTAGGATATTCATGGCTAGACATAGTGGTGGAGGTCGTCGAGGTGGTGGACGATTCGGTACTGGAGACGATAGCCACGATGGAGGCTCTTTTTCAGGTGCGAGTAAGTTATCTTAACTAGGATTTAAATATATCTCAGGCTGCATTAATTACAATGATTATTGAAGTACTATGTTAAATATAATTATTACAGATGCACCTCATTGATGACACCGAGGGACGAACCTCGGTATCTTTGGTTGTCTGCTGGCAGTGCCACTTACAGTACCGGTGGATGTCATTTCCCAGTAGTAAGTGTTACTATATTCATACTATTTCTATCAGTTATTGCAAAACACAATTCACATAACACATATTGTTATACTTTTTCTGTAGTATACTAGACCCGGTGGCTAAGCACACCCTACATGCGATTTGTTTGATGCATCTCCCAAGAGGGTGCATGCGGTTTAGTCAGTATGCGCGGTACGATGCCACTTTTATGTAGACCGTCTTGTGGGAGTTCCACGTAAGTTAAGCATATTATCACCACATAGTTGTATTGGGATGACGAAATCAATTGTTCTTAATTTTAAATAATCTTTTGTTATAGGTTTATTATCGATTTGACCCGAGCATCTCTCGCCAATTTGGCGATCTTTGTGATTGAGCATCACATCACTGCGAATTACTCTGGATGGCTGTATGAGATGCGACAGAAGGAAGCCCGGGCAGTTGTGGACCAGCCCGGGACCACCATCAGAGATCATCAGCCCTACATAGTCTCCGATTTAGCCTGGGAGGCTATTTTAGCCTGGGAGGCTATGTGTACACACTGGGAGGCTGATGACTTCAAGAAAAAGTCCAAGCAGGCGAAGAAGAACCGTGGTCAGCTCCGGATAGTACACACCACTGGTTCTCAGTCGTTCGAGCAGGCGAAGATGTTAAGTGCGTTGTATTTAGTTATTTATGTGTCAAGTTCTCACACAAATACTTAAGACCTATTTTATGAATGTTTGTATTAGGCATTGGGGAGGACCTTGGGCCCAGATCCTACCATGCTAGAGTTTTGGGATCGAGCCCACACGCCTAAGGACGAGCGTGCTTTGTCTCAGGCAGCTTTAGCTATACGGGTAAAACTCATCTTACTATTTAGCTTTTAATAATATTCAATCATAAATAAAATGATATAATTAACATACGTATATGGAATACATTACAGGACCGATTTCAGAAGCTTTGGGACGAGCGTATAGCTGAGCTAGAGACTATTAGGAGGGGTTCTGAGCCATTAGATTCTGTCACCCCTCTTCCCGATATTGTATTAGATCGAGATGAGGAGCTGAGACTATGGGTCGCGTCTCAGGATCCCCCTACTAGCAGTACTGGCAGATATCGAGTGTTGGGTCTGCCGAGGATACCCGCAT
This sequence comes from Panax ginseng, assembly GCA_020205605.1. NCBI lineage: Eukaryota > Viridiplantae > Streptophyta > Magnoliopsida > Apiales > Araliaceae > Panax > Panax ginseng. The sequence continues at coordinate 116,360,596 of CM035129.1, read as the reverse complement.
ATACACTTCCTGGAGGTAATATTTTTTTATGTTTCATGAAATTATCCGAATTTATCACATTATATAAATTATTATTAGTAATCGAATTTGTATCTCTTTATAGGCTCCAGCCAGCGCCAGCGTCCGAGAGCACATGTCGGACCATCTCATACGGGTGCTGGCTTGGATGACGATATCTTCCGGCGGCTGATAGGGGCCGTGTCGGATAGGTTCTATACCGATCCGGTCTTTCGGCGTCAGCAGTTGCCTTCCAGTTCTCGTCTTCACCAGATTGCTTAGGATATTATAGCAAGGGCCTTTGCAGAGAGTACGGGATTACCTCGGGAGCAGTTCGACGCTTGGAGTGCCGAGATGCTCCGGATGGTGATTACCTTCTTGGAGGAGGCTTTTCGTCCGCCCCCACCTACTCAGGTATTCTTATTGTTTATGTTTTCAATTAAGTCTAGTTTATTAATTCTCACATATATATATACAGATTAATGATTTATATTTTTGATTCTATCAACAGGGTGGCGATGGCGAGCAGGCTGGCGATGATGAGCTCGAGTACGAGGCTGATTTCCATACACCAGAGCAGCGTCATTCACCTCCGCCCGATGATGATACTTTTACTAGTTTATAGTTCATTTGTATATATTCATAATATTGTAGAACTTTTGTATATATTGTATTGTCTAATTGCGTCTGTACAGCTATTGTAAATTATATTGTTTAACATTTATGGATCAATATTAGCTTATATTTGTAATTGGTTAGCTTATAATACGTTTTGGTGGATATTTGAATGTGAATGATAATGAGTTGAAGATTACGTTTTAGTGCTACATTGCATATTTGAATGTGAGATACAGGTTTATATTACTGTGTATTGGGTTGTGACAGGTTACAGGTACATTAATGGGTTTAAACACCTGGAAATTGAACTTTTAAAATCTGTATTTAAAAAAAAAACAGTTACTTCAGACGAAATAAGGTATTTGTGACGGAATGTCCCTCGGAGATAACAAATAAACAATATTTAATAAATACCAAAATATTCTAATTTCAGTCGTAAGTACGCTATCCTCGACGTAACTTATCCGTCGTAAATACACTATGTCCGACGCAAATTCCGTCGAGCTTAATAACTAGTCATTTTTTGAAATTTTGGGATATTTTAATTTTCGGTCGGAAATAAGATACGTACGAGGGAATAATTCCGTCGGACAAAGGGCCTATTTTATCTGACGAAAGTTTTGTCCTATATATTCTGTCGAAAATAGTTAATGTTCGACGCAAATCCGTCGGAAATAATTTCGTGGAAGATAAGTAATATTCGACAGAATTTTTGACGGATCTTATTTTCGACGCGCTTATTTACGACCGAATTTCGGACGGATATTTTCGTCGGAAATAGTGTTTGTTCGACGGAACATACTTATGACCGACGGAATATTCCGTCGGAATTAGCCAGTTTTCTTGTAGTGAGATCATATCCCTAAGTTTTGATACCAACCGTGACGCCCCCAAAATAGGTATACATCACCCATCTTGAGTCGTCAAATACATGGTCCAAAATTCAAATACAACTTAATTATACAACAGTCGTGTAAAATACGACAAAACATAATCTAAGAGTTTTAATAAGAATATTGTCATCTAGACAATATCCACACTCAATGGAGTCCTCATTACATTTATTGTCACACTATTTAACAGAATAGTGAGGACTACTAATACTATCATCTGGACCGTCACTCCGTTCCCCGACTAGTCTTGGCTACGTTCTCATTTCCTAAAGAGAAAAGTGAAAGAAAGGGGTGAGCTCAACTAGCCCAGTAAGAAATATTATGACTAAGATAATGCAAAAGAAATTATCATTAGTCTTCAACAATGTTAAATTGATAAAATACAATAGACATCAAGTTTAACTGCAGCGGAATAAGCAATCCATTAGAAGAGTCAAGTAGAGCATGATATCTACTATCTTCTATGATTTAAAATGTTTTCATCAATTTTTATCACTGAGACTCAGCTTAATAAATAAATCACATCATCGAGTCATCCATGCATTACGGGCCAAGGATATTCATTAAATCATCAATAGTCATGACTATACCGAATAATCCCTGGTCATAATCATTCCAAAAACTGTCCATCAATGCACTACAGACTACTGAGGACTTTTACCACATCATTTATAACATTATAGGTCATGATTATACCAAATAATCCCTGGTCATAATCATACCAAGTCCATCTATGCATGTAAGCCAAAGATGACTTTCATCACAATATAAGCATGAGGATGATGACAATGACATAATAATTCAATAAAACAAGTTCAAGAATAAATTTTAAAGATTTATAAGTTAATTTATCTTGAAATCAATTACGTACAAATTGTCAATATGATACTGCTTTATGGAGTTAAATTCAAGAATGCTTAGAAGAATATTTCCATGAAAAGATACCAGATGAAGCACAAATATTCTGGATATTCTACTAATTTCATGGAGTATAGAAGCCAAAACTTTAACCAAATGAGTATCATAGAGTATATTAAACTGCAAATGGATTTTCACCCGCCATGCGGTAATCCACGTAAACAGATCATTTCCATAATTTAATAAGGAATGAATACGAAGGATCATTCACCATGCATGTGATAATCCACATAGACAGGTTATTCCAACAGAATAATAAAGAATGGAACCAGGTCATACGTAATCCGCACAGACAGGATATTCCAACAAAATAATAAGGAATGGAATAACAGAAGAATTCGCCATGCATGCGATAGACTGCACAGATAGGTTATTCTAATAGAATAATAAAGAATGGAACCAGGTCTAGCATAATCCGCATAGATAGATATTCCAACAGAATAATAAAGAATGAAATAACAAAGAATTCACCATGCATGCGATAGACGACACAGACAGGTTATTCCAACAGAATAATAAAGAATGGAACCAGGTCTAGCGTAATCCACATAGACAGGATATTCTAATAGAATAATAAAGAATGGAATAATAGAAGAATTTCACCATGTATGCAATACTTTTCATAGACAGGTTATTCCAACATAATAATAAAGAATGGAATAACAGAAGCTCTCTTTATGAATATGAAAGAAATAATACCCCTTACCTTAGAAAGAAATTGGATATTGGAATAGTGAGGTAGCAGACTTCTCTTCTTCTTTCTCTCTATAATAATTGCTCTAAATCTTTAGTGAATTGGTGAGAAATGAAGGAAAAATGAGCTTCTATTTATAGAAAAATATAGTTTCGATAATTGCACGTTTTGGGGCTCTAAATATTACAGTACAATACCTTTAACTTTTCTTTCATTTTTAATTTAGTCCTGCAAGTATTATCAAACTTGCACCACATCCCCTAATAGTAAATAATGTGAATCAATAGTTATAATCATGTGAAAATACGAATTACAGTATAGTACCTCCATCTATACCTCAATTTTTAACTTAGTCATGCAAGTATTATCAATGTTGCACCAACTCCCCTAATAGTACAAAAATGTGAATTAATAGTACACACATGTGAACAAATAGCTATAATCATGTAAATTAATAATAATTAATTGCTCATTTATCCGATTAATTACCCGACTGGTCAGTATAACTTCCAAACATCAATTAATATCGAAATAAATGTCAATTTCCACTAACACTAATAATTCCAACACAATAGAACTATCAATTTCATCTTTAATCAACACGAACTTATTGATCATTAATATTATAACTCACAATATTTAACAACTGTGTCGTTCCTGTGAAAGAGGGGCTTCCGATAAGGATTTCTCCTTATTGGCGCAATTAGATAACCAAACCTCTCCTCGATGAGAACTTCTAGACATTGTAAATATTGCAATTTAATAATATGAATAACTTTGTCATCTCAATTATTGATTTAATAATATATCATATAATGCGATGATGATCTTGTGACAATAATCGAATCAATAATATGAGAGATATGATGCAATAATTCTTGAGAGTAATAATTGAGTATAACTGGTGACTTCTCACGTAAGCATCAATAATCAATCTGGTGTGCTACTATGCAACCACGCCAGACATCAGATTTTTTACTACCAGGTAGTTCAACAGTTTAACGGTAAACTTTCGTCGTTATTTATAAAAAGATAATTATGTCGTTTTCTAACTATGACAATACTTCCGTTGTGGGGTCCACCAATGATTGTGCCGTCGTACGAATATTCCTTGTTAAAATGAATATTTCCCGACCAATTGAATATTATATAACCACTTACTTACTTTGCAAAATTTGTAAATATTACCCACAACTATAACATTATATCAAATCCACACCATAATATTCAAAAATATATTTCGAGAAAATTATTTTTTATTCATAAAAGTTGGGGTTTTACAGTCATTCCTCCCTTTTTTGGCACACACTGGACCTGACTAACCCACTTATTGTCAGAAATTGGGTATATGATATCTGCATCCAATAATTTTAGAATTTCCTTCTTTATAACTTCATTCATAATGGGGTTAAGTCGTCATTGTTTCTCCACCGTCGGTTTTGCATCATCTTCCATCAGAATCTTGTGCATGCAAAACGAAGGGCTGATTCCCTTTATATGAACTATCGTCCATCCTATCGTTGATTTGTGTTCCCTAAGCACCCTCAGCAACTTTTCTTCCTACAGATCGTTAAGTGCAACAAAAATAATAACAGGTAATGAATTTGAATTGCCTAAATACGCATACCTGAGGTGTTTAGGGAGTGGCTTAAGTTCTAGAGTGGGTGGCTCCTCCAATGATGGTTTCAAATTTTTTGTGGCAATCTCCTCCGTGTGCAAAAGTTTAAATGGTGCTCTGAATCGGCTAACTCGTGGCAATGAATCTAACATCTGCAAGTAGTTCACAAATTCTGGGTCATCGAACTCTTCATCCCCCAATAATGTTATTTCTAATGGATCGTTGACCAAATTCTTTCCCATATCTTCATTGATAATCTGCTCAATTATATCTATCCTGAAACATTCTTCCTCATCCATAGGGAATTTCATGGCCTTGAACACGTTAAATTTGATTTCTTGATCTTGGACCCTCATAGTAAGTTCTCTTTTTTGTACGTCTATGAGTGTCCTACCCGTGGCCAAGAAAGGTCTCCCTAAAATAATTGGGATGTTCTTGTCCTCCTCAAAATCCAGAATAATAAAGTCCGCGGGGAATATAAACTTATCCACCTTAACTAATATGTCCTCTACTATGCCTCTCGGATATGTGACTGACCTATCCGCCAACTGCAATGAAATATTTGTAGGCATTGGCGCGGACAAACCCAATTCTGTGTATACTGAAAATGGCATAAGGTTCATACTCGCCCCTAAATCACATAAACACTTTTTAAAAGACATGTTCCCGATCGTGCATGGAATAGTGAAACTCCTCGGGTCTTTCAGCTTCGGTGGTAACTTCTACTGTAACACCTCACTACACTCTTTGTTAGTGCCACTGTTTCAAAGTCTTCCCATTTCTTTTTCCTTGACAGAATCCTTTTTATGAACTTTGCATAACTCGGCATTTGCTCTAGGGCTTCTACGAATGGGATGTTAATCTGAAGTTTCTTAAAAACTTCCAAAAACTTCGCAAACTACTTATCTAATTTCTATTTTTGGACCCTCTGCTGAAACGGTGGTGGAGGATATACAACTAGTATCACTCGGTAGGGTCCCTTGTGGCCTGTTATTTAATGCTAAGGCAATTTGCCCCATCTGATTTTCCAAATTCTTGATGGCCATTGCTTGGTTTTTCATTGCTGCCTCATTGTTAGTTATGTACTTCGACAACAACTCCTCTAAATCTAATTTTTTTTCCTGATGTTGATCCGGTTGTTGGTGATTCTGATAACCTGGGGGATATGACAGTCGTGGAGCTTGATGTTGCTGATTATTGCTCCACGAGAAATTTGGGTGATTCCTATTGCCCTGGTTATAAGTGTTTTGGTACATATTCTCAGGACCCCTATTCAGAAGCTACCTCTGAACCGCACGGACTTTGGATTGATTGCAGCATCGATCGATGTAGGATGGTCATGCAGATACAATTCACATACGACCGCAACCTGCCGTACTTGAGCCCCTGTCATGGCATCCAACTTCTTAGACAGCGCAGAAATTTATTCTTGTATTGCTGTCACTCCATCTACTTCTAACACCCTAGCCGCCTTTGCCTGTGTCATTCTTGCTGTGGGCCACTGGTAGTTGTTAGCCGCCATGGTCTCAATAAAATTATAGGCCTCCTCATAACTCTTACCCATGAACGCTCCACCTGACGCTGCATCAATACTGGTCCTGAGATTCCCATGTAGTTCGTTATAAAAAGTATTCATTTGTAGCCACTTGGGAAATCCATGATGTGGGCACTTCTTGAGCAATTCTTTGTATCTCTCCAATGCCTCATATAGCGACTCCCCATGTTGCTGCTCAAACATTGTTATCTCATTCCTCATTTTTACAGTTTTCGCTGGTGGTAAAAATTTAGCAAGGAATTTCTGAGCTAAGTCTTCCCACGTAGTTATCGAACCCGGCTGTAGAGAGTGTAACAAACTCTTCGCCTTGTCACGTAAGGTGAATGGGAACAAGAAAAGTCTCACCGCATCATCCGACACCCCATTATACCCGAAGGTGTCGCAAATCTCCAGAAAGCTAACTAGATGTTCATTCAGATCGTCATTTGCCAATCCCCCAAACTGAACTGAATTCTGGATCATCTGAATTGTCCCAGGCTTGATTTCGAATGTATTTGCAGCAATTGCGGGCCTGGTGATGCTCGACTGTAGTTCAGTCACCTTGGGTGTGGTAAAGTCCCTTATCTATTTCTGATCTTCAGCTGCTATTTTCTCTTCGTCCTCAGAATTTTCAAAGTCTTGCCTCATTTCCTTGATCCACTTAATTAACCTTTGGAATCGTTTATCAATGTCGTCCTCAAAAGGCAGCAAATCTGGATTTTTGGACCGAGTTTGCATAAACCACTTCAAAAACCTGAAATAAGAGGAACAAAACAAAAATAAAGATGTTTAAGTAAAACTGTACTAATTAAACTGATATTGCAAAAAATTTAAGATCTATACTAAATTATCCCCGGCAACGGCGCCAAAAACATGTTGGGTAAAATCTATATACGCAACACACGCAAGTATACGTGGTCAACAAGTAATATAGTAATGAGTAGAGTATCGTTCCCATAGAGACAAATTAATAAGAAACTTAAACTTGCAATTACCAATTTCCTATTAATCCTAACTTTATTAAACAATTCAATTCAATGATTAAAAATTATAGAAACTAAATTAAGAAATAAATAAATTACCATAAAATAATCACAAATATCAAAATCTGGAATTTCAAACAATTAATGGAGAATTAGACTTATGACTTCACCCTAAGCTTCACCTTGATTTCTACACCATTATTCCAATTCAAATCACTATCCCAGTTTATTAATCAAGAACATGAATGTAGTATTAGCCACCTCTCGATGCACTAATACCGTATCAACTTAAATCCATAAATTAGATAGAAATAAGTTAAACACCTTAATCAACTAACTCACTATATCTCTATGTGAATTATAATTAAACAAGGTTTAAGATTAAGTTCTCTATCCGATTACATGCGATGTCAAGCATATCTCTACCTTAACATTCATCAAGATTCTGATATTCACAAAATTCATGAACACATGCTATATTAACTAAGTCTAGATTCGAATATCCTCTCTCGATTCCACACAAATCCACAAAGAATTTTTGATCAGGCAATTCATAAATTCAAGCTCAAATTAATATAGATAAACTAGAAAATAGCTTATTAAACTAGAAATCAAAGTTTACAAAATCATCGTTTCACCTAAGGATCCACCATAAGCCTAAAAAGTGAATTAGTTCATCATTAATGAAATAACAACTGAATAAATCAAAGGTAACATTCTTTCAATTACAAATACAAGACTAAGAAGAAGAATAGTGAAAAACACCCTTCACGTAGCCTAAATCTGCAATCGTCCTGAAAATCTCTCTAAAATCTTCTTCCAATGCTTGCTATGGAAAAAACTGGAATTTTTTCTCTGTGTCTAGCCTTGTGTCTGTTGAATTCATTGTTAATTCAGTAGTAGATATCCCACACAGGTTTTCTAGTTAATTCCATGCTCAATAGAATTCACTTGTCATCCAAATGATAGAATTCATGTCCCAGCAGAGTTCGAAACAAAACAAAACAGTTCACCAGTCGAGACCCCCCCCGATTTGTGGTATTAGTTTAAAACAAAGCAGGCCCGGCCAAGCACCCTTCTGTTAAAATTCTTGAAGACCCCATTTACGGGGTATATAGAATAAAGGCCGACCTAAGCGGGGTACATTCATTCGCGCCGAGATGACTTTGCTAACTTCATGTTTACTTCTCGAAATGCTCCAAATGACCTCAATTCTTCGCTAAATGCCACAACAACCACCCTACACATAAAAGAACACAAAACAAATAAAAACGAACATGAAAACAAGAAAATAGCAACGATTAAGCGTGAAATGGACAACGATTCGTGGATATGAAATCCATTTATCAACTCTCAACGTGAATAACTGTGTGTGCAACAAGTGGAGAAAGGCTTTAAGAAATGTAAGAAGTCTTAAAGTGGGCTGCCAAGAAGACTTCAAATGGTTTTAAATGAATGAACACTCGGTTTCCACCGGTAAATGTAAGACCCCAAATTATTAATAAATGAAATTTATTTTCCTCTATTTATTATTTTGAAATAGTAAGGGTTGATTTGATTAATGTGGATAGTTATGGGTAAAATACATAAAATATTTGAATAAGCTAGTGGTTATAAAATATTCATTATTATTAGGAGAATATTCGTTTGGTCGTGGAATATTAAATCTTTGTCGGGGAATATTAAATGCTGACGGTGCTTGATCTTTTGTGGGCCACATAATGGAAAGCGATTGGATGAAGAAAGCGACAAATATAAGTTGTTTATAAATAACGGCGTAGTTATTACTGATTAATCTTGTTCAAATACTCGGTGGTTAAAACACAAGAATAAGATGGTATTGCACCAATTATTGATTCTTACATAAGAAGGCACTACTCAATAATTGTTACTGATGAATTACTATTCAAAGATTTTATTTTATTGATTCAATAATTCACGCATTGATATTTTATATTCTTCGTTGTTTCAATAAATTGTCATTACACAAAGATTTTCCATTATCGGAGCAATAATTCATATTATCTGAATAATATTATTGGATAACATTATTGGCAATGTCTAGAAAGTTACATCTAAGGAGATGTTTGGTCACCTAATTTGCGCTTGATAAGGAGAGATCCTTATTGGAAAGCCCCTCTCTTTCTGAGGAGCGGCTGGTTGCGATCTTGTGATTCTGTAATATTATTTGTGAATAATTAATTATTAATTTATATGATGAGGAAAATATTGATTTTATGTGGATATAGATGGAGAAAATTTTTAATGTGACAATTGTTGAAAATTAATATTTTATCTTTTTCTGATAAAATAATTCATTTAAATATATTATTTTAATAATATATTAACAGTGATATTTTGACGATGAATGTGGGATATATGAGTATATGTGGAGGAGGAGTATTTTTGTTACCAAAAATATTAAAAACAGATTTTGTGTGTCGGTAGACCCATTTCTTGATTGAAATTTAATTATAGCTTGTAAAATCGCCCGTTTGTGGATTTCGGTCAATTTCTGTTTGGAATTTGGAAATACTTCCTTCTGTAAAGTTGTAGATAATGGAATTTCCTATGAAAAGTTGTGAGTTTCGAATTTTTCTGATAAAAGAGCTAATTATTATGAATTATTGAAGTTCCAAAGCTCCGAAATAATTGTTTTTGGAAGTTTAAAATAATTTAAATAAGAAAAACATTTTTTGTGTTTGGTGGGCATCTTTAACACATGCTAAGTTGCTGAATTCAGATGATTCTAAGTGGACGTAGACAAATTAATATATATATTATTATTATATTAAATTTTCTACTTTGGTATTCTAAGCATTTTCTATAAATAGGGTGCTTAGGTTAGAATTGAAAATCACACCGTAAATTGAAGTTTTCATTATCGAGCGTATTCTTGTGAGTATTTTGAGTATACTTTGAGTATTGCTATGATTGCAAGTTCAAGTCATAGCCTATATCCAGGTGTTTCAACTAGAAATCTTGTCTTTCGAGGTAAGGGATATTATTTTATTCGAAAATGATATTATTTCTTCAATATCATTATGCCGAAATATTGGTTGGAAATTTTATCAAATTTGGAATTTTTTTCATGTCGGGAGTTACTATTCATGAGTTCTTATTCACGAGTTACTATTCATGAGTTACTATTCACGAGTTACTATTCATGAGTACTATTCTCAAGCGTGAAGATGTTTTTTTTGTGAAATTTCTATCTTTTGGTGTCGAGTTACTATTCACGATACTCAAGACTATTCACGTATACGGACTATTCACGAATCTTGCGACTATTCATTCGAAAAATGAAATTTCTTCTTTTTGTCCAAAATATCTATTATGGATACTAGCTTTGATTGTATCCATGTTTTGATCATTCTTGAATTTTACTCCACTCCGATTACTTATGAAGTATTTTTGAACTTGGATTGTTTAAAATACGAATCCTTAATATTGTTCTTTTGTTTCTTTGGATTCGTTTCCTTTAAAATATTTTTCATCATCCTCGGTCCTAAATGATGATATTACTAAATATCTTTGGCTTTGTAGTGCAAAGATGAGCAGTGTTGAGATAAATATGACCGATCGATTAATATCTTTGGCCGTGGTGCAAAGATGAAGCAGTGTTTAGATGAACATGATTAATGATAAATATCTTTGGCAGTAGTGCAAAGATGAATATTTGATTCGGATATATATTGATTGATGTTACTGAGGATAAAATATCGATGATGAACTTTTAAATTCATATATAGAAGATAGTAGTTTGCATTCTCTACTTAACTCTTCTAATGAATTGTTTGTTGTTTCACCGCAGATTGTTGATTTAAAAGCGGGTTGTCTATTGTATTCTATTAGATTTTTCCTGTTGAAGACTAACGATAATTTGCTCTATGTTATCTTAGTCATAATATTCTTTATTGGGCTAGTTGAGCTCACCCTTTTCCTTGTTGTTCCATTTTTCTTCTCAGGAGGCGAGAATGTAGCGAGTACTTGTTGGGGTATGGAATGAAGGTTCTAGAGAGAGTTGTTTAGTAGTCCTCACCATTTTTGTAAAATAATGTATCAATAATTATGATGGGGATTTATTTGCGTGTGGATATTGTGCAGATGGCAATATCTCGTATTTAAACTCACAGTTTATATGTTGTAATAATAAAGTTGTAGTTATTTCTGTACCATGTATTTGGCGACTCAGAATGGGTTGGATGGAATGGACCTATTTTGGGGGCTTCACAGTTGGTATCAGAGCTTAGGGATATGATCTCTGGCGGAGATCGGGGAATAGAACTAGGAGGGGAGAGAGGAGTAAATCCTTCGCTAGTGTGTCCTACCTAAGCTTATTTGTTAGTTGGTTAGTATATAGGGATATTATGTGATATATTGATTTCCTTAATTAACCTTTGTTTTATGGCAAAGTATTTGAGAATGTCGATTGAGAATATTAATGATGGAGTAAATGAGGACCGTGGAGATGCCTCATGTCTTACCAATGAGGAGAGCGTGCAACAGTGGCAATGTACCTCCTGTGAACAACACCATTTGAAAGCGAGATGATGAGCGAGGGATGTTTAGAAGGTTTTTGCGAGTTCATGCAAAAATCGACGAGGAGACTCGTGTTCAAAATACTGAGGAGGAAATGATAGCAATTCACGGGTGGTCACACCCAGCAGTTCAAAGAGTTGGGACCACCAAAATTCGGGGAAAGTCGATCCGATTAACGTGAAGACGTGGGTCAAACAAATTACCAAGATATTCGATGTCTTGGGATGCACCGGAGGAACAGAAAGTTCCATTCGCTACTTTTTATGTTCCGTAATGAGGCGAGACTTGGTGGGAATCATTAAGTGTACCCATCCATTTGCACTCAAAGATGTCATGGGAGACGCGTTTGAACAGTTCAATGACAAGTACTTCCCGAAAGTATTCGTCATATGAAGGAAGTGGAGTTTATTAGGATGGAGCGAGAATAACATGATGGCGGTGTCCCGACGAGGCGTAAGTTCGCGGAGTTATCGAGTTTGCACCTCATTTGGTGGAGAATGAGGAGCGATGACGCGGATGTTTTTCGAGAGGTTTGAAACCCGTGCAGACGTCGATATCTTATTTCTCATAAATTTTCTCTCTATTCAGATGTTGTCAACAGGGCTCAGTTGTTAGAGCGAGATAATGAGTACGTTCAAAAGAGGGACCATAACCAGGATCATACCGAATATATCATTCATCAGAATAATGATAACCAGCGGAGAAAGAAGAATACGGACAAAGGCGGTAACCCCTCTAGTGGTAATCGTGGCCATGAAAATAGAAGAAGCGAGTCGGGAGGAGATTTTAAAAAGAGGAGATTCAACAACGACCATGTGAAGACGTCAGCGCCAGTAGCAACTGGTTCTAAGGGAGGAGAAAGACCACCGGTCGTATGTTACAAATGCGGGAAAGAGGGACATATCAGCCCAAACTGCCCACAACAGTTTAAGGTATGCTATAATTATGGAAAAGAAGGACATATCGCTCGAGATTATACGCAGATCGAAACCCGATCCCCAAGCGGGAATGGTGACTCAAAAGGATGTCCCGAGAAAGGTCAAAGTCAGCGGTTCTGGAAGAGCATTTGTTGTGATTTGGTCAAAATGCGAGGAACCCAAACGAGGTGATCACGGGTAAGCTATTTATAAATTCTTGAAGTTTATACCTTACTAGATCTGGGTTCTACCCATTCTTTTATCTCTCTTGCTTGCGCTCAGCGTTTGAACTTAACTACTGAGAGAAATTAGACTTTGACCTATTTATGGAGACTCAGTTAGGAGAAACTTTCATTACATCCGTTGTTTAGAAATCTTGCTTGATTCAGTTGGCACTATCACATTACTCGTTAACCTTATTTTTATAGAGATATTTGCTTTTGATGTGATTTTAAGGTTAACTACTCATCATCTTCGAAATTGATTACTTTCGCAAGGTTGTTAGTTTTCATATTCCTAAGCAACTTTCGTTATTCAATTCAAACAATCAAACCATTGTAGTCAAACATTTTCATATCAAGCCATGAAGTCATTCGTTTATTACGGATGTCAAGTTTTCTTAGTTCATGTTATGGATTTGAATAAAGACACGTCAGATTTGAATAATATTCGTGTTGTTATTGATTTTTCCTGACGTATTTCCTGAAGAATTTCTTGGCTTACTCCCAAAGCTTGATATTAAATTTTGTATCGACTTTGAACCCGGTACAAAACTCATTTCTAAAATCTCATATCGAATGGCTCCTATTGAACTTCAGGAGTTAAAAATTCAACTATAGAATTTTGTACCTGAGCCTTAATCTGGTGACTTCCTTTGTGGAATGCACCGAAGCCAGACTCTCCGTAGGGGACACCATATTCTTGCGATAGTAAACTCATAGGTGTCATTGTAACGTGCTATCCAAGGTTGGGATATGAGTCACAGTTGAGAACAACCTAAGTCGGTAATCGAAATACGTAGCTCTCTAGTCTTAGTTGGTTATTATCGGAGATTCGTTGAAGGATATTCTTGAATCGCTATTCTATTAACGCAGCTGACTCGTAGAGATACAAAATTCGAATGGAGCAAGGAATGTGGGAAGAGCTTCGAAGAACTCAAGAGGAGACTCATTTCAGAACATGTTCTGACCATGCCATCCTGGAAAAGCGAACATGGTAGCTGTCGTGTTGAGTAGAAGATCGTATAGTATCGAAAGTACGATATTGTCAAAGACTAATTTCAGTATAATTTATAAATAATAGAGATGGAGATGAAAACTCTAGGTACCCACGTGATGATATATACGAGTATAATCGACTTTAATCGATAAAGTTAAAGTCGCATTCAAGGTACACACCGAGTGATGAATTTGAAAAAAGGTGGCAAGAAGTTGTTATTCCAAAAGCGAGAATTGGCGAGGTGAGGAAAGCTCAAACCTTCGATTTATTAGTTCATTTGAAATTCTTGATCGAATAGGAACTGTGGCCTATAGACTCGTTTTACCGCCAAGTATGACGCGTGTTCATAACATTTTTCACGTATCGATGTTACGTAAATATGTGGACGACCCGAACCACGTCATTGAGTTAGAACCGAACGAGATAGCCGAAAACTTAACGTATGAGGAGGTACATGTCAAGATCTTGGATAGGAAAGAACATGTCCTATGTACCGAGGTTACACCACAAGTTAAGGTTTTGTGGAGAAACCATGCTATTGAGAAAATGACCTGGGAGTTGGAAACGGAAATGAAAGCGAGGTATTCTCCTCTTTTCGAAACCTCAGGTACGTACGTCAATTTCGAGGACGAAATTTCATAAGGAGGGGAGGTTGTAAGACCCCAAATTATTAATAAATGAAATTTATTTTCCTCTATTTATTATTTTTAAATAGTAAGGGTTGATTTGATTAATGTGGATAGTTATGGATAAAATACATAAATATTTGAATAAGCAAGTGGTTATAAAATATTCATTATTGCCTTGGGAATATTCGTTTGATCGTGGAATATTAGATGCTGTTTGGGAATATTAAATATTTACGACTATTACGGTCTTTTTGTGGGCCCCATAACTGGAAAGCGATTGGATGAAGAAAACGACAAATATAAGTTGTTTATAAATAGCTAGCGTAGTTGTTACCAATTATCTTGTTAAAATACTCGGTGGTTAAAACACAAGAAGACACGCAGTATTGCACCAATTATTGATTCTTACGTAAGAAGGCACTACTCAATAATTATTAAAGAATTACTATTCAAGATTTTATTTTATTGATTCAATAATTCTTTGCGATTGATATTTTATATTCTTCGTTGTTTCAATAAATTGTCATTACAAGATTTTCCATTATCTGAGAGCAATAATTCATATTATCTAAATAATATTATTGGATAACATTATTGGCAATGTCTAGAAAGTTCTGTCTAAGGAGAGGTTTGGTCACCTAATTGCGCGCCAGTAAGGAGAGATCCTTATTAGAAAGCCCCCTCTTTCCTAGGAACGGCCTGGTTGCCAGTACTGTGATTCTGTAATATTATTTGTGAATAATTAATTATTAATTTATATGATGAGGAAAATATTGATTTTATGTGGATACAGATGGAGAAAATTTTTAATGTGACAATTGTTGAAAATTAATATTTTATCTTTTTCTGATAAAATAATTCATTTAAATATATTATTTTAATAATATATTAACTGTGATATTTTTACGATGAATGTGGGATATATGAGTATATGTGGAGGAGGAGTATTTTTGTTACCAAAAATATTTAAAACAGATTTTGTGTGTCGGTAGACCCATTTCTTGACTGAAATTTGATTATAGCTTGTAAAATCGCACGTTTGTGGATTTCGGTCAATTTTTGTTTAGAATTTGGAAATACTTCCTTCTGTAAAGTTGTAGATAATGGAATTTCCTATGGAAAGTTGTAAGTTTCGAATTTTTCTGATAAAAGAGCTAATTATTATGAATTATTGAAGTTCCGAAGCTCCGAAATAATTGATTTTTGAAAGTTTAAAATAATTTAAATAAGAAAAACGTTTTTTGTGTTTGGTGGGCATCTTTAACATATGCTAAGTTGCTGAATTCAGATGATTCTAAGTGGGCATAGACAAATTAATATATATATTATTATTATATTAAATTTTCTACTTTGGTGTTCTAAGCATTTTCCTATAAATAGGGTGCTTAGGTTAGAATTGAAAATCACACCAGAAACTGAAGTTTTCTCTCTCTATATTATCGAGCGTATTCTTGTGAGTATTTTGAGTATACTTTGAGTATTGCTATACGGTGCAAGTTCAAGTCATAGCCTATATCCGGTGTTTCAACTAGAAGTACTGTCTTTCGAGGTAAAGGATGTTATTTTATTCGAAAATGATATTATTTCTTCAATATCATTATACCGAAATATTGGTTGAAAATTTTTATCAAATTTGGAATTTTTTCATGTCGGGGTTACTATTCATGAGTTACTATTCACGAGTTACTATTCACGAGTACTATTCATGAAGCGTGAAGATATTTTTTTGTGAAATTTCTATCTTTTGGTGTTAGAGTTACTATTCACGTATACAACACTATTCACGTATATGACACTATTCACGAATACGGCACTATTCACCGAAAAATGAAATTTCTTCTTTTTGTCCAAAATATCTATTATGGATACTAGCTTTGATTGTATCCATGTTTTGATCATTCTTGAATTTTACTCCACTCTGATTACTTATGAAGTATTTTTGAACTTGGATTGTTTAAAATACGAATCCTTAATATTTGTTCTTTTGTTTCACTGGATTCGTTTCCTTTAAAATATTTTTCATCATCCTCAGTCCTAAATGATGATATTACTAAATATCTTTGGCCTGTAGTGCAAAGATGAATAGGTGTTGAGATAAATATGACCGACTGATTAATATCTTTGGCCCGTAGTGCAAAGATGAACAGGTGTTTAGATGAACATGACCAACTGATAAATATCTTTGGCTTCAGAGTGCAAAAGATGAATATTTGATTCCAGATATATATTGATTGATGTTACAGGGATAAAATATCGACGATGAACTTTTAAATTCATATATAGAAGATAGTAGTTTGCATTCTCTACTTAACTCTTCTAATGAATTTTTGTTTCTGCTGCAGTTATTGATTTAAAACTGGTTGGCTATTGTATTCTATTAGATTTTTCCTTGTTGAAGACTAACGATAATTTGCTCTATGTTATCTTAGTCATAATATTCTTTACTGGGCTAGTTGAGCTCACCTTTTTCCTTGTTGTTCCCTTTTTCTTCTCAAGAGGCGAGAATGTAGCGAGTACTAGTCGGGGTATGGAATGAAGGTTCTAGAGAGAGTTGTTTAGTAGTCCTCACCATTTTTGTAAAATAATGTATCAATAATTATGATGGGGATTTATTTGCATGTGGATATTGTCTAGATGGCAATATCTGTATTTAAACTCACAGTTTATATATTGTAATAATAAAGTTGTAGTTATTTCTGTACCATGTATTTGGCAACTCAGAATGGGTTGGATGGAATGGACCTATTTTGGGGGCGTCACAGTAAATATGATAAAATACATGCTCACAAGTGTTTGAAAAGAAAAAACACTTAGTTTATAATGTGTACAGAGCAAAATGGACAGAGCTTCCTCGCCTTTTCTATTCTTAAAATGGCCACCCCAAGCCCTCTATTTATAGAGGGGGGAGCTGTTTACCTATGGCAGCCTCTGGTTTACCTGCGGCTGCCCGAGGTGCCCCGGGCAATGTGGGTCCTGTCGTCTTGAAGTACGTGCATTTGAACAACGCACTGTTCTCTCGAACCTTCATAACTTTTAATCCGGGAGTTCGATGGAAATATGCCATACCATTTTGGAAAGCTCTTTCTGAGAGCTAAGCAATGACATAGGATTTGCCTTTTTTGATTCAGGGAAGATGGGTCCATGACCGAAATAGCATTTTCGGGTCTCCATCAGGTAGTTCGTTAAGCTGTTTTGCATAGTTTACATTTGGAAGTTAAGATATGGTTCTTGTGAGACCCCAGATTTTATGAATAAAGATTTAAATTTCTTGAAATATTTTTTTGAATATTATGGTGTGGATTTGATATAATGTTATAGTTGTGGGTAATATTTACAAATTTTTCAAAGTAAGCATGTGGTTATATAATATTCGATTGGTCGGGGAATATTTGTTTTAACAGGGAATATTCGTACGACGGCACAATCTTTGGTGGACCCCACAACGGAAGTATTGTCGTAGTAAGAAAATGACAGAATTATCTTTTATTAAAAATAACGGCGAAAGTGTTACCGTTAAAATTGTTGAACTACCCGGTAGTAAAAGTACAGTAATATGCTTGGTTGCATAGTAGCACACGGTATTGGTTATTGATGCTTATGTGAAAAGTCACTCAGTTATACTCAATTATTGCTATAATATTGCTGCATCATATCTCTCATATTATTAATTCAATTATTGTCACAGTATCATCTACATAATATGTTATATTATTAAATCAATAATTGAGATGAAAAAGTAATTCATATTATTATTTGCAATATTGACAATGTCTAGAAGTTCTATCAAGGAGAGGTTTGGTCACCTAATTGAGCGCTAATAAGAAGAAATCCATATCGGAAAGTCCCCTCTTTCCTAGGAACGATCTGGTTGTTAAATATTGTGAATTATAATATTAATGATGAATAAGTTCGTGTTGATTAAAGATGAAATTGATAGTTCCATTGTGTTGGAATTATTAGTGTTAGTGGAAATCGACATTTATTTCGATAATAATTGATGTTTGAAGGTTATATTGACCAATCGGGTAATTAACCGGATAAATGAGCATTTAATTGATATTAATTCACATGATTATAATTATTTATTCACATGTGTGTACTATTGATTCACATTCTTGCATGTACTATTAGGGGAGGTGGTGCAAGATTGATAATACTTGCGTGACTAAGTTAAAAATAGAGGTATAGATGGAGCTACTATACTGTAATTCGTATTTTCACATGATTATAACTATTGATTCACATGATTGAACTATTGATTCACATTATTTACTATTAGGGGAGGTGGTGCAAGTTTGATAATACTTGCAGGACTAAATTAAAAATAAAGAAAAAGAGGGAGGTTTTATACTGTAATATTTCGAGCCCCAAAATGTGCAATTATAGAAACTATATTTTCCTATAAATAGAAGCTCATTCTTCCTTCATTTCTCACCAATTCACTAAAGCTATAGAGCAATTATTATAGAGAGAAATTATAGAGAGAAAGAAGAAGAGAAGTCTGCTACCTCACTATTCCAGTATCCAGTCTTCTTTTGAGGTAAGGGATATTATTATTATAGTAAGGGGTATAATTTCTTTTGTATTCATGAGGAGAGCTTCTGTTATTCCATTCTTTATTATTATGTTGGAATAACCTGTCTATACGAAGTACCGCATACATGGTGAAATTCTTCATTATTCCATTCTTTATTATTACATTGGAATAACTCCGTCATGCATGGCCTATCGCATGCCTGGTGAATTCTATTGTTATTCCATTCTTTATTATTCTGTTAGAACATCTTGTCTATGCGGATTATGCATGACCTGGTTCCATTCTTTATTATTCTGTTGGAATATCTTGTCTATGTGTATTACGCATGACCTAGTTCCATTCTTTATTATTATGTTGGAATAACCTGTCTATGCGAAGTACCGCATACATGGTGAAATTCTTCTGTTATTCCATTCATTATTATTCTGTTGGAATAACCTGTGCGAAGTACCACATACATGGTGAAATTCTTCTGTTATTCCATTCTTTATTATTCTGTTGGAATAACCTGTCTACGCGGACTACCGCATGGATGGTGAATTCTTCTATTATTCCATTCTTTATTATTCTGTTGGAATAACCTGTGTATGTGGATTTACCACATGCATGGTGAATGATCCTTCATATTCATTTCTTATTAAATTGTGGAAGTGATCTGTCTACGTGGATTACCGCATGGCGGGCGAAAATCCATTTGCAGTTTCATATATTCTATTATACACAGTTAGTTAATGTTTTGGCTTCTATACTCCATGAAATTAGTGGAATATCCTTAATATTTGCGCTTCATCCAGTATCTTTTCATGGAAATATTCCTCTGAGCAATCTTGAATTTTACTCCACAAAGAAGTATCATGTTGACAATTTGGACGTTATTGATTTCTGGATAAATTAATTTATAAATTTTTAAAATTTATCCTTGAACTTGTTTTATTGAATTATTATGTCATTGTCATCATCCTCATGCTTATATTGTGATTAAAGTCATCTTTGGCTTACGTGCATAGATGGACTTGGTATGATTATGACCAAGGATTATTCAGTATAATCATGACTATAATGTGACGAATGATGTGGTAAAAGTCCTCATTGGCCTGTAGTTCATTGATGGACAATTGTTGGTATGATTATGACTAGGGATTATTCGGTATAATCATGACCATTGATGATTACATGAATATCCTTGGCCGTGGTGCAGGGATGCTGTGGTTTATTTATTAAGCTGAGTCTCATCAATAAAGTTGATGAAAATCTTTTTAAATCATAGAAGATGGTAGATTTTATGCTCTACTTGACTCTTCTAATGGATTGCTTATTCCGCTGTAGTTAAACTTGTTGTCTATTATATTCTATCAGTTGTTATACTGTTGAAGGCTAAGGATAATTTATTCTGCATTATCTTAGTCATAATATTTCTTACTGGGCTATGAGCTCACCCCTTTCTTTCATTGTTCTCTTCAGAAAATGAGAACTTAGCCGAGACTACTTGGGGAACGGAGTGACGGTCCAGCTGATAGCATTAGTAGTCCTCACTATTCTGTTAAAAAGTGTGACAATAAATATAACGAGGACTCCATTGAGTGTGGATATTGTTTAGATGACAATAATCTTATTAAAACTCTTAGATTATGTTTTGTCGTATTTTACACGACTGTTGTATAATTAAGTTGTATTTGAATTTTGTACCATGTATTTGGTGACTCAAGATGGGTGATGTATACCTGTTTTGGGGGCGTCACATTTGGTATCAAAGCTTAGGGATATGATCCCTAACTGAGATGTGAGACAAGAACTAGGAGGGGAGAGACGCGAAATTCCTTCGCTAGTATGACCTACCTAAGTTTATTTGGTATTTAATTGGTCGGTCAGAGTATAAGGATAATATGTGATATGATAATTAACCCTTGTTTCGTGGCAGTATTTGAAAATGGCATCCGAAAATGTTGAGATTAGCAATGAAGCACATGAGACCGTTGAGTCACCACAAATTAATACCCAGGATAATGTGCAACAGGAAGACAATAATCCTCATATAAACAACAACGATCAAATGATGAACGATGGGACGTTCAGAGGCTTTATACAATTTATGCAACATCAGGCGAGGGCGGCTCCTGTCCAAAATGCTGGTGGAAACACTGAAAACTCTCGGACGGTCACCGCTAAACAATTCAAGGAGTTGGGACCACCAGAGTTTTTTGGAGAGCCAAAACCACTTAAGGCAGAGACGTGGACAAAGTAGATTAACAAGATATATGATGTCTTGGGATGCTCCGAGGAGCAAAAGGTTCCCTTTTCCACCTTTATGTTGCGAGCAGAGGCAGATTACTGGTGGGAATCTGTAAAGCGTACTCAACCTGCCGCACTGAAGATGTCTTGGGAGAAGTTCCAGGAACTGTTCAACGACAAGTACTTTCCTGAAAGTATTCATCACATGAAGGAGGTAGAGTTCATCAAGCTTAAGCAAAATAAAATGACCGTGGCGCAGTACGAAGCTAAGTTTTTTGAGCTGTCTCGGTTTGCGTCCCACTTGGTTGATAATGAGGAGAGAATTACGCGGATGTTTTTAAGAGGTTTGAAACCCGAGATACGTTAATACCTAATTTCTCATAAACTGTGTTTGTATTTAGATGTTATGAATAGGGCTCAGTTATTGTAGCGCGATAATGAGTCAACCCAACCAAGAGAGAGCAGCTGATAAGTCGATAATACCAGTTGTAGCAGTCATCGAAGCGGTGATAACAAGCATGGAGGGAATCAACATGCCAGAAATGGTAATCACTTCAGTGGTAATCATGGCCATGACAATAAGAATGGACATTTCAAGAAGAGGAGATTCAACAATGATGGAAAGATGTCAGAACCAACACCTGTTGTTAAGGAAGGAGAACGACCGCCGGTCGTATTTTACAAATATGGAGGGGAAGGACACATCAGTCCAAACTAAATGATGCAGTCCAAAGCATGTTACAATTGTGGAACAGAAGGTCACCTAGCCCTATTTTTTCGTGCACCAAAGTCAAGTCCAGCTGAAACAGTGGCACCAAAGGCGTATACGGACAAAAAAATGTCTGTGATTTCAGGAAGAGCATTTTTCGTGACTTCTCAAAAAGCGTGTAACCCAAACGAAGTTAGCACGGGTTAGTTAATTATAAATTCTTACGAAGTCTATACCTTATTAGATACCGGTTCTACCCATTCTTTTATCTCTCTTGCTTGCGCTCAACGTTTAAATTTGACTACGGAGAAGTTAGACTTTAACTTGTTGGTTGAAACTTCGTTAGGAGAAACCTTTGTTACCTCCACTGTTTATAAATCTTGTTGATTCAAATTGACACTTTCACGTTACCTGTCAATTTTATCTCTTTGAAAATACTTGCCTTTGATGTGATTTTAGGAATCGATTGGTTAACTACTCATCATACTTTTCGTAAGGTTGTTAGCTTTCATATTCTTAACCAACCTGTTATGCGAATTCAAGCAACCAAACCACTAAAGTCAATCACTATCATATCAAGCCATAAGTAAAGAGCCTCGAGCCTTTCCCTGGTGACTTCCAAGTCTTGGAATACACCGAAGCTAGAATATCCGTAGGGGACGTCGTGGATAACAGTGGCAAGTTGATAGGTATCAATGTGATGTGTTATCCAAGTCTTGGATGAGGGTCATAGTTTTGAATGATATTTCTATCATTAATAAATTTCTTGACGTATTCTTGAAGACTTCCTGGCCTACCCCAGAGCGTGAAATCAAATTTTTTATTGACCCCAGTAAAAAACCCATTTCTAAAACCCTCAAATATTTCTTCAACCAAAACGAATGTATAATGCGCCAAAGACGTTGGCTCGAGCTGTTGAAGATTACGATCATACCATTCAATGTCATTATGGAAGAGTGGACGTGGTAGCTGACGCGTTGAGTAGAAGATCGTATGCGTTTATGAGTGCGATGTTGTTAACACAAAAACCCATTTCGTATAACTTACAAATGATGAAGATAGAGTTAAAGACTCTAAGGACCCACATGAAGATAACGAATATATGAGTAGAATCGACTTTAATCGATAAAGTTAAAGCCGCTCAAGCTACACACCCAAATCTGATGAATGTGAAGAAGAAGGTTCAAGAAGGCGTTATCTCAACCCTCGATTTAATTAGCCCATTTGAAATCCTCGATCAAGTAGGAACTGTGGCCTATAGACTCATTTTACCGCCAAGTATGTCGCGTGTTTATAACGTTTTTCACGTATCGTTGTTAGTAAAAACTTAGTCTTGGGGGACTTTGGAGCCAAATTTTGGAATAATTAATGAATCTGAAAAATTATGAAATCACGGGAGTTTTATAGAGCATGTTACAAGCTTTTCATAGCCTCGAAAACGGACTAATTCCGATAACGGATGAAGAAGTTATGAAGATTTGAAGTATGTGTGTCAAAAGTTACAAAATCTTGAAAATTGGAGTTAAGTGCCAAAGGTCGAGTGCCTAGGCAATTAAATATAATATTTAATCACTAGATTTAATTCTTATAAT
This sequence comes from Panax ginseng, assembly GCA_020205605.1. Lineage (NCBI taxonomy): Eukaryota > Viridiplantae > Streptophyta > Magnoliopsida > Apiales > Araliaceae > Panax > Panax ginseng. The sequence goes on along the minus strand of CM035129.1, from coordinate 116,336,968 downwards.
TTACCAATTAACTTCTATCCTTTGATAAATTAAAACACTTATACAATAACATCGAAATTAAACCCGATAATTAAAATTAGGGTTTCTCAACGTCATCAATTAGGGTTTCTAATTGACCATTAGTGGTTCTTTAATTATCGATGTATGTTATTAACACAATCAATTATAGCTTTCTAATTTCAACCTAGGTTAGGGTTATAATAATTAGGGTTTGTCCTAATTATCGACGTCTACATAACAATAATTAGGGTTTCTTCTAATTACCGATATTCTTATTCACAATAACTTCATATACACAAATACTACTCGTAAATATCCCATAACCGAAGTTTAATAATTAGGGTTTCACAAAGACGGTAATATGCTATGACCTAATTGACCGTCATTGCTCAATATTATCTCGTCTGCACATATACCGATTACATAATTATGGTATTGTAAAATCATTATATAAATAATATAAGAATATTATTCTCATCTCTTGATCACAATCCCAATCCGTGGTTTGGATCTCATGTTTCTTCAGACACAAAGATCAATAATCAAGTTAAAATAATTAACTTAAATATTCTCGAACAATTCATATAATAAAATATTTATTATATAAATCTAATTATCACTTCATATATTATTTCCAATCATGTTTTCATGGAAAATAATTAATAAAAACATTTAAACTATGTAAATTTATTACCATATAATTTGTGGTAATTAATAATTCCAAAATTATTTCTAATTTTTCAAGTAATAAATGTATTAGCATTTATCGCTCACTTTACTTGACACTTAGTCTCGTCATTAAAAAAAATTTATTTATCATAAAATTTCTTATTTATTTTATATAGAAAATCTCGGGTTATTACATTCACCTCCTTATAAGGATTCCGTCCCTAATCACCGCTTTAAAAACTCATATGCGTATGGGTACATAGCATATAATCATTGTGACGTAGGTCTCGATCATACTTGATCGAATCGATCTTTAATTATTCATCATAACACTTGTCTCATCCGATTAAGCGTAAATATAAGATATATAAGTTATTCAAATAAGACTGGAGTTCTATTTCCACCGCCACCGTATCCCGGACCGTCATGTTGTAAACCCCTGAGTTGCTTTCGTTGGAGTTCTTTGGTTGAGTTTGGTCTCGAAATTGCTAACGCCCCACCGCTTCTCCCCCGTGGTTACGTTTCGCCTCCATTCCCCTCTGTGGATGAGTTCCTTTACCTTATGCTCACCGATCCACATATAAAACATCCATCGATCATCCTTGAGTTGAGGCGGTTGGGAGAGATATGACCCTCTTGCCCGCACTTGTAGCATACAAACTTGCCCTTCAGACACTCGCCAGAGTGATTCTTCCCGTAATTCTTGCACTGCACTACCTGCTTCTTTATACCAACCTGCTTTACTTGCATTTTCTCAGAAAAATTCCTCATTCTTTTCTCACCCCTATTCCCACTACTACTTTCTATCTTTATTGTTTCCTTGACTTGCTTTTATTCTTCTTCTCCTTATGGTAGAGGCTCATGGCCTCACTTCCTGTTCAAAGAATGATAGCCTTCTCCATGAGTCTTTGCAAAAGTATTGATTTGCAAAGATCGACACCTTATATCAGTAGAGCTGAGGTTTTAAGCCCACTCAAATCTCCTTGCCTTCCTAGCCTCAGTATCCACTTGATGTGGAACAAACCTAGCTAACTCATTAAATTTTGCGGCATACTCACTTAGCCATGGTATATCCGCTTTAACTCCGTGAATCTCACCTCCATTCTAGATCGTGATACTAACAGAGAGATAGTTTTTGAAAAATAAATCCTTAAACCTATCCCAAGTAATTTCTTCTTCCCCACTTGAGTCTTATTTGCCTCCCACCAAAAGTTAGCTTCCCCTTTCATCATATAAGTGGCAAAAGCGGTCTTTTGCCCTCATCTACTTTTAGCGATTCTTAACGCCTTCTCTATCTCATTCACCCAAGTCCGGGCTTCTATAGGGTCGGTGATCCTCAATTCTAGTGGTCCTACGGCTTTGAAGTCTTTGAATTTTGCTGCGATTGTCCATTTGGTTCCTCGCATTTGGTATTCCACGATGCATAGCCTGAGCTACCATGTTTGCAAAATTTTGCATCGATTCATTCGTCGTTCTCAAAGATTAGTATGCGGTTATAATCGAGTTAGGGAACTCTGCGTCTTTTACACTCGCCGAGATTCATCTTTGAATCTTATCGACCAACTAACTCTATATGAGTTAATACTTATCCTAATCATTGCGGTTATTAGTCTCGGTATTCCTACCTAAGCTTCATAACCAATGACTTTGATACCAACTCGTGGCGACCCCAAATCCAGTACTACTTGAAACCCGAACTCGGTGCCCCACGATATACCATTTCTTTAAGTGAATAATACTAAATAATAATACATTGAACTTAATTTACATACATCAAAGTTTACTTCCCTGTGCACGTGACCTTCAAATACATTCCTTATAATACTTGAATAGATACCAATACAACTATAACCATTAACTCATGATACACACTTATTCGATCGCCTTTCCTTTTCCTTTGTTCGTGTTCGAGCCTTCAAAGTTGCTCATACATAACTCGAAAACATTTAATTTAAGCAAGGATGAGCATTTGAGTGCCCAAGCAAGTAATAGCAATTATATATATAAATTTGAAAGAATATAAGTATTCTCTTTACATAACACTTCTACAACGAATCGAAAGTTGTGAAGTAATCATCTTGATAAAAAATTCACATAACAAATCTCTTCCAAATTATTTAAATTTGGCTCTGGCTCTACCCATGAATAGGGTTTAAGAATCATACTATGAACATTCTTTTCATTTTCAAAAGGTTTGGCGAAATCCATCCAGTAAACCGCTTCTAGCTTACAGGCACGGAGGGTGATCATTTCATTGTACCCTGATTGATCAATACTACATAACTTGAACGAAATTCATCGCTCACTCTATCCGGTCTTGGCGCAAAAATCTTCCCATATAGGGATGTTCATACATGCCTCCGGTTCCAAACCAGAAGGTTTTAATCTTGCTCAACAATAATATGTAATTCAACATATATGTATACGGGTAATTGATGAGGTATATCAACATGTGAATAAATGCCATGGTTATCCAAGTGGGGACACTTGTATAACCATTTAGAAATCAACTTAACGTAATATATATCCGAGCTAACATGTTGATAATCAAAGCGTATATAACTGCATCAGAAGGAATAGAATAATTCAAACTTCTTACTCATGTCCATTGCAGACAAAGAAAATGCAAAGGTAGGATACTTTCGATTCATTTGATTACAAATCTCAACTTAGGTTTTATCTCTTTATCACAACCTATCAATAATCGGATCATTCGTTCGATTAGAACAATATATCTTAACACATAGTACTGTCTATTACAGTCAGCACATAGTCTAATCACATAATCACAGTGATCATACTTTTAGTTCCTATTCTATACTTGAAATATTTTTATACATTTTTCAAATATCTCATCCATGCTCTTACGATGAGTCTTTTCTTTTTCTTTTATAAGGTCTAACATTTGTCGGCATATCGACAGCTTTATCGGGTAAATACTGAGTCTAAGACTCTTATTCTATACCTCAACATCTGTAAATATCAGACATCTTATTTTTAATCATTTTCGCAATTTCCGTAAATTGAAAAATTTAAAATAATTCAAATCATCACTAAAGGGCCTATAGTGATATAATCATATTACTATAGGTGTTCTTCTTCAAATTAGAACTTCATAATCGGTTCTCTCAAGTCACTAGTTTGGCTATTTATAACTTTCAATTATCTAATCATAATTAAATGATTTAAACATTAAACAATTCCATTATCATTAATAGTTTAATTAATACTAAACTATTAATGAAACCATTGTCAAAATATAAAAGTTATTTATAATAACTCAAACTATTTTTAAAACATTTATATTACCCTTAAATGATTTTTAAAACAATAAAAATCATTTTAAATAATTACCATTAATATTTAAATATTAATGTACTATTTATCCAAATATTAAAAGTCATTAATTATAACTTAAAATATTTTTAAATCCTTAATATCCTCTTTAAATGGTTTTAAATAAGTAAAACCATTTTTAAACTATTTATTTAATAATAATTATTAAATAAACTAAATATCATTAATATTATCTTAATATCATTAATATTTAATTATTAATGAAATTATCATTTAAATATTAAAAGTTATATTTTATAACTTAAAATATTTTTAAATACCTTATTTTCATTTAAAATGATTTTTATAATATTAAAATCATTTTTAAACTAAATTATTTAATATAATCATTAAATAACTTTAATATCATTAATAATTATTAATTAATGAAATTCATCACAAAATATTAAAAGTCATCACAAATAACTCATTTACATAATCAATTCCAAGCCAAAATAAACATAGTAAACTAACTAGTTTATTAACAACACTAACTAAACTTCAAAAATTCAAACTTTAACTAACAATTAAAAATAATAACATTACAAAAATTAAATAAAAACATACCCTAAATACTGAATTCCACGGACCTAATGACGAATCGCACTTCCACGCCAAAATTTAACTAAGGAGATCTTTATAAAAGTTCTCCCACAACAAAGCCTTTCTCAAAAAAAATTGGAGGCCTTATTGTTGGTGAATGAAACAAAGGCCAAGCCCTTCTATTTATAGGTTTAGAAAATGGTGAAGTTCTCAACTTAGTCGATGTGGGACTTGGTTTATACTAATTTTCAATAGCTCACTTTATGCGATTTTCTAACGCATTGCTCATAACTCCGATTAATCTGATTTTTGGATATGTTATACATGGTATGTAAGACTATTTTTAAAAATACGAATTACCCAATTCGGGTTCATTAGGTAGCCCAAACAAGCAAGGCCAAAAGTGGACGTTCATATAGTTTTCAATCTCGTTTCAGCTTTTACCTCTTCCGCTAAAAAACAGTCATAACTCTTTCATTTTAAAACATTTTTGAAGCGATTCTTGAGCCCACGCGAAGCTAACTTCTGGGGCTACAACTTTTATTCTTTGATCATTTCCAAATTCCAAACACATCAGTCCAGAAATTCCGTTCAAATGGACTGCACTGCACTTGTTGGGAAGTTTTGACACTACTACTTTGAAATGTCATAACTCTCTCCTCCGATATCGGATTTAGTCCGTTTCGGAGTCTATGGAAAGCTTATTCGGTGTACTATAACATACCAAAAGTCCAGAAGGTTTTGAAAACATTAACTAATCTAAACAGTGTCCTGAATATCACATCCCACTGCTTACTTTCAGTTTTGACACATTTCCTTCCAATCACCGTAATTCCCTCATCCGAGGTCGGAATGAGGTCATTCCAAAGCCTATGGCTTCCTAACTTAGTGCACTACAACATATCAAAAGTCCAGACCTTTTAAAGAACAAAAAGTGGACGAGAATGCCCCCATTACTGATCGCCCAAAAGCGGTTTATCATGATCCACAACCATGTTTGACCATCTATAACTTCTAATCTATACATGATATGGACTTGATTCTTTTTTGTGATTAAAGACCACATATCAGGCTACACATAACAACTTTTGAAGAACAAAACTCATGATCGAGCAAAGAGTTATGGCCTCTCGACATTTGGTGAAAAAAATAATGTAATTGAGCTTTTTCCAACTTGCTTAAATCTTCAAATTCGTGCACTTTGATGTTATGGGTCTTTGATTTATCAACCCATATCATCAATTAACATTCTATTACACAACGTTAAACAATCAATTGTATCAAATAACATCGAATCAAAGGATTTCTAGGTTTAGTGTTCTTATACCCTTTTGCCAAAAAATTCTTGATTCTTGCTTCGATTTGTTATGGGTGATGGTTGGGCGTTGTTTAAGAGTGTATGGGCAATCTTGTACAAGGCAATTAAATATAATATTTAATCACTAGATTTAATTCTTATAATTTACCAATTAACTTCTATCCTTTGATAAATTAAAACACTTATACAATAACATCGAAATTAAACCCGGTAATTAAAATTAGGGTTTCTCAACGTCATCAATTAGGGTTTCTAATTGACCATTAGTGGTTCTTTAATTATCATGTATGTATGTTATTAACACGGTCGTTACGATTTCTAATTTCAATAGGTTAGGGTTATAATAATTAGGGTTTGTCCTAATTATCGACGTACAACAGTAATTAGGGTTTCTTCTAATTACCGATATTCTTATTCACAGTAACTTCATATACATAGTCACTACTCAGAAATATCCCATAACTGAGTTTAATAATTAGGGTTTCACAGCACGGTAATATGCTATGACCTAATTGGACCGTCATCGCTCAATATTTTCTGTCACGCACATACCAAAAAGACATAATTATGGTGCTTTTGTAAAATCATTATATAAATAATATAATAATATTATTCTCATCTCTTGATCACAATACCAATCCAGGTTTGGATCTCATGTCCGACTTATTCTTCGTACACAAAGATCAATAATCAAGTTAAAATAATTAACTTAAATATTACGAACAATTCATATAATAAAATATTTATTATATAAATCTAATTATCACTTCATATATTATTTCCAATCATGTTTTCATGGAAAATAATTAATAAAAATATTTTACTACGTAAATTTATTACCATATAATTTGTGGTAATTAATAATTCCAAAATTATTTCTAATTTTTCAAGTAATAAATGTATTCGCATTTATCGTTCACTTTACTTGACACTTAGTCTCGTCATTAAAAAAAATTTATACGCAAAATTTCTTATTTATTTTATATAGAAAATCTCGGGTTATTACAATTCTTATGAAATTTCCTCCTCAAAATTGATGTACGTACCTGGTATGTCAAAGAGGTGAGGATAACTTATTTTCATTTCAGATTCTAACTCCCAGGTTATTTCCTCAATATCGTGGTTTCTCCACAAAACTTTGACTTGAGGTGTAACCTTTGAGCGTAGAATATGTTCCTTCTTATCCAAGATTTTAACAGGTACCTCTTTATACATTAAATCTTCTGCTATCTCGTCTGGTTCTAATTCAATAATGTGGTGCGGGTCTTCCACATATTTACGTAACTTAGATATGTGAAAAACGTTATGAACACGAGACATACTTGGCGGTAAGGTGAGCCTATAGGCCACAACTTTAACTTTATTGATTAAATTTGGTTCTACTCGTATATTTGACATCTTCACATGGGTCCCTAGAGTCTTTAACTCTATCTCCATCATTTGTAAGTTATACAGAATGGGTCTTTGTGTTAACAACATCACATTCGTACCCGCATACGATTTTCTACTCAACGCGTCAGCTACCACGTTCGCTTTCCCAAATGGTATGGAATGGTATGTATGTAATCTTTCAATAGCTTGAGCCAACGTCTTTGGCACATGTTACATTCATTTTAGGTGAAGAAATATTTGAGGGTATTATACCTGTGACGCCCCCAAATTCTCTACATTCACTGTAGCCAATTTGGTGCTCACGTAAATATTCTATAAGATAATAATTCCTATAAATTCAAGATTCATAGTACTCATAGTAAATAGTAGTTCTCGTCAGAACAATCATTATAACTGAGTACCCTCACTTGGATGTACAGGTTCAATATCTTATAGATATTTCTTCCATATCTATAATTCTTATCTATCTAACCTCCATAGTGTTAATGTTAGAGTTCTTGGAACTGAGTGAAGTGCTACCTCAGTGCATCAGAGAGCTAATGTCTGTTAACACTATCATTCAGATATATGGTTCATATAGATATTGTACACTTTTCTAATTCCATTAGAATAACAACTAAATACTGCAAACTAATATTACATTAAACAAATAATATACCGTTACTATTACATTATAGTTTTCAACAAATATCCATGTCTTAAGCCTTTTATCCACAATACCGGAACTTCTGGAATATATTCTTTCTATCTGCAAATGAAGAAAATATTTGCAGGGATGAGCTACAGAAAGCTCAGCAAGGTTTGAACAATAAACGAATGTTATACATATATCAATTCTAAAATAAATGAACATAAAGTTCAGAGTAATGCCATAAATATATACTGAGGTTTATCTGCCAAACCCCGTACATTACGAGTTACTATCAGTCCTATAGACTTAGTAACCCGGGTTAATCCGCTCAACCAAACAAAACTAGGAGTATGCATATCATCCTCTAAATATTAACTGATCATTACTATAAATATCGGAGACAACTCCTAACTGCCAAATATTATCCGATCATTGCTATAATTGTCAGAGACAACTCCTCACTACCAAGGACAACCATAATTGCCCACCGACAGTTCCTCACTGCCGGTTCTAATAGTGTCAGCATATATATCAGCATCAAACAAAATTTCTTTCTTTTTACAAACTGTGTTTTTATACATTGGTACCAAACAAAATTGGTTTCTCATAAACTATGCTTTTATACATTTGTACCAAACAAAATTGGTTTCTCACAAACTATGCTTTGATATCAAATCAAACACATTTTTCTATAATAATAACTCATATGACTTGGTTATGTTTGAAAAAGAAATCATAACCTTTAAATAACAGAATTCATAAACACTATGTACCACCAGATCATAACTAATAAATATCAAATTTTCATTTAATAAAGTAATTTAAAGGAAGCTGGCATTTGAAATATGAGGTTTGCAAAAAGTGCAGAAAAACTTGCCTGCCCGATGATCAGCTAATTTATAACACTCAAAACTGTCTACGCAACCTAAATATGTTCATTGCAGTAATTAGAACCAATAACAATTGATATTTAATTAATTTAATAGTGTTTTGGTTGTATTCGATATCTATTCGGTGTTTTATAACTTGATCAGATAGTTATTGTATTGTCTTTCGAGTAAACTTTGTCTAAGAGTTTACATATTACTTTAAGTATTATTTATAATAATTTCTAGAGGCTTAAAACTCTTTCTCAATAATTAATATTAATTTTAACTAATTTATTAATAATCAAAATGACTTTAGAGTCATTAATATTATTTTAAGTAATTAATTTTCATTCATAATGATTTTTAAATCATCAAGATGACTTTCAAATAATTTACTATTATTGATAATGATTTTTACATCATTAGTTTTATTTTTAAATAATTTATTATTATTTAAAATAACTTATTATTATTATTATTATCTAATTTAAAAATGATTTTATCAATCATTAATATAATTATTAATCATTCATAATAATTATTATATCATCAATAATATCCTTAAATAATTTATTATCACCGATAATGATTTTTAAATCATTAGTTTTCATTTATTATTATTTAAAATAATTTATTATCATTTTTACTAATTTATTAAATAACATTATTAATTAATTTTATTATCATTAATATTCAAATAAATTTAATATTAATGAAATTTCATGTCAAAATATTAAAACTTATTTATCATAATTTAAAATGTATTTTAGGATTTAATTATTAATTTATAATAATTATTTGGTATTTATTTATATTTATAATATTATTTTTATTAATTTTAAATAAAACTGTCGCTAAAGGTCACTTACAGTGACAGAACTGTCGTTATTGGTGTTCTTCACCAACTGAAGAACACAAAAGTCAATGCTCAGGTGATGGGTTTGACCGGCTTTAATTTCCAACTGATTGTGTTTTTGATCATGAAAATAGTTCAAGGGTGTAGTACTGATGTAGTACTATGGACATAAAAATAACTGGGTGATCTAATTGCATCATATAAGCAAATTATAGATGGTCAAACTACCCCTCAAGACCCGATCTTGAGTTTCTGGGTAACCTAGAAACTCGATCAGTGTTAAACCTCCTACTTCAACATCCAATAACTTGGATCCTATGTATTAGATATGTGTTATAATGTAACCACTATATAGTCTATATGTCATACTACCATAATACAACTTTTAATGTATAAAAGTAACATCAGAAGATCACGATTTAGCTGGTCAAACTGGCTGTCAGGCGCATCTAAGAACTTTCTCGGTTACCCAAAAATCTGGGTAACCAATTTCGAGACCCTACTTTCAATCTATCATATCTTACTCTTGTTTGATGTAATGGGTGATATATGGTCATGGGTTGGTAGTATACATGACAGGGTTCAACAATATAATAAGTATACGATCCAAACACTTGTCAAAGTGAAGATCAAGACCTTTAAACATCTTCTCAGACGTTGTTCTTGTGTTCTGGGTTTTCCAAAAATTACAAACCTGATCGGTCAACGGGTTTTTACCACTAATATCTTGCAATATACACACCCTATAATAATATTTTCACTTCTAGATTACTAAGCTCAGAGCATACTACAAATATAATACATCAAACAACTCAAACATCTAACAGATTTAGATCTAAGGGGCCTGACATTCGGTTGCCATACATACTTTTAGGGTTCTTGACTGTTTATGCAAATCTTCATTTTGAAGCTTTTAACTGTTATAGATTTGTGTTTTAGCAACCCATATCACTTAATATCATGTTATATCATATAATCACAACTTTTAATATAGCATCAAAGATCTAAGATTAGGGTTTGTGTTCTTACCTTTTTAGACCAATTCTTGATTTCTGATCCTTGTTGCTGATATTGGTTTTCCAAGAAGTGTTCATGGCTCAACTTCTCTGTCTCTCTCTAACTCCCTATTTCGAAAAGTATAGAGAGAGAAGGTCTAGGATAATATAAAAAATAAAGTAACATTCTTACTTAACTTTTAAGTTATAATCTTTTGATTCATGAACCAAATCTTGCAAGGTGGCACAAAATCTGATCTTTGTGAGATTTTACACACATGGGATAATATCAATTGTAGTGAGTTACCAAGATTTGATAAATCTTTTACTTAAGTTTTAAGTAAAAGGGCATTTTGGTCTTTTTACCCTTATTAAGGGTATTTTGGTAATTTCCCCTATAGCTTGAAGGGTATTTTGGACATCTCAAATATATCCCATATATTTACACTTAAGCTTTTAATACTTAACATTTGAATTCCCGAATTAGGATTTTAAATATCCGAATTAGGATTTTGGATTCCAGGAACCAAAATTAGGGTTTACCAGTTAGGGTTTGTTATTTCTTACTTGATTTCCCTGATTAATCATATACTTAATTTACATTCACATACTTATGATAATATTTAGTATGACAAACTCATCGTGTTACCCCTAATTAGGGTTAGGGTTCGTTTATCAGGGTTTAGGGTTCTTGAATTGATAATTAGGGTTTCTCGGTATTCAATTAGGGTTTCTAATCCCTAATTAGAATTTACTAAGTTTATACCCTAACTGATAAATCACTGATCATCAATTCTATATTGTACAAACACATATTCATCAATAAAATTGCTGTAACTATATTTTTTATCGAATCCCTATTCGGACTTAGGGTTAGGGTATCTATTCTCTGTTAAGCACAACTCTACTCATATTTCTTAGTCAATACACATATTGACCACTTCTCTAGACTTGTATCATAGATACATAGCAAAATATTGATAATCAATATAAATATTAAATAATAATAAAGAAAATTTATTCGTAAAATTTCGGATCCTCACAATACCAGGTTCAAGGTCAATACAAAATTCAATTTCACGCTTTGGGGGTAGGCTAGGAATTTCTTCAGAGAATACGTCAGGAAATTTATTAACAACAGAAATATCATTCAAATCTGACGTGTTTTTGTTTAAATCTGTAACATGGGCTAAGAAAGCTTGACATCCGTTTTTCAATAAACGAATGGCTCTATGGCTTGATATGACATTGATAGACTTTAGTGATTTGGTTGCTTGAATTAGCATAACAAGTTGACTAGGAATATGAAAGCTAACAACCTTACAAAAACAATCAATTTTAGCATGATGAGTAGTTAACCAATCGATTCCTAAAATAACATCAAATGCAAGTATTTTCAAAGAAATGAGATCAACAGGTAATGTGAGGGTGCTGGTTTGAATAGAAAAAGATTTATAAATGGTGGATGTAACAAAGGTTTCACCCAACGAAGTTTCAACCGATAAGTCGAAGTTTAATTTCTCCGGAGTCAGGTTTAAACGTTGAGCATAATTAGGTGAAATAAAAGAGTGGGTAGAACTGGTATCGAATAAGGTATAGATTTCGCAAAAGTTTATGATTAGTTTACATGTGACAACTTCGTTTAGGTTCCTCGCTTTTTGGAAAGTTACGATAAACACTCTCCCTTAAACTACCGACTTAGACTTGTCTGGGATAACATTTGGTGTCGCCATCCCAGCTGGACTTGACTTTGCTGCATGACAAAATTGAGCTAAATGACCTTCTTTTCCACAATTGAAACACACTTTGGGTTGTTGCGTACAGTTTGGACGGATGTGTCCCTCCTATCCGCATTTGTAGCATACGACCGGTGGTCGTTCTTCTTCCTTGGAAATAGGTGTTGGTGCTGCTGCTGACGTCTTTACGTTTTCATTGTTGAATATTCTCTTCTTAAAGTTGTTCCCACTTAGTTCTCCTCTCCTATTATCTTGGCCATGATTACCACCGAAGTGGTTACCATTTCTGGCATGATAATTTCATCCACGATGGATATCATTGTTCTGATGTCCGTTGCCACCGGTACAATTATTATCATGTTGTTGGTTGTTGTCTTTTGGTTGGGCTGACTCATTATCGCTGTAAGAACCCGAATTTTCTGAAAATATTAAAATAAGAATTTAGTGAATAAAATTCTTAAAACATGTGAAGGGTTCAAATAAAAATATATAATGTGTTATGAGGTATGTGGTATTGTGTTACATAGGGTAATATGCGCTATGTAATGAGTGTGATTATGTTTAATAAATATATATCGTTATTATTATATTTGTTATAAATTATAGAGATGAATTAGTAAGAAGATGGATAAAAATTTATCTATGGATATTAAATAAATTATGTGAAATTATTTTATAATAGTAAGTTGGTGACATTAAAATATCTTTAATAATCACCAATTTCTTGAGTATATGTACGAATGAGTATCAAGTCTAAGGTAGTGCAATCGTACTCTTTAATGGTGGATGTATAGAAGCTGGGCTAAATAATTCCTTCAGAGAGCGGAGGTATATACGAATTAGTAACCGATCTAACTCACTGTGCAAATAGTGTAGACGAGACGAAAACTAATTTGTTAGTTGTTTGTGGGAAACCACTCAGTGTACTATATTGAATACTATTAAAGACTCGATGCGTGATAGGTTTAGACTTGTATGCGTGTACGTTGTCGGCGAGAGAAGAAAATCGATATACCTTTACAATGGGTATAGAATTATTGAGTAAATTGATACACGACGAGAAGTGAAGATTAAAGGAATGTATGTTTGTGTTATATTCGAGTTTTGTGTTATAGGTGGAAAGAAGTACTATAAATGAGTAGGATAACAAAACATGAATTTAATGAGAGTTAGTTATGGAAATTAACTAAACAAGAATAAATATTGGTTAACTAAAATTATATTATGGAATAATATAATTTGAGTATTAAAGCCTTGTGTGGCAGTGGCGTGATAGTAAATTGAACTAAAGGAGTAATTCACTTAAGAAAAATGCTGAATTAATATGTGTGCTTTACATGAAGAAAACGAAATGTTTATGTTAATTAATTTTAGTATTTTCATATATTACGTAATACGATAATATATGAAAGGATTTAATATTTGAAAGATAAACGGTTAATAAAAGAAGAGGACCAATATAGTTATAAATAATTATTGGTTAGAGATGGAAGAAGTTGTCTTAGGACAATCGAATAATTATACGTATAGTATAATTGAAATAATTAATAGAGTAAATATTAATTATTTTAAGTGTAAAGGTTATGCATATTACAAGTGTAAGGCGAGCTAAATAATTTAGCATTAAGGTAAGGTGGGACACCTAAATCTTATATTAAATAAATATTAAAATAATGTGAAATTGGGGAAAAGTCAAACGTGTCCTAGACCCATAATATTTTATTGTAGAAATAATGAGCTTGAGTGATATAATTTCAATAAATGAAATAAATGAGCCTTGTGTGACCTGAGTACTAATGTTAAACTAGACTGGAGGTTTAACTGAAAATTATTAAAAGAGAATTAATGGGAAGAAAATAAATGACTGATATTAATCATTATGATATTTAAGTGAGATAGGAAGTAATGGGTTGAGAATACCCAATTGAATTATACTTAGCCCAATTAAAATATTATGTGGACTAATGTACATGGAGTATATGGATGTAAGTACATAAAAAATCCCTAAATTTACTTAGGGTAGTAGCATTAATACATTAAATCTTCATTTTGGTAATTAAAAGAACCAAACTAAGCATTATGAACCAAAATACTGAGGAGTTAGAAACTTGTCCCAATTTTTCAGTCATTTTTCTTCTTACGTGAATAGGCCATTGGCCTATCCTACTCCTCTATTGCTTAAGCTTGGTAAAGGCTAGATAGCAGTGATGATGGAAGTTGATGGAGCATGTCACCAACTCTCCAACATCCATTGGCTTCTTCTTCCTCCCTTTGAATTAATTCAGTGTGCAAGAGTAATAACTGAGTATTAGATTGGCTATAAATAGAGCTCCTTCCTTCTCAATTCCCGTTGGTTGAATTTCTGAGAAAAGTGAGCTATAGAGAGTTGGGAGAATTGAGAGCAATGGGATGATTAAAGAGCTATAATTAGCTACTTCAAGCAATCAAGAGGTAATAATATTAACTTATATGTTCTTGAATTCAAGTTCTTCAATTCTTTAGTAATGTTAAGAAAAAGTAGCTTTTGAGTCCAAAAATTGATGGCTAAAGCTTGTTTCAATCCATGAATTGTTGTTAGATGTTAATATAGTTCAATACGAAAACAACGAAAGTTAAACGAACCAATTTGGTTGAGAAACGAATTCATAGTGAATAATTTCCCTAAATTTTCCAAAACATGAACATTTGCATGAACATGAGTTGTAAATTCATATTTGAGTTAGTTAATGTTTATGTTGGTTATGGGTACTTGGTATGTTGTAGTTTTATGAGTTACAAACCCATAGAATCAAAAATGAGTTAATTTGGATGAGTATAACTAATGTTATGATCATTGGAAGGAGTTTTAGTCTGTGTAATCGCGAAGAGTAGAGCACGAGGACTGTTTTACGTGACTTAGAGGCGTAATTTTCTCGCCTCAAGGTTATTTAGGTGTGCATTGCATGGGCTTGATCTTAGGAGTGGTAGACTGCTTTGACTTCAACTTGTAGTAAATTAGGCATAATTTTTTCATACAAACTCTGATTAAGGTGATTCAATATGATCCGGAACGAGGACGAATAGACCTAGAAATTTTGTTCTTTAAGTTTGTCAATTTGAGGTCGTTATGAAGGGTCAAAATAGTCATCTTTGGGACTATTACGTATTCAGAGGCGATCAGAGGGCGTCGAGCGAGCACATACGCAAGTATAGTGCTCCCGACGATGGAATATGTTATTCTAAGTGATTTAACATGAAAATGCATGATATTAGACATGACATATAAGATTACCTTACTTATAAGGAATTGCCTTAGCATGATTGAGAATATTTTTAAAGAAACTTTAGATTTTAAAAATAAGTTAGACGAACCTTGAGTCATTTGAATTCTGATATTTGTAGCTTGTGTAAAGGGGTTTAGTCATGCATATAAATAGGTATGACATATGGACTTGAGTACCTTTGTATACTATGGGTTGCATAGATGGTTATTTTTTGAAGATATATAAAGATTTTATAAACAAACATTGACGAACTTGTGTACCTTTAATTCTGACCTTGATGACATATATATGAGGTCTAAGTACGCATGATGTAAGATTCAAAGTTGTATCATAGGTGTGTTAGATTACTTTGATTTGGTTAAAATGATTTCAAAGGCAAGCTCATATATCATTTGCAAATAAAGTTTTATAAACATAAAGTGGTTATATTTTAACCTTGAAAACGTACGTAGAAACATGTACAAACAAGTATGACGTGTGATTTGAAGTTAGTTTAGTATGACATTGACTTTGAGAATAAAGTTTTGAAGTTTTGAAACTAAGAGGGACGAACATTAAGTACTTGTGTTCTGATCTTATGTGCAACATGATAGGACTTTTATGCCTTTAGGCATGGTAAGTATGTGCAGCCTACTACATAGACATACTATGAACTATACATGTCTTAAAGTAAGATTTCAAGCATAAAATGTTCTAGTCATATGATTACATGTAAGCATGTATATTGAAAGTTGTTTAACCTCGTTAGTGGGCATATAGTTAGACCCTTATTGCATGAGCTTACTTAGCCGTGAAATAAATGGCAATAAAGCTATAAAGTGTAAAACAACTTAAGGTAAATGCAAGAGGCACCATGCTTGGGCTAAGACCTCTTAACATGTGGGTTAGTTATGTGTTAACAAGTCATGCATGCTAAGGACTCCGATGAAACCAGAAAATAAATAATCAATTTTGGTCTAGCTAGGGGACGACGCTGATAAGTAGGTTTTATACCTACTTATCCGGCAACTATTACTTGAATTATTTGCTTAATCTCGTGTTTCTTAGTTACTTTTCATACATTTTGTTTTTCATTTGTGTAGATATATATGTAAGGAGCGGAGTGACCAACTATTGGTATGAAATTGCAAGGAAAAGCAATTCCGGATATCGTTCGGGCCTTCATGTTCATTTCATGTGTATTTCATGTTCTTGGCATGGAACTTGGACTATGTTGTGGGACTCTTTCTTGGCTTTCTGGAATGTTTTTAATCATTCTAATTAGAAGTTTGGATGTGAGAGTATGGCCTTCTAGCAACAAAGACAAAGTTAAGAGTTGTTTTGGATGTCATTACACAGCAGCAACTTCTTCCGATGCAATTTAGACCTTTATTAGTTTGTTATTTCTAAAAACTCAAAGAATTAATGTTGTAGATCTCATCGATAGCTTCGATTTGATAGGTTGAGGGCCCCATAACTCCTCCCGGTTTAAAAGTTATGGTAGTTTTAGCAGAGGAGGTTCCAACAGATTTGCAGAAGGTAGACAAGCTGGGGCTTGCCCTTTTTAGCCTTGATAGCAAGCCGGGGCTTGGGTCCTGGGCAGATTAGCAGCAAAGGGGAAAGCCGGGGCTTGCTCTTACAAAGGGAAAAGGCAAGTTAGGCCTTGGGTACTCGAAATTTAAGTCTTCTAGTTGGTTTCTAATGCTTCAAACATGGAGTTTAAGTGATGGGATGACTTAGGACTCGTATATGCATGGAATTGTAATCAGAATACATGTTGAAGTATATAATTAACAACAAATACTGAGATTAAAATATAACACAAGGCAAATTACGAAGATTAATCTCAGTTTTTCTTAGAAAGCGTTGGAGGAGTAATTCAAGGAGATTTTCAAGACGATTGCGATTCTAGGCTACGTGAAGGGTGTTTTTCAATATTCTTCGTCTTAAGCTATTATTTGTAATTGAAAGAATGATTTCCATGATTTATTTAGTGTTTATTTCGTTTATTATGAACTAATTCACTTTTTAGGCTTATGATGGATCTTTGAGTGAATCTATGATTTTGTAAGCTTTGATTTCCAATTTAATAAGCTATTTCCAGTTTATCTATATTGATTTGAGCTTGAATCTATGAATTGCCTGATCAACAATTCTTTGTGGAATTGGATGGAATCGAGAGAGGATATTCAAATCTAGACCTAGTTGATATAGCATGTGTTCATGATTTTGTGAATAGCTTAATTGTGATGAATGTTAAAGTAGAGATATGCTTGACATCGCATGTAATCGGATAGAGAACTTATTCTTCAACCTTCTTCAATTGTAATTCACATAAAGATATAGTGGGTTAGTTGATTAAGGTGTTTAACGGATTTCTATCTTAATTATGGGTTTATGTTAATAGGGTATTAGTGCATCGAGAGGTGGTTAATACTACGTTCATGTTCTTGATTAATAAACTGGGATAGTACATTGAATTGGAATAAAGGTGTTAAAATTAGAGAGAAGCTTAGGGTGAAATCATAAGTCTAATTCTACGTTAATTGTTTAAAATTTTAGATTTTGATATTCGTGGTTGTTTTGTGTTAGTTTAATTGTTCTTCATTTTAGTTTTGTTAATTTCAATTATTGAGTTGATTTGTTTAATAAAATTAGGGTTAATTGAAAATTTGTAATTGTAAGTTAGGATTATTTCTAGCTAGTCTCTGTGGGAACGATACTCTACTTATCACTTTATTACTTGTTGACCACGTATACTTGCGTGTTGTGCGTAACTAGAATTTACCCAACAAGTTTTTGGCGCCGTTGCCGGGGACTATTTATTATAATTCTTAATAGTTTTACAATATCTATTTAATTAATCCAGTTTTACTTAGACATTTTTATTTTTTGTATTGTTTCTTCTATTTTAGGTGTGGAAGCAGTTTATGCAAACTCGGTCCAAAAATCCAGAATTGTTGCCTTTTGAAGACGACATTGAGAAAATGTTTCAGAGGTTGAGTAAATGGATCAAGGATACGAGGCAAGAATTCGAAACATCTGAAAAAGAAGAGGAAATGGCAGCCGAAGATCGGAAAGCGTTAAGGGACTTTGCCACACCCAACGTGACTAAACTGCAGTCAAGCATCACCTGGCCCGCAATAGCAGCAAATACATTTAAAATTAAGCCTGGGATGATACAAATGATTAAGAATTCAGTTCAATTTGGGGGATTTACAAATGACGATCTGAACAAGCATCTGGTCAGCTTTCTGGAAATGCGCAATACTTTTAGGTTCAATGGGGTTTCGGATGAGGCGGTGAGACTTCGATTGTTCCCATTCTCTTTACGGGACAAGGCGAAGAGTTGGTTGCATTCTCTACCATCCGGTTCGATAACAAGATGAGAGGATTTAGCTCAGAAATTCCTCATAAAATTCTTTCCACCGGCGAAAACTGGGAAGATGAGGAACGAGATTACGATGTTTGAACAGCAACATGGGGAGTCATTATATGAGGCCTGGGAAAGATACAATGAAGTGCTCAGAAAATCCCCACATCATGGATTGCCCCAGTGGCTACAAATGAACACCTTTTACAATGGACTACATGGGAATCTCAGGACAAGTATTGATGCAGCGTCGGGCGGAGCATTCATGGCTAAGAGTTACGAGGAAGCATACGAGTTGATTGAAACCATGGCGGCTAATAACTACTAGTGGCCCACAACAAGAATGACACAAGCGAAGGCAGCTGGGGTGTTAGAAGTAGATAGTATGACAGCAATGGAAGCACAAATATCTGCACTTTCAAAGAAGTTGGAGTCGGTAACAGTAGCACAAGCACAACAAACACAACAAGTATAGCAAGCGACAATAATATGCGAGTTGTGCGCGGTAGAGCACCCAACGGAACAATGCGCGATTAATCCAGCAGCTGTGCAGTTCATCCGCAATTACAACAGAATTTCGCAAAATACATATCAGAACACATACAATCAAGGAAATAGGAATCATTCGAATTTCTCATGGAGCAACAACCAGCAAAATCAAGCTTCACGACAATCATATCCACCGGGATTTCAGAACCAGCAACAACCAGCTTAATATCAAGAAAGGAAACCCGATCTGGAGGAAGTGTTGGCAAAATTCATGACTAGCACCGAGTTGACTATAAAAAATCACGCCATAGCTATGAAATCACAAGAGATGTCGATCAAGAATTTAGAGAATCAGATGGGTCAAATGGCGTTGGCATTGAATAATAGACCACAAGGAACATTACCAAGTGACACCGAGAGAAATCCTAAGGGTAATCACGAGCAGTGTCAAGCCATTATGTTGAGAAGTGGAGAACAGCTTGAGGGTCAAGAGCCAGAAATTTCGGTTACAAAGGAGGTTGAACCAGAGAAAGAAAATACAGTGGGTGAGGTAAAGCAAGGGCATGAAAAACAAATGGAAAAGAGTAAACCAGTTAACGTACCAGTTGTTTATCCTCCTCCACCAATCCAGCAAAGAGTTCAAAAACAAAAATTAGACAAGCAATTTTCAAAATTTTTGGAAGTTTTCAAGAAACTTCAAATTAACATACCATTTGCAGAGGCCCTAGAACAAATGCCGAGCTATGCAAAATTTATGAAAGGGATTTTGTCAGGAGGAAAAGAAATGGGAAGATTTTGAGGCGTGGCACTAACAGGAGGAGTGTAGTGCGGTATACAGTGTAAATTACCACCAAAACTCAAGGATCCAGGGAGCTTCAGTATTCCATGTACACGATCGGGAATATGCATTTCAATAAGTGTTTATGTGATTTGGGGCGAGTGTAAACCTTATGCCATTGTCGGTATACTTAGAATTGGGTTTTGCACCAAGGCCTACTGAACATTACATTACTGGTTGGCGGATAGGTCACCACATATCCAGAGGCATAGTAGAGAGGACATTCTAGTGAAAGTGGATAAGTTTATACTCCCCGCGGACTTTATCATTCTGGATTTTGAGGAGCACAAGAACATCCCAATTATCCTAGGGAGACCATTTTTGGCTACGGGCAGGACACTCACAGATGTACAAAAAGGAGAACTCACTATGAGGGTCCAAGATCAAGAAGTAAAATTCAATGTGTTTAAGGCCAAGAAATTTCCCACGGATGAGGAAGAATGTTTTTGAAAGGATTTATTTGAGCAAATCATCAGTGATGATATGAGTAAGGGTTTGGATCACGATCCGTTAGAAACAATGTTATTAGGGGATGAAGAGGTCGATGATCCAGAATTGGTGGAGTAATTAAAAATACTAGACTCATTTCCACGAGTTTCCAGATTTAGAACACCTTTTTAACCATTCCACGTGGAGGAAGTAGCCGCAGAAAAACTGAAACCATCATTGGAAGAGCCACCAAAGCTGGAACTTAAGCCACTCCCTAAACACCTCAGGCATACGTATTTAGGCAATTCAAATTCTTTACCTGTTATTATTTCTGCTTTGACTTAACAATTGCGGGAAGAAAAATTCATTGAGGGTGTTTAGGAATACAAATCAGCGATCTGGTGGACAATTACAGATATAAAGGGAATCAACCCTTCATTTTGCATGCACAAGATCTTAATGGAAGATGAGGCAAAACCGACGGTGGAGCAACATCGGCGACTTAACCCGATTATGAAGGAAGTTGTGAAGAAAGAAATCTTGAAGTGGTTAGATGCCGGCATCATCTACCCGATTTTCGACAGCAAATGGGTGAGTCCAGTGCAATGTGTGCCCAAAAAAGGAGGAATGACAGTGGTGCAAAACGATAACAATGAGCTAATTCCAACAAGGACAGTGACTGGATGGAGGGTTTGTATGGACTACAGAAAATTGAATAAAGCAACCCGCAAAGATCACTTCCCTATACCTTTTATCGATCAAATGTTGGACAGATTGGCGGGACATGCGTATTATTTCTTATTGGATGGATACTCGGGCTACAATCAAATCGTCATCACTCCTGAGGATCAAGAGAAGACTACATTTACATGCCAATATGGTACGTTCGCATTCAGAAGGATGTCATTTGGATTGTGTAATGCACCTGCTACTTTCCAGTGGTGCATGATGGCCATCTTCTCAGATATGGTGGAAAAGAATGTAGAAGTCTTCATGGATGATTTCTCTGTCTATGGAGATAATTTTGATACGTGTTTGGAAAATTTGGTAATGGTCTTACAAAGATGCACTGCCACAAATTTGGTCCTTAATTGGGAAAAATGCTACTTTATGGTGGAAGAAGGTATAATCTTGGGACACAAAGTCTCGACACAAGGATTGGAGGTCGATAAAGCAAAGCTGGAAGCAATTGAGAAGTTGCCTCCGCCAAGTTCAGTCAAAGGAATTAGAAGCTTTTTAGGACATGCTGGGTTCTATAGGAGATTCATAAAGGATTTTTCTAAAATGGCAAAACCCTTGTGCAGTCTTCTAGAGAAGGATTTGGTATTCAACTTTGATGAGGAGTGTAAGTTGGCCTTCGAGTTGTTTAAGAAAAAGCTGACTATAGCTCCCATGATCGTCGCTCCGGATTGGAATATGCCGTTTGAACTAATGTGTGATGCAAGTGATTATGCAGTTGGGACTGTTTTAGGTCAATGCCGAGACAAGATATTTCATGCTATCTATTATGCAAGTAAAACACTCATAGAGACTCAATTAAACTACACAACTACAGAAAAAGAATTACTTACAGTAGTGTACGCATTTGATAAATTCTGGGCCTATTTGATTGGAATAAAGGTGATAGTCTACACGGATCATGCGACTATTTGATATTTGATAGCGAAAAAGGATGCTAAGCCATGCCTTATCCAGTGGATTCTCCTACTACAAGAGTTTGATCTAGAAATAAAAGATAGAAAGGGGACGGAGAATCAGGTAGCCGATCACTTGCCTAGGCTGGAAAACCAAGGGAAATTGAAAGAGGACAAATGTGAAATCAATGAATCATTCCCGGATGAACAACTGTTTGGACTAAATGTTGAATTTCCTTGGTATGCGGATTATGCAAATTATCTTGTGAGCAACGTACTTCCACCTGATCTCATAAGACAACAAAAAAAGAAGTTTCTGCATGACGTGAAATGGTACATGTGGGATGAGCCTTACTTGTTCAAACAGTGCGCCAACAAGATGATTAGAAGGTGTGTGCCATACAGTGAAGTGAAGAACATTCTGTATGAGTGTCACTCATCTGCGTATGGCGGATATTATGGGAGTGAGAGGACATCAACGAAGGTGTTGCAATCTGGGTTTTATTGACCTACACTATTCAAGGACGCCCACCATTTTGTTAAAACATGTGATAGATGTCAAAGGGTGGGCAATATTTCAAAACCGAATGAGATGCCTCTACAAACGATTCTTGAAGTTGAAAATTTTGATTTATGGGGCACTGATTTCATGGTGCCATTCCCGTCGTCTCTGAACAATTAGTATATTCTACTTGCCGTGGACTACGTATCAAAATGGGTTAAAGCTGCAGCATTACCAACAAACGATGCCAAGGTGGTCCTCAAATTCCTACAAAAGAATATTTTCACAAGGTTTGGCACGCCAAGGGCAATTATCAGTGACGAAGGTAGTCACTTTTGCAACAAGTCATTCACAGCTCTATTGGTAAAGTATGGGGTCAACCATAAGGTCGCTACAACATATCATCCCCAAACCAGTGGACAAGCTGAGGTCTCAAATAGGGAAGTCAAGAGAATCTTGAAAAAAGTGGTGAATCCAAATCGAAAGGATTGGTCGCTCAGGTTGGATGACACATTATGGGCCTACCGGACTGTGTATAAAACACCGATCGGGATGTCACCATATCAACTACTGTACGAAAAGGCTTGTCACTTACCGGTCAAATTATAGCATAAGGCTTATTGGGCGATTCAGAAACTCAATTTCGATCAAACAGCTGTAGGGGAAAAGCGATTACTGCAATTAAATGAGCTCGACGAATTTCGTCTTCAAGCCTACGAGAACTCCAAGTTATACAAGGAAAAGGTGAAAAGATGGCACGACCAGAAAATTATGCAAAGAACTTTTGAGCCAGGGCAATCAGTCCTTTTGTTCAACTCACGATTGAGATTGTTCCCAGGCAAGCTTAAGTCAAGATGGTCCGGACCATTTACAATAAAAAGGGTGTTCTCTCATGGCGCCATTGAAATCTACAGTCGGAATCCTTTAAAAACTTTCAAGGTAAACTGTCACAGATTAAAGCACTATTGGGGTGGCTAGTCCAACATGGACGTCATAGCTATCACACTTGCAGACGCACCATAAACAGGGAGTAGTCAGGCTGAACGACTTAAAATCAAGCGCTCACTGGGAGGCAACCCATTTTATTTTTTTTTATTCATTTTCTTCATTTTTCTCTTCTTAAGTAATTTTATCCATGCTAGTGAAATGGTAGGTTAGAATAAAATTTGGTCTAGAATATAGTCATGTAGGATTTAAGGTATACTTGATAGCTAAATAAGCTTACCCTCCATGCTTGAATTTGCTCAATATCCACTTATGAGTATGTTTTTCATGTTGATCAGGAACTTAAGAAGCTATGGGATGCACCAAGGAGGCAAGGAAGAGGAAAATATAGTGCACTTGCAGACCATTAGCAAGCTAGGGCCTGCCATTTTTAGCCTAGGAAGCAAGCTGGGGCTTGGGGTCATGGGCATTAACAGTCTATAAGTAAGCTGGGGCTTGCCCCTTGCAGTACACAACCCAAGCCGGGGCTTGCCCCTCTAGGCATAAAAAGAAAGCCGGGGCTTGCTATCCTTCTGCACTAACAGAACAGAGGCAAGCCGGGGATTGCCCCTCAAGGCACAACTAAGCAAGCCGGGGATTGCTGTCCAGATTTTGAAGATCAGTTACGACAGTTGGTGCATGACAGACATCCCAATTCCATTCTATTTCATCTTCCTACAATCCCACTCCTATACAACATACACCCACGACCTTACACATTACTTTCCATCTCATTACAACAATCAAACACAATCCCAATCCTCCCACCTAGTCATCCACTACCCACTTACATAAATTCCTCTCTATAAAACCACCCATTCACCACACAATCTAACAACCTTAATTCACACCAATTGGAAGTTCAAGGATAGGATTTGTGCAAATCTCTACAACCAACTTAGACATATACTGAAAGTAAGAAGTTGGTTTTCTAATTCCTCATCTTCTATCACCATAGTTCAAGCCAAATAACCAAGTTTGTGGGAATTTCAAGTCTCGCACACCAAGTGTTCGACAAATTGCTTAAGTAAAGTTTGGGGGAAAAACTCATCAATTTCAAATCAATGGCACCAAAACCGATATCAAAAAGGCAATGAGGAGAGAGTTCAGGGGTCACACCACCAACACGAACCTTTGATAATTGAAAATTCATAAGTGTCATGCATGTAATAATTCTACGACTATATGGTGACAAAATCACTCACACACTGGCGGGGTTGGCTTTGAGCTCGTGGATGGAGAATTGATGCAAAAATATATCAAAAGGTTGGAATAAATTCACGAGAGGCGAGGCCGCAGCGATTATAAGTGTGGTCAAAGAATTTTATGCTAACGTCGAGGATAAGGCCCCCTTCAATGCTTTTGTACGGGGTAGGTTAGTGCCTTTCAGTACCGACGCCATCAACACGTACCATCAGTTACGAGCACCGAGACATTGCCAGTACCAACACTTATGAGATAATGATCCAGATTATGAGGCTATTATGCAGGAGATGACAAAGCCGGGTACCTCATGGAAAAAATCAAATCATGGAGGCACTGTCTTTCGCAGTAAGGATCTTAGTCGGTATGGGAAGATATGGTACGCCTTTCTGTGCGCTAAGTTACTTCCATCTACACACATGTCAGATGTGCCTAAGGATAAGGCAGTGCTATTGTATGCCATGGTACAAGATTTCATCATAGACATAGGGGCTATAATTAACTTTTCAATCCAAAGATGCCTTCGAGGACCATACTCTAGCAGATTGCCACACCCATCACTCATTTGTGGGTTGTGTATACAAAGTGAGTGCGTTGGTGCGATGATGAGATAACATGATGCTTAAGCCGGACACTCGACTCGAGAATGATTGCAAGATATGCGGTGTGGCCAGAAAGCGCTTAGTCCTTGAGAGGAGTAGGATTTGTATTTCCCTCGACCTCGGAGGATGAGGCTGACGCTGAGGACATCTCGGATGACGATGAGTTTCAGGAGAATGCGACAATGGGAGAGCAAGAAATAGAGACATCACCGCAGCCTGGAGTAATATCTAGCCCTCAATTCCTCAACCTTCAACGTCAAGTGGATGCGCACAACAAGGAAGCACGAAGAGAAATGCGGAGACTAGCAGCGAGGCAGGACCACATGTTTGAGGCCATGAATTTATCTTTCGCCTCATTGAACACTACGCTCCAGAGCTTCAATCCTACTGCCCAATTCCTATACTAGCAACCAGCCCCAATGCCAAGGTTCCCACCCAGCGATTCCGATGAAGAACAACAACCACCACCAACCCAGACTTAGGCGATTACAGGGAAGCCATCTCTTATTTATTGCTTTATCTATACAATGAGGACATTATAATTTTCAAGTTTGGGGGATTTAGTTGCATGTTGCATGTTGCATATTTAATTTCATTAGCTAGGTTTGCATATGTTAGTTCATTGTTTATATTTAGGATTATTAAATGTTGCATTCAGGTAATCATGTAGTTGCATAGTAGCTTAGGAATGTAAATAGTTTTTATTTATCTGTGTAATCATGCTATGTTTACCACATATTTCCAGTTCCAGTTATCTAAAAAAAAATATTTAAAAATTCAAAAATAATAGTTAGTTACTATGTTCATCTTGCATGAGTCCAGCTGTTTGATAGTTTAAGTTTATTTTGGCCAATGATGAGATTGGAATTGGGTAGACAAGTATAATACTGACTATTAGAGCTTTTGATGTGATTTCTTGTTATGAATTGAATCTTTTTCTGTTTGAAACTAGTATAATAAGGATATCACAGTAAAAACAATTTGTTGATTAATTAAGTTTAAATTGATACATAATGGGACTCTAAAGGATAATGCTAGTTTGAATGAAAGAATGACAAGAATACGTAGTGATGGCTAAAGTTAGATAAGAACCTAAGTTTGGGGGAATATTTGGGGTATATAAGATATAAAAAAAAAGAAAAAAAAGTATGAATAAACACCGAGGCGTGCTTGTCTAGTTTTGTGGCCTTTGTTACTTGAGTAAGTAAGCCCGAGGGGATTATCTTTATACCTAGCGCCCTAAGGTCTTAATGGTCTGGGAGTCGTTGGTCGAAAGCTCGTTAAGGTAGCATTGAAAAGCCTAAGGGAATAAAACATTGCATAGCTATGTGTTTGTGTGTATATATATATATATATATATATATATAAAAGAATAAAACGGGAAATAATAGCAAAAAGCCCCCGTAGATGAAAATAAAGCATAAGTATCCCATGTTGACCCTCGATATTGGTAATTGTTTGATTGTAGTTGGATCTAGCTTGTTTTTGGATTTATTGAGTTTACACTGTATGATGCCTTCAAAGAGACTTGTTATGTGTTAAATTTGATTTTATATCAGTTAACATTGTTATGGAGCACACACGCACTATACCAGTAATAACAGTTTAAGACTTGATGATTGACTGGGAATTTATTGATGAGTTTTGATATGATGTATTATCATGTTTACTTGATTTCTCTGAGGCTGGGCGAAAAGACTTGTTTTTCTCATTATTGTTGGATTCGTAGGCATATAGATTAGTTGCATTCCATCGCATTGCATTGCATTTTTGTTTTGTTTTTGCTTGAGGACAAGCAAAGGTTTAAGTTTGGGGGTATTTGATAAGTAGGTTTTATACATACTTATCCAGAATCTATTACTTGAATTATTTGCTTAATCTCGTGTTTCTTAGTTACTTTTCATACATTTTGTTTTCATTTTGTAGATTATATGTTCGGAAGCGGAGTGACCAACTATTGGTATGAAATTGCAAGGAAAAGCAATTCCGGATATCGTTCGGGCCTTCATGTTCATTTCATGTGTATTGCATGTTCTTGGCGTGGAACTTGGACTATGTTGTGGGACTCTTTCTTGGATTTTTGGAACATTTTCCATCATTTTAATCGGAAGTTTGGATGCGAGAGTATGGCCTTCTAGCAACAAAGACAAAGTTAAGAGTTGTTTTGGTTGTCATTACACAGCAGCAGCTGCTTCCGATGCAATTTCGACCTTCATCAGTTTGTTATTTCTGAAAACGTAAAGAATTAATGTTGTAGAGCTCGTTGATAGCTTCGATTTGATAGGTTGCGGGCCCCATAACTCCTCCCGGTTTAAAAGTTATGGTAGTTTTAGCAGAGGAGGTTCCAGCAGATTTACAGAAGGTAGGCAAGCTGGGGCTTGCCCTTTTTAGCCTTGATAGCAAGCCAGGGCTTGGGTCCTGGGCAGATTAGCAGCAAGGGGACAAGCCGGGGCTTGATCTTACAAAGGGAAAAGGCAAGCTGGGGCTTGGGTACTCGAAATTTAAGTCTTCTAGTTGGTTTCTAATGCTTCAAACATGAAGTTTAAGTGATGGTGATGACTTGGGACTCGTATATGCATGGATTTGTAATCAGAATACATGTTGAAGTATATAATTAACAACAAACACTGAGATTAAAATATACACAAGGCAAATTACGAAGATTAATATCAGTTTTTCTAAGCAAGCGTTGTAGGAGTAATTCAAGGAGATTTTCGAGACGATTGCGATTCTAGGCTACGTGAAGGGTGTTTTTTAATATTCTTCGTCTTAGGCTATTATTTGTAATTGAAAGAATGATTTCCATGATTTATTTAGTGTTTATTTCTTTTATTATGAACTAATTCACTTTTTAGGCTTATGATGGATCTTTGAGTGAATCTATAATTTTGTAAGCTTTGATTTCCAATTTAATAAGCTATTTCCAGTTTATCTATATTGATTTGAGCTTGAATCTATGAATTGCCTGATTAACAATTCTTTGTGGAATTGGATGGAATCGAGAGAGGATATTCAAATCTAGACCTAGTTGATATAACATGTGTTCATGATTTTGTGAATAGCTTAATTGTGATGAATGTTAAGGTAGAGATATGCTTGACATCGTATGTAATCGGATAGAGAACTTATTCTTCAACCTTCTTCAATTGTAATTCACATAGAGATATAGTGGGTTAGTTGATTAAGGTGTTTAACGGATTTCTATCTTAATTGTGGATTGATGTTAATAGGTATTAGTGCATCGAGAGGTGGTTAATACTACGTTCGTGTTCTTGATTAATAAACTAGGATAGTACATTGAATTGGAATAAATGTGTTAAAATTAGAGAGAAGCTTAGGGTGAAATCATAAGTCTAATTCTCCGTTAATTGTTTGAAATTTCAAATTTTGATATTCGTGGTTGTTTTGTGTTAGTTTAATTGTTCTTCATTTTAGTTTCATTAATTTCAATTATTGAGTTGATTTGTTTAATAAAATTAGGGTTAATAGAAAATTGGTAATTGTAAGTTAGGATTATTACTAGTTAGTCTCTGTGGGAACGATACTTTACTTATCACTTTATTACTTGTTGACCACGTATACTTGCGTGTTGTGCGTAACTAGAATTTACCCAATAGGCACAGCTGCGCCCATCCCAGGCCTAATTGTAGCGCAGCTACGCCACAAGGCAGTGAAGCGTGACTATTTTAACTTTGATATAAACCTTAAAACATGTGTGTAATGAATGTCTAAAGCTATAATACTTGACATAAATGATGTTTAAGCATGAGATCATGTAATGGTTATATAAAACACAGAGTTGTTAAATTTTATTATAGTTTGCAAAATGTAAGAACATTGTAGATCGCGTATCTATAGACTTTAAATATGTGTCAAACACATAGCGAGTCAAGTGTGTGAGAAAGATTTATGAATGTTGATATGAAGCATGTGTAGCTAAGGTATACCTATACATACCTAGCCATTCTAAGAGTATGATGAGAAAGTGAAATGTAGGTTTTACGAACTTAGTTAGGAAACAATGTAACACTATTATTACATTAAGAATGTATGAAGAATGTGACTAATGGATGTAAATCCATGATTATATAATTATGTTGGAATACACGATGCGCAGATAAGCTTTAAGAAGTTAAGTCGTAGTTGATAAACTATGAATCAGGTAAGTCTTTCAGTTCCTATTTGTTATATGAATTCGATAACTGTTAGTTGAGCTATATTATGCTATGCAAATGTTGATGTATATATATGAAATGCATATGAGATATGTATGAAATGTGAAAGTTGATCTTTGATGATATGCTTATGTTGTTAAATCTCTATGCCTGTTATGTGTGAAGTAACATGCATAGTAAATATTAATTGATTATGAATGCATGAGGCTGAATATGCTATTATATATATGTTATGTTTGCATGAAAACTATTAAAATTTTTGGTTTGTCGGAAATAGCACTCTTGCAAATAACCACTTTTACAGGTTTAGGATACACAGTAAAGGTTACGTGCTACTTGATTGATAAAGTCCAATAGTATCGAAGGAGATTGATTTATTATTTAACTAGATGCTCTTGAACCATGTTTAGGTTCTAGTAGATGTACATGATAGTAGTTTATAATGTTTAATACCTGTTAAGTTGTACTATGTGATACATAGAGAAATTTGAATCGAGATGTAAAGATTTATACATAAATTGAATAAAGTGAATCATAGAATAATTTGATTTAGGTATTTGTAATTGATCCGAGTCAAGATATCAATAAAAGATTTATTTTCAAAGGAGATTGAAAAAGTTTAAATTATTCCGCATATTTTTATATCATCGAATATGATGTAAGATAGGAATGGTAAATGACCAAGATTTGAAACTTATAAAAGTTTGGGTCATTACATAGATCCTGGAAATGGAAAGAATTTGTATTCTAAATTGTAATAAGTAAAGTTATATTCATTAAGTTATGAATAAAAGATATAAATAGTTTGATGATAGTAGTATCGTGGCGGACCGGATCCGGGGTTCGAAGGAACCATGATTTGGGGCGTCACAATCGCGCTCCAATAACTGAGCCATATTCACAGCATCTGAATTTAAACAAAGTTTGTGAGAAATGAGGTATTAGCAAATTTTGGGCTTTAAACCTCATAGAAACATTCGCGTCATACGCTCCTCATTATCTACCAAATGGGATGCAAACCGGGATAACTCTGGGAACTTAGCCTCGTATTGCGATACAGTCATATTGTTTTGTTCTAGCTTGATGAATTCCACCACTTTCATGTGACGAATACTCTCAGGAAAGTACCTGTCGTTGAAAAATTCTTAGAACTTCTCCCAAAACATCTTCAGTATGGAAAGATGAGTACGTTTTATAGATTCCCACCAGTAATCTGCTTCTCCTTGTAAATGGAACCTTTTTCTCCTCAAAGCATCCCAAGACATCAAATATCTTGGTGATCTGCTTAATCCACGTCTCTGCCTTAAGTGGCTATGGCTTTCCTAAAAACTCCGGTGGTCCTAACTCCTTAAATTGCTTAGCATTGACCAGCCATGAGTTGCCATTATTTTCACCTACATTTTGAACAGGAGTCTCTCTCACTTGGTGTTACATGAATTGTAGAAAGCTTCTAAACATCTCGTCATTCATCATTTGGTGGGCATTGTTGTTTACATGAGGATTGTTGCCTTCCTGATGCACATTATCCTAGTTATTTATTGGCGGTGTCTTAACGGTCTCATGTCATCAATTGCTTATCTCAAAATTTTTAGATGCCATTTTCAAACACTGCCACAAAACAACGGTTAATTGATATGCCACATCTTATCCCTATATTCTGACCGACCAATTAAATAACAAATAAGCTTAGGTAAGACACACTAGCGAAGGATTTACTCGTCTCTCCCCTCCTAGTTCTAGCCTCAGATCTCTGTCAGGGATCATATCCCTAAGCTTTGATACCAACTGTGGCACCCCTAAAATAAGTATACACAACCCATTCTGAGTCTCCAAATACATGGTACATAATTTAAATACAAACTTAATTTATACAACTGTCGTGCAAAATAAGACAACACAATAGCTGAGTTTCAATACAAATTTTGTCTCGTAGACAATATCCAAACTCAAATGGAGTCCTCATTACAATAATTAACACACTATTTTATAGAATAGTGAGGACTACTATAGCCACCATCTTGGACCATCACTCCATTTCCCGACTAGTCCTAGCTATATTCTCATTTCCTGAAGAGAACAATGAAAGAAAAGGGTGAGCTCAACTAGCCCAGTAAAGAATATAATGACTAAGATAATGTTGAATAAATTATACTTAGCCTTCAATAGTGTACAAACTGATAGAATACAATAGACAACAAGTTTAACTGCAGGGGAACAAGTAATCCATTAGAAGTGTCAAGTAGAGCATGATGTCTACTATCTTCTATGATTTAAAAGTTTATCACTAATATTTTATCTCTGCAACACAATTCAATAAATAATCCACATCACCGAATTATCCATGCACTACGGCCAAGGATATTCATTAGTATCACATCCACGAATTATCCATGCACTACGGGCCAATGATATTCGTTATTATCACATCCACGAATTATTCATGCACTATGAGCCAAGGATATTCGTTATTATCACCAGTGGTCATGATCATGCCAAACAACTGTCCATCAATGCACTACAGGCCAATGAGAACTTTTACCACATCATTTGTAACATTACATGTCATGATTATATTGGTACATAATTCCCGGTCATAATTATACCAATCAACAGTCCATCTATGCACTACGGGCCAAAGATAACTTTTATCACAATTTAAGCATGAGGATGATGACAATGATATACGAATTCAATTAAGTGAGAGCAATGATAAATTTTAAAGATTTATAATTCAATTTATCTAGAGTTCAAGAATGTCCAAATTGTCAACATGATAACTGCTTTGTGGAGTAAAGTTCAAAAATAATATTCATGTATCAAAAATAATTTGGACAGAAAAAAAATCAATTTTTTTTGTGGTGAATAGTACCCCGGGAGAATAGTACTTGAGTAAATAGTACCCTTGAATAGTACTTCGTGAATAGCACCCCATGAATAGTACCGTATGTATGAATAGTACTATATATATGAATAGTGTCGTATGTATGAATAGTACTTTGGCATGAAAAGGTTAAAATTTAACAAGAATGTTCAGAAAAATATTTCTGTGGAACGATACTTGATGAAGCACAAATTTCAAGGATATTCTACTAATTTCAAGGAGTATAAAAGCAACACTTATCAACATAAGTGTCGAATTAGAAATATGAAATGAAATAATATTACTTACATACTACAGAGTATGGAAGAAAATATTATTTCTTACGAATATTGAACAAAAATAATATCCCTTACGAATATTGAACGAAAATAATATCCCTTACGAATATTGAACGAAAAAAATATTCCTTACGAATATTGAATGAAGATAATATTCCTTACGAATATTGAACAAAAATAATATTCCTTACGAATATTGAACAAAAATAATATTCCATACGAATACGAAAAACAATATCTCTTACGAATATGAAATAAATAATACCCCTTACCTTAAAAGGAGAGTAATTCTGACTGGTATAGCGATGATATTCTTGAAGAAAACTTGCACTATTTGCTGCACTCAAAGTTTCCTTAAACTCAAAAGAAATACGCTCAATATTTTAGAAGAAGAATTCTCTAATTCTAGTGTGATTTTCATTTCTAAACTAAGCATCATATTTATAGAAGAATGACAGAGAACTATTTAAGAAAATCACAGGTGCACAGTAAAGAAAAAATCCCGGACGAATTCGACTGATTTTCTAATTTTACTATGCTGCACTATGCAGCACTATGCAACACTATGCATTACTATGCAACACTATGCAGCACTATGTAATATAAAACAAAAACTGAGATTACTTTCTACTGACGATTTTAAAAAATGTGTAAGTGGGGGTCCATGTAATAATCTAAATTTACAACAAATACTTCATAGAAAATCCCTCTATGTATCATAAATCACTTCATTTCAATAAACATATTTTTGATCAACAATTAGTCATTATTAATATTATAACTCACAATATTAACAACCAGATCATTCCAGAAAAGAGGGGGCTTTTCGATAAAGACTTCTTCTTATTGGCGCGCAATTAGATAACCTAACTCATTTCTTCGACAGAACTTTTTAGACATTGTCAACAATGTAAATAATAATATGAATAACGATGTCGTCTCATTTATTGATTTAATAATATAAAATATTGTGCAGATGATACTGTGATAATAATTGAATCAATAATATGACATACTATGCAATAACTACTGTTGCAATAATTGAATAAAACTGAGTGACTTCTTACGTAAGCATCAATAATCGAAGATACTGTGCAATACCGTGTGCTACTGTGCAACCACGCGTATTACTGTACTTTTATTACCGGGTATTTCAACAGTTAATGATAAAAGTTTTGCCAATATTTTTATAAAAAGGTTATTTTTGTCACATTCTATATCCGACAGTAATTCTATTGTGGGGTCCACCAATGATTGTGCCATCGTACGGATATTCCCCGACAAAAAGAATATTTTATGATAACTTGCTTACTTTGCAAAATTTATAAATATTACCCACAACTATAACATTATATCAAATCCACACCTTATTATTTAAAATAACATTTATAGAAAATTAAATCTTTATTCATAAAAGTTGAGATCTTACAAATACACTTCACATAAAGTAAGAAAAACACATTTTCAATAATACACTAGTTTATTTATTATATATTTTATTTTATTAAGTAGTACAAAACTAAGTAAATAATACTTAGCTCATTTTGTTTTATTTTATTAGTCGGAAACTAAGTAAATGTTACTTAATTTACTTCAGTATTGGAAAATTAAGTAATAAGTAAATGTTACTTAACTACTTTAGTATTGGAAAATTAGGCAACATTTATTATATATATATATATATATATATATATATATATATATATATATTAAATAGTTAGTAGGGCCCACAAATTTTGCAATTGAAGACTTCTAAGGGAAATTCCGTCAGAAATTCCATTAAAAATAACAAATATACCAAGTTATT
Source organism: Panax ginseng (assembly GCA_020205605.1). Lineage (NCBI taxonomy): Eukaryota > Viridiplantae > Streptophyta > Magnoliopsida > Apiales > Araliaceae > Panax > Panax ginseng. The sequence continues at coordinate 116,302,186 of CM035129.1, read as the reverse complement.
TATATGCAGTCCATATCAGCAAGAATCAGTAAGCAAGATAAAGGTAGTCCACAAAAAAAGTAAGGCAGTCCAAAATTATCAAGGTAGTCCACAACATATTGATGAAAAATATTCATATATACACAGCATAAGTAAGGCAGTCTCAAATTATCAAGGTAGTCCAAAATCAGTCCCAACATGAGTCGATTAACATAACTGTGATGATTTAAAATCAATCCCAAATTCACTAATTTCAGACCTTTCAGGCCCAAATTGATCAATTTTAGAAAAAATATAAACCAAAATCTCCCAATTTTAGAGTAATTTCATAGAAAATTTAAACCCTCAGACCCAAATTGACCAATCAAAAATCGTTATATAATAATCCAGAATTGCAATAGAAAATAAAATGAAAGGTTTGTGATTCAGATAAAATTGAAGTTATTCTAGGAATATCAATCCAAAAATTTCATAAATTTAGACTAAAATGCACAAATATTGTAATACCAAATTAATATAGTGTACTACTATCCAAATTTCAGACATCAAATTTCATACCCAAATCAAATTATAATACTGAATAATCTTATGATGCAGTTAAATGAAAATCATTGAACATACATACTTTGAAAATTAGGAGAGAACAAACAGTGGAATGGAATGGAGTGAGGAGAAGAAGAATCGTCTTATGACGACTTGCCTGAGTCGATTGGCGGTGACGAAATCGATGGTCGAGACTAAGACGACATGACATCGACGACGACGTCTGGTGGCAGCTATACGAGGGTCGACTAAGATAGTGAGAGATGAGAGAGAGAGATAAAGTTAACACGATATATATATATATATATATGCGGCTGAAGGAAATGAAATTTGGTTTAGGTTTTATTAGTTATTTTCAGCGGAATGTCCGTTAGAACTAATTCCCTCGGATTTATTGTATTTACGACATAATTTTCCTCAAAAATAATTATGCATTCAAATGAAAATAGGATTATTTGGTGGGAATCTTGGCGCCAAAGAGAGGCTCCTACTTTAGTCAAAATTCTGTCAGAATTGAAATATTTTTGAGGGAATTATACTTGACAAAATATTCCATCAGAAATATGGTACTTACCATGAATTATAATTCTTTGAGGATAATTCCTTCGAATTTAACCCTTTTTCTTATAGTGACATTCGGGATGAAAATTCCAACCTAAGTAGAATTCGACCGAACCGCAATGAATCGACCAATTTTTAACTGAATCTATGATTGGGTCATGCAATTGTGAAACAAAAATATATAAATCAAGGCAACGTGATGTTGTACTAGTATTTGTTATTTGTCTAGTGATGCACCAACCGTTTCCGATGCACACAACAAGAAAAAGGTTTAATTCTGACGAAATATTCCGTCAGCAATTCGGTCGGATATACATAGGTCGACATTTAGTCCGTCAAAAATTTGGTCAAAAATAACAAAGTTGACGAATAAATTCTGACAAATATTTCATCGGAATTATCCTATTCTTGACAGATATGTTCGATCGAGACTATTTTATCTATTTTACTTCTGCCACGTGTCATTATTGGTTGGACTTAGAAGAAAATATTTTTAACAGAACTTTCGTCGACATTAAACAACTTTCGTCAAAATTAGTTAGATTTTATATTATATTATAATAACCTAATTTGGACAGAAGTTTCGTCGGACATATTAAATTTCGTCGAAAATAAGGATTTTTTAAAAATATTTTTTTTTTGGTAGTTTTCAGGGTTTTAACCCACGTTTTTGAACCTGTAAACCTGCTTTATCCCAACAACATATACAACATAACTATTACTATCCAACATGTACATCAGTAACTGGCTTATGTTCACATACAATTTTAATATGAATTACCTAGACCAATAATAATAAATATAAACTAATTTTCCATAAGACATATAAAAATAGAAGTTAAATACAATGTTTAAACTACAATATGTCAACCATCAACTAAACTACGAGGATTTACATCATATTAAGCTAAACTAAAGTAAAGACTAATAAAATATGTATAAATCATCTACAAAACTATGTCAAGATATTAGTACTACCGCCGGTGTGAGGAGTATCATCAAGCGGGGGTCGACGGTGCTGCTCTAGTGTATGAAAATCATTGTCGTCGTCCCTCCGCTCGTGATCGACATCACCAGACTCCTCGACATCACCAACTTGGTCGGGATCGCCACCTTATTGATACAATTAAAAATATAACTCATTAATTTATATAACTGAATTAAAGATACAGCTAAATAAAAATTAAATAACTCACAAAATAGTCAACTTAAAATGAATAGTATACTTGAGTAGTCAGGGCCTGACTTAGCATCGGCCCAAAAGAATCTATGAGTAGGGTAACCACCATCCGGATCACCTCGTCGCGTATCGTGTCGAACTGCTTCTGAGGGATACTCGTACTCTCAACGGTGGCCCCAGCTACAATGTCTTGACCAAGCTAGTGGAGGTGAGCACGGTTGGCCAGGTGCTGGCGAAGGAATATTGGATCCGTACCAAACCTCTCCGACACCACCGTCATAACCTTTTAGAACATGGCATCATCTAAGTCAATGCCCGTATGTGATGGTCCCACGAGTGCTCTCGGCCGCAAACACTAGCTAGAGCCTGGAAAAATAAATATAACATCAGTTATAATCTTCTTCACTTTATTCATAAATGAGAAATATACTAAAATTTATACCTCTATATACTATATATGTTGGTATCCTCAGCAACCCCAACACTTGATACGTACTAGTAGTGCCATTGGGAGGATCTTGAAACGCGATCTAAAGAGTCATCTCCTAATCATGAGATAAACTAATTTTGGGCAGAGGGATGGTGGAAGCCAACGTCTTGGAATCGCCCATAGCAGTCTGTAACTTAGCTATATTCTGGTCCTAGAGCTTCTCAAAACGGTCCTATAATTTAATATATGAGTTAATTAAATCATCATATTAATTACGTAATATTAATAAATACCAATTATTATAAATAGATGTATTACCCATATAGTTAATGCTGCGGTAGACATCGTTAATGCTGGAGTTGATGCCTTCGGTGTATGGGCTCTATCCTATAACTCGAGCATAGTAGGAGGTCGATCCAAGTTCCTCCGCATGACCTAATAAATACATTAATTAATATCAAATTACTTTACTATAGATCCCAAAAATATTAAAATAAACAAGTAAATATAAATGCATACCGACTTAACCTCTAAAAATTACTTTGAGCTAGTAGTATATAGGATCTAGAGTTGGCCTCGATTATTTTTCATTTGCTCAGACTTTATCTTGGAAGCATCAGCATCACAGTATGTACACATTGAATTCCATGTTGCATCTGAGACTATCTACGGCTGATGGTCTCATATAGTACTCTCGGGCTAGTCTACGACTGCCCAAGATGCCTTCTGGCTCATCTGGTACAACCAACCGACATAGTTTTTTGTGATGTGTGAAATAATAACATCTTCATCGGCTTTATAAAAGATACCCTCCTTGTATCTATAATATGACTAAAAAAATTCATAACGTATGTATCAGTAAAAATTTGAACAATATATAAATAACTAGGATAAACTTTTTTGTTTAATATATGTCATTCGACTTACGTGAAAGTCGCGCAACATTGTCGCCATAAAGGAGGCATTATACTGCGTGTACTTGCTAAATCACATGCAGCCAATCGAGAGATGTGTCAGGTAGATGGCGTGTAAGTTTGCCTTAGCGACAGGGTCCAAAATACTAGAATAAAAAAATTGATGGACTATTTTAATATTTAAGCATTTTAATTGAACATGATATATTATAGTTGAAACTTAGTGCGACGAGCCGACATCAACACGGATTATGTGTGGAACTGTCGGCGGATGGTCGAATAAATCGAGGTTAGTCCCTCGGTGACGTCGACGCCCAACATCTGTAGGTATAGGTGATGACATTGTGAAAAAAAATAGTAAATGGTCTTTTTTCATAAACTATAAAAAGTAAAAAAATGAATGTGAAAACCAAAACGACGTTTACTTACTAGCTGATGAAGATGGCCCACCCTAGGAGCCGTCGCCATATCCTATACGGCCACCACCACGGTGACCTCCATCGCTTTGTGTAGGCATAACTGTACTACTGAAATTACCAACATTAAATAATTAAATTGTAGTTAATTTATTTTAATAACCATTTTTATTAGTAAAATATTTACAAAACAATAATTAGTTAAGACTTAGTCCATCGTCAAACCCATCAGAATCAAAATCATTGGCATCCTCTAATTCTATCTCTTCCTCGTCCATATCAATTTCTTCGTTGTTATAATCTTGTACGACGACATACGGAATGACAACCACATATTCCTCAACTTCATAAGTATGAGCCATCTCTTAGAGTCAGACATGCCAAACTTCTTTAGCATAGTTTTAATGTATGTTATTTGGGTCAAGCTAATCATCCTTTTAAATCTATATCTATAGATTTGTATCCCAATACATAGGATCCTTCTCTCAAGTCCTTCATGGAGAAGTGTTTAGATAACCCTATCATTAATGATTGTAGCATAGGTATGTCATTCCCTATCAATAGTATAGCATCAACCTATAGTACTAGGAATGTCACAGCGCTCCCACTAACCTTCTTGTACACACAAGGTTTATCCTTATTTTTGATAAAATCAAACTCTTTGATTGTCTCATCAAAACGAATGTTCCATCTGCGAGAAGCTTGCTTTAATCAATAAATGGATTATTGTAGCTTACTGACTTGATTTGTTCCAAACTTTGAAACAAAAACCTCTAGCTATATTATATATACATCTTTTTCTAGTTTCCCATTGAGGAAGGCCGTTTTCACGTCCATTCGTCAGATCTCGTATTTGTAGTAAGCCGCAATTATAAGCAAAATTTAAATGAACTTGAGTATAGAAACTTGTGAAAAGGTTTCATCATAGTCAACTTCTTGTCTTTTCTTGAAACCTTTTACCACCAGTCTAGCCTTATAGGTCTCTACCTTTCCATCTTCCCCAGACTTTCTTTTAAAGACCCATTTACACCCTATAGGCACTATTCCTTCCGGTGGAGTAACAAAAGTCCACACTTGGTTCTCATATATGGATTCCATTTCAGATTTCATGGTGGTTTTCCATTTATCTGAGTTTTTACTACTCATTTCCTCATCATATGTAACTAGATCATCATCATCTATGACTCGTACCTTTCCATCATCTTCTATGATGAATCCATAACTTTGAGGTATCTTTTGTACTCTTCCAGATTTATGAGTTGGCTGTGGTACAGAAGGTATTTCAACTTGGACAGATTCATCTAGTTGACCTGTAGTGGTTTGTGGTTCTTAAACTTCTTCAAGATCTATTTTTCTCCCATTAACACCTTTGAGGATAAACTCCTTTTCCAATAAGGTAGCGTGTTTTGCACCAAACACCTTTTTTCAGTAGGATTATAAAAATAGTATCCTAAACTTTCTTTAGGATATCCCACAAAACTGTACTTATTAGATCTTGCCCCAAGCTTATTATTCTAAAACTTCTTCACATAAACTGGACATCCCCAAATCTAAACATGCTTAAGACTAGGTTTCCACAATGTCCATAACTCATATGGAGTGTTAGGGACGGATTTTGAGGGGACCTTATTTAGTAGATACACAACCATCTTTAGGGAATGACCCTGGAATGATATTGGAAGATTGGTGAAACTCATCATAGACCGCACTATGTCTAACAAGGTATGATTTCTTCTTTCAGATACTCCATTCAACTGTGGTGTACCAGGAGGTGCCCATTGTGAGACGATGCCATTATCCTTGAAATGATTGAGAAACTCATTGCCTAAGTATTCACCTCTTTGATCGAATCGAAGAATCTTAATACTTTTGCCAGTTTGTTTCTCAACTTCACTTCTGAACTCTTTGAACCTTTCAAATGATTTAGATTTATATTTTATCAAATAAACATATCTAACCCTTGAATGATCATCAGTGAAAGTAATGAAATAAGAATACCCGCCTCGTTAATTTATTTTCATAGGTCCATGTACATCTATGTGTACCAATTCTAACAATCTTGCAACTCTTATTATGTCTACTTAATGGAGATTTAGTCGTCTTTCCCATGAGAAAAGATTCAGAAGTTGGATATGATTCAAAATTAAAGGACTCTAAAAGCCCATCTTTATGTAAATTGTTTAGTCTTGTTTCATTGATATGACTGAGTCTGCAATGTCATACGAAAGTATGATTCACATCATCCATTTTCCTTTTATTATTTTGTTCATATTTTCATGTAAGTTGTAACAATCCAGAATTTTATTTATAATTTCAAATATTTATTGAATTAAATAAATATTTTTAATTGATGTGTTTGTTGTTTAGTAGATATTTGTTGGATTATTTATTAATAAGTAAATAATTCATGAGTTATAGAAATTAACTTAATTAAGATAAAAGAGTGATGAATTAAATTTATGAGATAATACTCTAATTTAACTCAATAACTAAATTAGAGAGTTATTAAGGATTATATGGTTTGTTATAATGTTATTTAATTTGATTTTTGTAATTAAAGTGATGTGTTAATTTATTAAATAAACTTATAATTATAATGAGAATTACAATTTTTTTGTATTGGTTTATATGGTAAATGGATTTAATAAATTGTTATTAGATTTAATTTAATTTGAATATGGGAATTTATTTAATTAAAGTGTGACCATAAATTATATTATAAAGGAGTTATTAAAATAAGTTAAGGGAGGTTAATTAAGTTTTTGCTAAACAAGACTTATTGAATGTTAAGTCTTTAATTTAAATATGTTTTACCAAACAAGGTGTAAGAGTTAATGAGTTAATTTTTAGTTAGTTAGCCAAACAAGCCTTATGACTTTTGAGTTTAAAAAAAAATTGATGTTAAAGTTATAATTATATTATATACTTAATATATATATTATTACTTATACGTTATATTTGGTTTAGTATGTAAGTTAGAGTTTAGAATAGGGAGAAAGACTCAGAAGAAGAAAAAAGAAGAGAAGAAGAAAATTACAGAGAAAAGTAAGAGAGAATTGGGAGAAGTCTAGAGAGAGAAATTGGGGAAAAAGAAAGCTTCATAATCAAAAGAATAGCCATCATCTTCTAAAATTAAGGTATCCTCTTGCTTGTATTTTTCAAAAAGTTGTAGTTATATTCTCTTCTAAAATTATCTGTAAAAACTTTGTGAAGGTTGAATTGTTTGTTGTATATGGCTTTATATGATAAATTATTTGTTATAAAATTGTTTTCATAAGTTTATATATGAGTATAGTGAATGAATTCATGTTAAGTATGTATTTTGTGAAGGAAATTATATTATAGTGAATTGGTATGAACATATATGAATATGGCTTAGTTTAAAGTAAAATTAAGGTTTAATTAGTTGTATAATATATAAATTGAATATTGAATTCAAAAGAGGATGAATAAACATAAGCATAGTATGTTGAAATAACTGTTTTGGTTGAAAAACAAAATCACAATGATGATTTTCACTGAAACTTTCAAAAAGTGAAGTTTTAGCAAAAATAGTGAAAATTAATTGTTGTAATTTGGATGTGTATGTTGTTTAGATGTCTAGAATTGCGTTAGAAAACATTAGATTATGTTTCTATAAACCTGTTACACCTTGGGTAGGTTGGTATGGTTGTTAGAAAGTAGTTTGGACACCTAATTTGGCTTTCCATAGTGTTTTGGAGCACAAAATCGTTAAATCGTGAGAGGGACCCGCCTCGTGGGTCCTCGATCAAAAAAACACACTTTTGAAGAGGGGGGTAGTGTGCCTAGCCATTGTTGGAAAACAAAATCTGACATGACATGTTTTACTAAAATAGCCATAACTTTTTCATACGAACTCCGATTGAGGTGATTCAAAATGATCCAGAACGAGGACGAATAGACCTACAACATTTGTTCTTTACATCTTTTAATTTAAGGTCTTTAGGAAGGGTAAATATTTTTGACTGTTACGTATTTAGAGGCAATCGGAGGGCGTCGAACGAGCACATACGCAAGTATAGTGCTCCCGACGATGGAATATGTTATTCTAAGTGATGTAACATGAAAATCCATGATATTATACATGACATATAAAATTTCCTTGCTCATAATAGAAAGCATTGGCATGACTTAGTATGTGGTTTGAAAAGAAACTTAAAGATTTTGAAAAAAAAAATAAACCTTGTGGAATCTTATGTTCTATAAGTTCTGAACTTAGTGGTTTATATACATGATTGAGTTCATATATAAATGAGCATGATATGGTGTTTGTAGTGTCTTGTTCATGATAAAACTTGTTAGACCTTGTGTTAGAAAAGTTTTCAAGAGAAACTTGATATAATAGAACTAAGGTGCATAAATGCTACATGAGGTAGGTTTTGAACTTGAGAAGATGTTATCATGACTTAGTTACTTATGATAAGAGTTTTTAAAAGTTGTCTTATATGTGCTATACTACATCATTAATGATAAAATGATTTCAAAGACAAACTCCATTATCTTTTGTAAACTAAGTATTAAAACATAAATGATATGTGCACTCAACTAGTCAAGCATGACATAAGTTATTAAGCATGTTTTAAAAGTATGAACTATGCTATGTCCATGTAAATGAGATAGATACATGTGAGCATGCTATTAGAGGCTTATTAGTACAAATATATGGTTTAAAAGCTTATAACATCAAATCTTGTTAAAGAAAGTTGTTAAGCCTTATTGTTTGAAATAAATCATTACGGAGCTAAGTAATTTGAATGTGAACTTGAAAATAGATCACAACCTGTTTGATGTTAAGTACGGATGGTTAAGGTATACTTATACATGCCTAGCTATTCTAAGAGTATGATGAGAAAGTGAAATGAAGGTTTTACAAACCTAGTTAGAAAACAATGTAACGTTACTATTATATTAAGAATGTATGAAATATATGACTAATGGATGTGAATCCATGATTATATAACTGTGTAGGAATACACGAAGTGCAGATAAGTGTTAAGCAGTTAAGTCGTAGTTCATAAACTATGAATCAGGCCAGTCTTTCAGTTCCTATTTGTTATATGAACTTGATGATTAACTATTTTAAATCTTTATTGCAAAGAGCATGATGTGTTATATATATGTTGAAAGTATGAAATGTTAAAGTCAATTTATGACTATGTTGATTGATTAAATCATGCTAATTGGGTAAGGACTCAATCTTTATACTTATTATATGAACTGTAGCATGTATGTTATATGTTGAGCATGTTATTATGTCTTTATGTGATGCATGAAAGCTATTAGATTTTTTGGGTCATCGACCTCAACCTTGAAAATAACCACTTTTGCAGGTTTAAGATTCAAGGTAAAGTTATGTGTTACTTGAAAGACATGAATCAGATGTGATACTTGAAGATTTATACACTTTGGTTGTGTTATTATTATTTGAACCATGTTTAAGGTTCCGAATAATGTATTAATGTTGAATTATAATATCGTTGTCGATGTCGGGATTTTTGAGTGTCCCTTTTCATTACTTATTCTTTGGTCTGACATGTACAATGTTGACGATTTGACTTTAAGAGTCGCCAGTTGGTGTATTTAACTGGTTGCACCAATGCAACCGAAAAGGTTTGCACATTAACCCAGTGTTTTGGCACTGCTAGACGGGTCTGTGAAATCGAGATTTATTTTGGGTCCGGGGGCTTGATTATGCGGAGGGAAGGTGTTAGGCACCCCTCGACATCCGTGTTTAATGGTGTGATCGCCACTTTTCAAAAAAATTATTATATGAATGTGTGTGTTTGTGTGTGTGTGGATCAATGTGCAGTTATTTGAAAGTAGTGCGAGGCCTCATTCGCACCTATATACACAAGGTTTGAATTTTATAGAAAAATTCAGTTTTAACCAAGATATAGCAATGAAGTTTTGTAAAAGAGGTTTTTCAAACCCTGTGCTCAATAGGAATTGAGACCTTTTCATACTTCCATTTTATTATTAAATGTTCGGCTTGTTTGCTTTTATTTTCGAGATGCGAAGTATTCTCGAGAAAATAATATCTGTGATCTTTGAGAGCTCCTTATGGGCATGACAACCATCCAAAGAAATTTAGACATGTAAAATAATATACAAAGTCGCCATGACTAAAAAATGTCCATCATGGGAACAAGAATCTAGATTGAAGAACTGAACGTATGATCACATGATTCCTAAGCTCACATGATACTTGCAATTTGTATGGAAAGTAGTAAGCGAGTTATATATATATAAAAGTTGTAATATATATATATATATATATATATATATATATATATATATATATATATATATATATATATATATATATAGATCTACCGGATCACATGAAGTAAACTCAAAGGGACAAAATATAAATAAAGCTGTAAAAGCGATCAACTACCACGAGGTAAACTCTAGGCAGGACAAAATTTAAATAAAGCTGTAAAAGGCCACGAAGTGAACTTCAGGCCTGACAAAAATGTATATATATATATATATATATATATATATATATATGCAATAAACGCACTAGATGTGAATCCAGGCTCATCGGATATGTCCGACAGCAATTATATATATGTATATATATATAAAAGCGATTAAACGCACTAGATGTAAATCTAGGCTCATCAGATATGTCTGACAATAGTTATATATATATATAAACAATTAAACGCACCGGATATAAAATCCAGGCTCATCAGACATAGTCTGACCACAGTTTATATATATAAGTATATATATATAAAAGAAATTAAATGCTCAGGGCATCAAGTTCAGGCTCAATCGAGGCATAACTCGATAATGTTAGTCCATATATAAATATATATATATATATATATATATATATATATATATATATATATATATATAGAGAGAAATGAAAACCACTGATCAAGAAATGCAGGTAAACACACTCACACGACTCTCAACGTGTATAATAGTGTGTGCTAATATGAGAAGAAGGCTTTATATAATATAAGAAGGCTTACAGTGGGCTACCAAAGTAAACTTCTATGACTTTAAATGGATAAACACTCAGCTCCCGCCGGATAAAAGATAGCTATATGTGAGCTAACTAGTGTTTAGAAGTGAGGAAACACTCAAAAGATGTGTATGCAGAGTAAAATGGACAAGGCTTCCTCGCCTTTTTCCCTCCCTCTTTTTTCAAATGGCTGACCCCAAGGCTTGTATATATAGATGGATGGCCTCAGGTACACTTGCGGCAGCCGCGGTTGTACCTACGGCTAGTCGTGGTGCATCCGAGCCTCGCGGGTCCCGTTGTCTAGTAGTACGTGCACTCATGCACTGCAATGTCTGCTCAAACTTGCAGAACTTCAATTCGAGCATCCAAACGAGGTATATCTGACCTTCTTCGGACCGCTTGTGTCAAGAGTTACATAATGACATGGATTAGAGGTTGTACGAAGTTAGGAAGAGGGGTCTATGCCCATGGTCTTCAAGCTTCAAATTCTATCCAAAGTACTGTCACACGTAATAGTAACTCGGGATTGTCAATCCTTGGCTCTTGTGGGACATTGTGGGATGTATGTATGTATGAAGTGTTGAGACGACGTGTCATTGTCAAAGGAACAAGATGACATTTGACTCCTCGCCGGGGTTATCGCCGGTTTGAGTTAAAAGTAGACTTTGATCAAGGTTACAGCTGAGATTGGACTACTTGTTGGTATGCCGCGATATCATCTTGTTGAGATGGTAAGATGACGTTTGTGACTCCTCACCGGGGTTATCGCCGGTTTAAGCAGAAAGCAGACGTTGCTCAGGGTTACATCTGAGATTGGACTGCTGCTTGTTTGTATGTCTCATTATCATCTGTGGGTGTTCCTGTCTGCCCGTTGTTATCTCTAGGTCTGAGGTGTGTGTGCCTCGACAGGATGTCTGTGGTTGAAGCTGATTGCATATGTTTGAAACAAGCATTTTTGGGGTTATCGCCTCAATGGCATCTCTAGGGTTTATCACCAAGGATGGGGTTGCTACTCCCAGTGTTGTCTCTGGGACTGGAACTAAGCGTCGCGGTGTTATCGCCGAGACAGAACTGTCCTCTTCGGTGTTGTTGCCGGTCTTTTGATCTGCATATCTCGGGATTATCTCCGAGATTGGAAATAACATTCCCGGTGTGTGTTCCGGGTTTGAGATGATGTTCCCGGTTTGTGTTCCGGGTTGGAGCTAAACTTCTGGTAGTATCCGGAATGGATGTAAGCTGTCTTTCAGGGTTATCTCCAAAAGACAAATCTACCCTCCTGCAATGTTAGTAATAGGAGCGCATAAAATTTCGAGTGTCTACAGATGCCCCTCTTTATCATATTCATACAATGCAAGGCATGCATAGGATAAAGAATCTTAGGCATTTGAAATGCAAGCAAGATAAACATGATGCTATATGCAGCAACATGATGCAAATGTATGATGCATGATTGCCAGGTAATCCTATTGGGATGATAATCAGTGATGGCTTGGACATGCAATCCAAGTCTCCAAAGATGTTGACGTTGGGGTTATCACCAAAGTCCTGAATCCTAGATACTGGCTTATATTCCATAGAGGTACCTCTTGTGTGTAAGAGATCTGTGGGGATAAAGCTTTGTCTGTTTGAGGATGTGTATAATATATTCCCTCATTCTGTCGGAGTTACTGCCAATAGTTTGTTGTTATCAAGGTTGCCTGATTCTTCGCTGATGTGTGTATCACCAGATAAATCCCTGCTGGGTGTATTGTCAAGGCTGCTTGACCTTCATTGATGTATGTGTCAATGGTAGCATTACGTTGTGACCCCCGCTGGGGAAGGTTGCTTTGATGGATTTACTTGCCATCGGCTAACATGACGTCAATGCTGTTTGACCTTCATTGATGTGTGTATCAATGGTTGCATTGCGTTGTAACCTCCGCTGGGGATATGCAAAAGTTTGAAGGATATGCGTTGTGACCCCCGTCGGGGATACGTAGATGTTGATAATTTCGGCATTGTAACCCCTATCGGGGAGGTTTGATATATTGTGGTTTTGCGTTGTAACCCCCGCCGGGGAGGTTTGATATATCGTGGTTTTGCGTTGTAACCCCCACTGGGGAGGTTTTAGGGTTATGACCTTGCAAATGATGGCATCGGACCTTTGTGGGGTATTGTCGAGTATGACCTATGAAAGCTGAGGTCATTGGTATAGTATACCCTGTATTCAGGAAAATACCTTTTAGACGACATGAGTTTAACTCTAACCGACGAAAAACCAGGATTTTAGGCTATTCCGCTCAATTGCGTAGCACTTTTATTCCTGATTTGGCCTTTTCAGCTTGTGAGACCTACTTTGCAACTCTAACTGGAGCGAGCCAAAGGTGTGGGACCCATATAGGAGTACCGCAGGTGTACCTGCAGGAGCCGCAGGTTAGTCTACGGCCAACCGTGCCTATGTATAGGCGGCTGGTTGCTTTCATAAGTCATTTTCAAGTTGTATAGCGAAGGAAATCCGAGAGCTCTTCTTCAGATCTCTTTGAAGTAAGGCAAATTTCGCATATTCTCGCCACCGTACAAGCGTTCTCTTCATCATTCCAGTAACACATGCGTGTATTTTTTTCCAATTTCTATCCGTTGAAAAATGACTTATCGCATTAAATGCATTTAGACACATAGTAGTGAATATGCATGCTGATATGACTTGATAGAAAATATTCAACATAGTAAATGTTAGTATTAAACCATGCTGAACATAATGATGTGAAAAAATTTGACTTTTGAAGTAGTCAAATTGGCCCCTTTTACTGTCATTTCTTATCCTATCTGAGGACAAATGAGTAAAGGTAGAAAAGTAAAATAATCCTGGTAATTAGACTACAGTTACGAATTTTTACTGTGATGTGATTAATGCATATAGGATGTATATGAATGTGTATAGGTGTGCTACTGAATGGCCACCTAGTCATGCCTATGTGCATGTGGATAGTCCTATTTACAAAGGGGGTATGGCAAAATTTTCCCAAAATGTAGGTATTGGGTAGTCATGCATTTTTAACTCTACTGTAGATGTATGTTAAAACAATGCATGCATGCATGTAATCATAGAATGGATTTGGAAAAGACTCTATGTAAGAAATTACCACACCCTTTCTGAGGTGATTTGGAGACTTGTTGTCTAGATATCATGGATCCGGATCAGCTGAGTAGTTCTCGCAGGACCATTTCTGGTGTACGGAGGAGAGCTTTTGAAGAGACTCAACGCCGTTCTGTTAGACAGCCTCATCGTTTGGCGGAGGCGGTGATACGTCTTATTCGGGTTGAAGTGCCGAATGTCGAGGACGAGGAGGAGGATGCACCGATCGAGGTTCTTGCTCTTGCTATATGTGATCCCCGTAGGGAATTGCAAGGTATTCAAGTGGCGAACCCAGATCTTCTGGGTGACTTGAGTAGGCATCCTTCAGTATACCTGCACGCAAACGAGGTATGAAGTTAGATCTTTAATCTTCCTTATTTCCTATTAATGAGGAGTCAAGGAGTCTGATGTTGATCTGCATTTGATGTAGGTTCCCGACATCACACAGCCTCGAGGGAACTGGTTTAGCATCTACTCTATGTATCAGGTATAAGACCCCAACTTTTATGAATAAAGATGATTTTTCTATGAATATTATTTTTGAGTATTATGGAATGAATTTGATATAATGTTATAGTTGTGGGTAGTATTTATAAATTTTGCAAAGTACACAAGTTGTCTTATAAATATTCGATTGGTCTGGGAATATTCTTTTTGCAGGGAATATTCGTACAACGACACAATCATTGGTGGACCCCACAACAGAATTATTGTCGGATTGAGAAAACGATAAAAATATTTATAAATAACTACGGAGGTGTTATTGTTAAAAGCTGTTGAACTACCCAAAGAGTAAAAAGTGCTGATGTCTGGCGTGGTTGCATAGTAGCACACCAGTATTGATTATTGATGCTTACGTAAGAAGTCACTTAGTTATACTCAATTATTGCTACAGTAATTGCTGCATCATATCTCTCATATTATTGATTCGATTATTGTCAGTACTATCTACATTATATGTTATATTATTAAATCAATAATTGAGACGACAAAGTTATTCATATTATTAAATTGCAATATTTACAATGTCTAGAAGTTCTGTCAAGGAGAGGTTTGGTCACCTAATTGCGCGCCAATAGGAAGAAATCCTTATTGGAAAGCCCCCTCTTTCTTGGGAACAACCTGTTTGTTAAATATTGTGAGTTATGATATTAATGATGGATAAGTTCGTGTTGATTAAAGATGAATTTGATAGTTCCATTGTGTTAAAATTATTTGTGTTAGTGAGAATCGACATTTATTTCGATAATAATTGATGTTTGGAGGTTATATTGTTCAATCGGGTATTCGGGGCACTTTTCATGTCGGAGTACTATTCACGAGTTACTATTCATAAGTTACTATTCATGAGTTACTATTCACGAGTTACTATTCATGAGTTACTATTCACCCGATTACTATTCACTCTAGTATTGTTCACTCGGGTATTTGGGTACAATATTATTCCATGAGGAGATGTGCTAATTTTTCTGACCGTTGGTTGAAATTATAATAGTAAATCAATATGGATCGTTGATTTAACGTCTTAATAGTAACTTGTCCCTTCAATATTACCAAGAGTTAATTGCCCCATCGTAAATAGTAGTTGTCTCTTCAATATTACCAAGAGTTATTTGCCTCTTCGGTGTTCCAAGAGTTAATTACCCCTTCGCAAATAGTAGTTGTCTCTTCAATATTACCAAGAGTCATTTTGACCCTTCGTTAAGACCAAGAGCCACTCTCAGTTTTTCTATAAATAGAAGCTCATTCCTTCATTATTTCTTATTTAATTCTTTGAAACTCTAGAGAGAAATTATAGAGAGAAAGAAGAAGAGTATTCTGCTACTTTACTACTTCTATATCCAGTTTCTTTTACGGTAAGGGGTGTTATTCTTTCTTATTCATGAAGAGAACTTCTGTTATTCCATTCTTTATTATTCTATTGGAATAACCTGTATATGGGGCATACCCTATACATAACCTGTATACGCGACATACCCTATACTTGGTGAAATCCTTATGTTATTCCATTCTTTATTATTCTATTGGAATAACCTGTATACGTGGCATACCCTATACATAACCTGTATACGCGGCATACTCTATACTTGGTGAAATCCTTATGTTATTCCATTCTTTATTATTCGGTTGGAATATCCTGTCTGTGTGTTTTACACCGGACCTGGTTTTGTCTTTATTATTCTGTTGGAATATCCTGTCTGTGTGTTTTACACCGGACCTGGTTCCGTTACTTATTATTCTGTTGAAATATCCTGTCTATGCGAAGTACCGCATGCATGGTGATTTCTTTTGTTATTCCATTCTTTATTATACTCAGTTGGTTAAAGTTTTGACTTCTATACTTCATGAAATTAGTGGAATATCCTTGATATTTGCGCTTCATCCAGTATCTTTTCATGGAAATATTCTTCTAAGCATTCTTGAATTTTACTCTACAAAGAAGTATCATGTTGACAATTTGGACGTTATTAGTTTCTGGATAATTTAATTCGTGAACTTGTTTTATTGAATTCTTATATCATTGTCATCATCCTCATGTTTATATTTTTTTGAAAGTCATCTGTGGCTTGTAATGCATAGATGGACTTGGTATGATTATGACCAAGGATTATTCTGTATAATCATGACCATAATGTTACAAATGATGTGGTAAAAGTCCTCATTGGCCCGTAGTGCATTGATGGACAGTTGTTGGCATGATCATGACCATTGATGAATACACGAATATCCTTGGCCCGTAGTGCATGGATAATTTGTGGTCGTGACCCTAATGAATATCCTTGGCCGTAGTGCAGGGATGATGTGGATTATTTATTAAGCTGAGTCTCAACTATAAAAATTGATGAAAATGTTTTAAATCATAAAAGATAGTAGATTTTATTCTCTACTTGACTCTTTTAATGGATTGCTTGTTCTGCTGCAGTTAAACTTGATGTCTATTGTATTTTATCAGTTTAACATTGTTGAGGACTAATGATAATTTATTCTACATTATCTTAGTCATAATATTTCTTACTGGGCTAGTTGAGCTCACCCTTTCTTCACCGTTTCTCAGGGAAATGAGAATATAGTTGGGAGCGAGTGAGAGCAGTTGACAAATTCGGATGATAGCATTAGTAGTCCTCACTATTCTGTTAAATAGTGTGATAATAAATGTAATGAGGACTGAATTTGAGTTTGTATACTATCTATGAGGACTCCATTGAGAATGGATATTGTCTAGAAGGCAATATTCTTGTTTAAACTCTCAGTTTATGTTTTACACGACAGTTGTATAATTATGTTGTATTTGATTTTTGTACTATTTATTTGGCGACTCAAAATGGGTGATGTATACCTATTTTGGGGGCGTCACAGTTGGTATCAAAGCTTAGGGATATGATCCCTGGCTAAGGTGTGAGACAAGAACTAGGAGGGGAGAGACGGGGAATTTCTTCGGTAGTATGACCTACCTAAGTTTATTTGATATTTAATTGGTCGGTCAGAGTATAGGGATAATATGTGATATGATAATTAACCCTTGTTTTGTGGTAGTTTTTGAAAATGGCATCCGAGAATGTTGAGTCCACAGATCAATAATCAGGATAATGTGTACCAGGAAGGCGACATTCCTCAGGCAAACAATAACACTGACCAAATGATGAACGATGCAATGTTCCGAGGCTTCATGCAACATCAGGCAAGAACGGCTCCTGTCCAAAATATAGGTTGAAATACTGGCAAGAGGTACCTTTTCCGAGGAGGAAAAGGTTCCCTTTGCCACCTTCATGTTGCGGGCAGAGGCAGATTATTGGTGGGAATCTGTAAAGCGTACTCAACCTGCCGCACTGAAGATGTCTTGGGAGAAGTTCTAAGAACTGTTCAACGACAAGTACTTTCCCGAAAGTATTCGTCACACGAAAGAGGTAGAGTTCATCAAGCTAGAACAAAATAACATGACCGTATCGCAATACGAAGCCAAGTTTGCAGAGTTGTCCCGGTTTGCGTCCCATTTGGTTGATAATGAGGAGAGAATGACGCGAATGTTTTTAAGAGGTTTGAAACCTGAGATACGTAAATATCTTATCTCTCATAAAGCGTATACGTATTAGGATGTTGTTAATAGGGCTCAATTATTGGAGTGCAATAATGAGTCAACCCAACCAAAAAGAGAGCAAAGGCAAAATGATAATACGGTGATACTTGATCATCGAAGCGGTGACAATAAGCGTGGAGGTAATTAACATGCCAGAAATGGTAACCACTTCGGTGGTAATCATCGCCAAAATAATAAGAACGAACATTTCAAGAAGAGAAGATTCAACAATGATGGAAAGACGTCAGCATCAGCACCTGTCGTTAAGGAAGGAGAATGACCACCTATCATATGCTTCAAGTGAGGAGGAGAGGGACACATCAGTCCTAACTGTGCGATGCCATCTAAAGAATGTTACAACTGTGGAAAAGAAGGTCACCTGGCATGATTTTGTCGTGCACCAAAGATAAGTCCAGCTGGGATGGAGGCATCAAAGGCCGTCCCAGAAAAGTCAAAGCCGGTAGTGCAAGGGAGAGCATTTGTTGTAACTTCCCAGAAAGTAAGGAACCCGAACGAGGTCATTACGGGTAAGCTTATCATAAACTCTAGCGAAGTATATACCTTATTTGATACTGGTTCTACCCATTCTTTTATTTCTCCTACTTGCGCTCAACATTTAAATTTGACTCCGGAGAAATTGGACTTTGACTTATCTGTTGAAACTCCATTGGGAGAAACCTTCATTACATCCACTGTTTATAAGTCTTGTTTGTTTCAAATCGGTACCCTCACATTACCTGTCGATCTTATTTCATTGAAAATACTTGCATTTGACGTAATTCTAGTGATTGATTGGTTAACTACTCATTATGCAAAAATTGATTGTTTTTGAAAGGTTGTTAGCTTTCATATTCCTAACCAACCTATTATGCGAATTCAAGCAACCAAACCATTAAAATCAATCACTGTCATCTCAAGCCATAAAGCTATTCATTTATTGAAAAACGGATGTCAAGCTTTCTTAGCTCATGTCACAGATCTAAACACAAATACGTCAGTTTTGAATGATATTTCTATTGTTAATGAATTTCCTGACGTATTCCCTGAAGAACTTCACGGCCTACCCTCAGAGGCGTGAAATTGAATTTTGTATCGACTTTGAACCGGTACAAAACCTATTTCCAAAGCCCCATATCGAATGACTCCTATTGAACTTCGTGGAGTTAAAGACCCAACTACTGAGAATTGTTAGACATCGGTTTCATTCGTCCTAAGACGTCTCCTTGGGGTGCTCCTATTCTATTCTTGAAAAAGAAAGATGGGAGTATGCGACTTTGTATTGATTATCGGGAGTTGAACCATGTCACCATCAAAAATAGATATCTGTTGCCACGTATTGATGACCTGTTTGACCAGTTGCAAGGCGTCAAATTCTTTTCAAAGATTAATCTTCGTTCTGGATATCACCAATTGAAGATTAGAACCGATGACATTCCAAAGACGGCTTTTAAACTCGATGCGGGCATTATGAATTCCTAGTCATATCATTTGGATTGACTAATGCTCTCTTTGCCTTCATGGATATGATGAACCGAGTATTCAAGGAATATTTGGATCACTTTGTGGTCTTCTTTATTGATGACATCCTCATATATTCCAAAACCCGTGAAGATCATGAGCAACACTTGAGGCTGATACTCCAAAAGCTTCGTGAATATAAGCTTTATGCCAAGTTGAAGAAATGCGAGTTCTGGCTTGAGGAAGTAGCATCTTTGGGCACGTGGTATCAAGTCATGGAATATCTGTTGACCCAAAGAAAGATTAAAGCTATTCAAAGTCGGGAGCAACCTAAATCGATGATCAAGCACGTAGCTTTCTCGGTTTAATTTGGTTATTATCAGAGATTCGTGGAAGGATTTTCTCGAATCGCTACTCCATTAACTCAGCTGACTCAGAAAGATATAAGATTCGGTTGGAACGAGGAATGTGAGAAGAGTTTTCAAGAACTTAAGAGGAGACTCATTTCAGCACCTGTTCTGACAATACCATCTGGCTTGGAGGGATTTGTCATCTACAGTGATGCTTCAGGCAAAGGGTTAGGATGTGTTCTCATGCAACATGGAAAAGTCAGAGCTTATGCCTCTCAGAAACTCAAAGAATATGAGCGGAATTATCCTACTAATGATCTAGAGTTGGCAGCTGTTGTCTTTGCACTTAAAATTTGGAGGCATTACTTGTATGGGGAGAAAGTGAAGATCTTTACGGATCATAAAAGCCTCAAATATTTTTTCACTCAAAAGGAACTCAACATGCGACAATGACATTGGCTTGAACTGTTGAAAGATTATGATCATACCATCCAATACCATCCTGGAAAAACGAACGTGGTAGCTGACGCATTGAGTAGAAGATCATATGCAGGTACGAGTGCGATATTGTCAACGGAAAGGCCCATTTTGTGTGACTTGGAAAGGATGGAGATAGAGTTAAAGACTCCAGAGACCCATGTGATGATGGCAAACATACGAGTAGAACCGACTTTAATTGATAAAGTTAAAGCTGCTCAAATTACAGACCTGAAGCTTATGCGTGGAAGAAAGTGAAAGAAGGTGCTATGCCGGAAGCAAGAATTGATGAAGAAGGAATACTTCGAGTCAACTCCAGACTTTGTGTTCCTAACGACCCTGATTTAAAGTATAGAATCATGATGGAGGCGCACAACACACCATTTGCAATCCATCACAGGAGTACCAAAATGTATCGTGATCTTTGTCATACATTTTGAGCAATATGAAAGAGAGAGATAAATATTTGTTTATCTTAAGGTATCTAACTTGTCAACGAGTCAAGGCAGAGCATTAAGTGCCAAAAGGTCCATTGCAACCACTTGAAATTCCAGAATGGAAGTGGGAGCACATTACCATGGATTTCGTTACTGGTCTTCCCAAGGTTTCTCAAGGCATAGATACGATTTGGGTCATTTTTAATAGATTGACCAAGTCTGCTCATTTCTTACCAATACGAGAAACCTATACACTTGAACGTCTTGCTAGCATGTATATAAACGAGATTGTAAGATTGCATTTTATGCTAGTATCCATAGTTTCTGATCGAAACCCAAGATTCACTTCAAGATTTTGAGTTAGTTTGCAAAAAGCTATAGGCACGAATTTAAGATTTAGTTCGGCATATCATCCTCAGACGGATGGACAATCAGAGAGGACTATTCAAACTCTGGACGATTTATTAAGACTCTGTGTCCTTGACTTCAAGGGAAGTTGGGACAAGTTCTTACCATTGGTGGAGTTTTCCTACAACAACAGTTATCAAGTAAGCATTGGCATGGCTCCATTCGAAGCGTTGTATGGAAGAAAGTGTCATTCTCCAGTATGCTGTGATGAGGTGTGTGAAGCAACGTTGTTGGGACTTCCTTGTTTGCATCTTGTAAGTGTGTTAGTTTTAGACACCTATCCACGAGGATGGAGATGGCATCATTCCATATTGGCGGAGGTCCCTGTTCCTGAGGGTTTCACTCATTGTCTCCTACAGTTGGAGCTATTGACGGCCGATGTCATCACATGGATTCCTACTCTGAAGAGCATTTGGGAGTTGGTTTTGAGGATTGGTACCCGACTGGAGTAGAGTACGTCATTTCCACCCGCAGGATTCCTCTCTTTACAGATGGAGGATGGGAGCTCTATTTAGGAGAGCGTGCTATTAGGAGCACTACAGGAGAGATTCGTATGCCGATCTTTCCTCCTGCCAGGCGTTATTGGCCTATTTCGTAGTCACCCGTCATTGACATCCCATTGATGGGGATTGACGATTTTACATTGTCAGAGGGCCCCTATTCTCAGGAGATGTTCCAGCATTGGTGGATCCCTTGTACCATTGGAGCTCAGACTCGCGCCACACAGTTTATGGGGGGTATGGTTCCAGGATCCGTGATGATGACGGATTGGCTAGCCTATGTCAGAGATCCAACTCATGTGACATAGATTGATGATTGATTTCAATTTCTTTGACCTGGCCACATCTTTTCATTCGGCATTTGGCGAGAGATCCCACAGAGGTAGATACTTTTGATCCTTCCGGCCGCACTTTGGTTCCTCGGGTGACCCATATGGTTTTTTGGCTCAGATCCTCCCTTATATCGGCCTGACATCCCTGTAGATAGAGATCCAATGACTCAGGAGGAGTTACATCAGGTGGACAGGATCGATGATGTAGACATCGACCCTCTTGACTTTTTTTGATGTATTTCTCGCTATCTCTTTTGATAGGCCTCATTGTATGTTGGGTGGCTTCGCCCCATTTCATATTTTAGTCAGTCTGAGAGATATAATAGATGATGATATACTTAGGAATGTATGTACAGTTTTCCATTCCCTATATCATATTGCCATCTATTGTATCATGCATGTTATTATGTTATGCATATGTATGTATATCCAGAGATATTCAAAGATTAACCTGGATGGTCTTATGACACGGCCGTCGTCAGATGTCTTCTTGACGATTAGTCAGATTGATCATACCCCACCATTTGTGGTGGTAGCTGGTATGCGCTCATGGTATGATAGTATATCACCATTAGACATGGTGATCGTAAATGATTTGCTGCAGCATACTATGACCCTGTTGATGTTTCAGGTTCCCACAAGATTTGTAGAGGGCATGCTAGAGCATTAGGTATCGGAGAGGCAGATTTTCCGATTTGGGACCCAGGAGTTGACACCTACTTTAGAGGAGTATGCATGGCTGACGATGCTGCTGCTGGATAGACCTTGCGTGCATATAGCTATTGGAGACATGAGCAGACAGTTCATGACCCTCACCGGATTGAGACGTAGAATGGTCCAGGACGAGATTACATCCGGCCACGTGATATCCCAGCGTTTCCTATTTGACAGGTTTGGCTCTTAGGACAACTATGCACGATATTCTGGGGATTTCACCACACTGGAGGACCATTGGCGTTCAGCCAGAGTAGACGTACTGCTTCTATGTGTATTGTCATACGTCTTCATGCCGCGATACATGGATGAGCTAGATATCAGCATCATTATGGCAGTGAGAGCTCTCAGGGAGGGTCGTACCATTGTACCGATGATCGTTACAGAGACTCTGAGGTCAGCTACATACTGCTGCACTTATCCGGCAGGAGTATTTACAGGTAGCTCGGTCATGTTGTATGTGTGGTTTATGTCACACTTGAGACCGATTGGCATATTTAGACGGAAGGGGTTTTGTTTCACCCAGGAGATAGCCATGTCATACTCCTTTCAGTTGGTAGAGTGCACAGATGCTGCATCGTGGTCAGCTTTCCAGGCAGGGATTAGGGATCCGTTTGCCATATTGCCGTGTTCAGGGCTTAGTTCACCCTACAGCTTCATTACTCATGCTCCGGGCATGGATTATCTCCCTCTGGCTAGATTGAGGGGCATGATTACTTACCTCCCACTGGCCATGATGTGTCAATTTGACCAGTTTTAGCATTTTCATCCGTATGAGGGGGCAGTGAGTCAGCGCTTCGCGTCACACCGTTTATCAGCAGAGGACAGATCCAGGTTGTATGCCTGTTGGGATCAGCAAGAGTTAGTTGAGTTTTCTGTCAGTCATCCTGGTTGTTCTGCAGAGTATTCCAAATGGATGGAGACAGAGAGCGCATCGGTGCATGGCAAAGTATCCACAAAGGCGGGATTGATTCTCGACGATGAGGAGCCTATAGAGAGGTCGTTATTCTCACCGATGATTTGGATCACGAAATTTGCCAAAGATTTGTGATGGATTCTCCCCCCGAAGTGCCATCTGTTACTCAAAGATTCTAAGATAGCATTTGGAGCAGAGCTTACATCGATGACCTATGATAGAGATCGGTCAAGGGCGCGATGTTGGTGACTCTTGATGAGAGAAATATCACTCTGTTAGAGAGGGATGAGGCTAGATCAGCCAGGGATGCATTGATTGGGGAGCGGGATGCCGCCTTATCTGCTAGGGATGTGGCCATTGCAGATAGTACTTCCGTTAGATCCCATATGACTATCAGTCTTGCCGACATGAGTGCTTACATTGATGAGCATTATGCCACCATGTAGTTAGCCTCTGATCTACTAGCTCATGTAGATACCCTTGGGCAGGAGCTTGTAGTACTTCCTTCGTCTTTAGAGAGGGATGCTATGTTAGATCTCATAGTCTGCATACACACAGATCTATATATATCTTTGTATTTTCCTACACAAACTAGCTTAGCCTTTTTGTCATGTACAACACAGATGTATATATCAAACAGTATTATATATGGCAGGGAAATATATTTTGATTCACTTCCCTTTTAGTTATGCCTTGATACTTGCTTGATGTTTACATGTTTCTCTAGGGCCTTGTGATCTTGATGCATTCTGAACTTATCCTTGATAGATGGACATTGAGATGTCGCAAGATCTCTTAGAACGGATCATTGATTTCTATAAATCCCTACCATCTTTGGTGTCTTAGGACTGGTATCTGTATGGAAAAGTGGAGAGGAGGGTGATTTCTTCCTCTCTAAGATTGACCGCACCACAGATGGTCGCTAATACTTCTATTTGTGAGAAGCCTAGTTAATTCCATCTCTTATGGGTTGGTATTGCTCTTTGAGGCACGATCACAGCTTAGATGGTCACCGAATCTTCTATTTGTGAGAAGAGGTTGGGTAATTCCATCCCTTTGATCTGAAACCGATGAAATGGGGCAAATTGAAGGTAGATCCTGGTACCGTGTGACAAGTATGTTATTCTGGTAGGGGTTAGACTGCACCATGAATGGCTTCCTATGTACTCCTATTGAAGAGGAGATCAAGTCTGCATAGTTCGAACCTAATGTAGGAGGTTCAACGCTGATTGTGAAAGGAAGATAGGTGTAGAGATGTTTTTGTTGTGAAGCAAGGGCATAAATGTTTTTGTTGTTTTTATTGTTGCGACCGGGCCATATAGCATATGGGTGCCTACGTACTCCTATTGAAGAGGAGATCAGGTTGGCGTAGTTTACCCCTCAAAATGAATTGAAGGCGAAGAGAAGTGTGAATCCCATATGCAGGCTATACTGCGGGGAAAAGAAAGTTTGATCCCATAATAGGGATAAACTGCAAGTGTGTAAAAAGTTTGATCCCGTCCTCAAGACAAACTGCAGGCGTAGAAAAGTTTAATCCCGTCTTCAGGATAAACTGCAGGTGTGAAAGGTTCAATCTCGTCTTCAGGATAATTGAAATTGTGAAAGGTTAAATCCCGTCTTCAGGATAACTGAGATTGTATGAAAGGTTTGAAATGAAGTAAAACCAGGCTGCTGGCTTGAAGTGTATGTTTCCCTGAGGGGCAGAAGAGTATTCAAAAGGAAAGGGTTCAAAACCGGAATGACTGGTGATTTGATGATCAAAACTAGGATGTTTATTTGATGGTAACTTCAGAAATAGTACCGTTTCACGGTGTCCGAGTTGCTAAGCTGTGGAAATTCATCGCCATCCATTTCCTGCAATCTGAGGGCACCTCCTGTCAATACTTCCTTGACAACAAATGGGCCTTCCCAGTTAGGAGCGAATTTTCCCTTATATTGATCTTGGTTGTCAATGATCTTCTTCAAAACCAAGTCATGGTTTGAATTATCGTAGTAGGACTTTTTTGTTGTAGGATCGTACGATCCTTTGCTGATATAATTAACCATGGAAGATAGCTGTGGATCGCCTTTTGTCTATCAGAGAAAGTTGGTGATATCTGTCTTGTACCCATCGGTCTTCATCCAACTGAGCATCCATCAATACTTTGAGGGATTCCATTTCAACTTCTATGGGGAGCACTGCTTCCATCCCATAGACTAATGAGTAGGGGGTTACCCCAATGGAAGTTCGTATGAAAGTTCTGTAGGATAATAGAGTCAGAGGCAAGAGGTCAGGCCATCCTTTATGATTGGCGGACATTTTAGCATGATCTTTTTGATGTTTTTATTATCCGCTTCAACAACACCATTCATCTTTGGACGGTAGATGATGGAGTTGAGGTGTTTGATGTGGAATTTTCTGCATACTCCATCATTTTGTTGTTGAGGTTCTTAGCATTGTCTGACACAATGACCTCTGGTTGTCCATATCGATAAACAACATTGTTTCTAATGAAAGCAATGATGACTTCCTTAGTAACCCTGGGGAAGGATACTGCTTCTACCCATTTGTTGAAGTAGTCGATTATGGTGAATATGAATCGATGTCCATTACTGGCTTTGGACTCGATGGGCCCGATCACGTCCATTCCCTACATTGAGAAGGGCCATGGCGAACTCATATTGGGGAGTTCCCTTGGAGGGGCGTGGATAGCATTCCCATGAATTTGGCATTGATAGCACCTCTTGACGTGATCATCACAGTCAGCTTTGAGTGTAAGCCAATAATGTCCTGTTTTGAGAATTTTCTTGAAAAGTAGGGGTCCGCTCATGTGAGGGCCGCATACTCCACCATGGATTTCATCCACGCGTCTCTGAGCTTGGTCTTTATCCAGACATCTGAGGAGACCTAATCCTGCATCTCTTTTATAGAGTGCATCTCCATTCAGGTAGAATTTCATAGCAAGTCGATGAATCCGCCTCTTCGCAGTTAGGCTCGCCTCAGCGGGTGTAGATCCATCTCGTAGATACTCCTTGATGTGCTGATACCAAGGGTTATGGATGGGAGGTAGCTCATCCGATACTTCTCCAATATAATTCCCATAGACTGGGGCTTTTTGCAGAGTAAACGTGATGCTTGGCATGTTTTCCTTGTCAGGTATGTAAACTAAGGAGGCCAACGTTGCTTATGCATCTGCAAATTCATTCTTATTATGAGGAATGTGTAGAAAGGAGATTTCTTCAAACTCCAAAGCCATCTGTAGAACTTGCCGATGGTAAGGCAGCAAATGTAATTCTTTGGTTTGATAGATTCCTGTGGATTGATTGATTACCAATTCAGAAACCCCAATGACAGTTAATCGCCTGATGCCCATTGAACGGGCAAGTTTTAGCCCCATGAATCTGACCTTCATACTCAAATTGTGTTGTTAGTCTTGATAAACTGCAATTTAACGCCGACGGATATCTGCTCCCTCGACGGATATTAAAACTACTCCACCTCAGAGCCTTTCAATTAATGACTCCATCAAAATACATTCTCCACGTACGGCATGTATCGTACTGATGTTGTAGCTGAATTGTCATTACTCCTTTGTCAGGAAAGTATGTTTCTAAGGGTTTGTAATTCCATGCAGGTGCGACGGCCAGTTGATCCGCAATTCCTTGACCTTTGAAAGACTTTTGCATCACATAGACGATGTCAAATTGCTGTAGGATCAACTGCCATCTGGATAGTCGATAATTCAGTATGGGCTTGCTGAACACATACTTGAGAGGATCCATTCGAGATATGAGATGGGTTGTGTGACCATGGAGGTAATACTGTAACCTCATGGAAGCCCATGCTAAAGCACAACAAGTCTTCTCAATTAGAGTGTACTTGTGTTCACTGATGCTGAATCTTTTGCTGAGGTAATAGATAGCTCGTTCTTGGCCTCTATTGTCTTTCTGCCCCAGCATGCAGCCCATGGCATTGTCATTTATGGACAGGTACATGAACAGGGGCACACCATCCCTGGGAGGTACCAAAATAGGAGCGTCAATCAGATGCTCTTTAATGGTAAGGAAGGCTTTCTGACACTCATCGTTCCATTTCATGGAGGAGTTCCTCCTTAACAGCTTGAAGATAGGCTCACAGGCTGTGAGTTGAGAAATGAATCTGCTAATGAAATTGATCCTTCCCAAAAATCCCTGTATTTCCTCCTCTGTCTAAGGAATGGGCATTTCCTTGAAGGCCTGGATTTTGGTAGGATCTAGTTCAATCCCTTTGTGGCTGACTAGGAAACCTAGCAACTTGCTTGACTTAACACCAAAAGCGCACTTGGCGGGATTCAACTTTAAGTTGTACTTACGCAACCTGGTTAAAAGCTTTTTGAGATGGTCTAAATGGTCATCCTCCTTCTGGGATTTGACAATGATGTCATCCACGTAGATCTCTATCTCCTTGTCCATTAAATCGTGAAAAAGAGCCATCATAGCTCGCTGATAAGTTGCCCCGGCGTTGATGAGGCCGAATGACAACCGTTTGTAGCAAAATGTTCCCCAAGGCGTGATGAAAGCAGTTTTCTCATGATCTTCCTCAGCGACCATTATTTGATGGTACCCCGTAAAGTAATCAACAAAGGAGTACATGCCGTATTGACCAGTATTGTCAATAAGAATATGGATAAAGGGCACGGGAAAGCTATCTTTAAGGCAAGCTTTGTTCAAATCCCGGTAATCCACACAGACTCACACCTTTCCTCCTGGTTTAGGCACGGGAACAATGTTGGATATCCACTCCGGATATGTAGACACCATGATGATGCCAGCTTGAAATTGTTTCATAATTTTTTCTTTAAACTTTAAACTTCATTTAGGTTTCAATCGCCTAAGCTTTTGCCTAACTGGCTTGAATCCTTCTTTAATGGGAAGGCGATGAAGAACAATGTCAGTGGACAAACCCACCATGTCTTCATGAGACCATGCAAACACATCCTGGAATTGGGTTAATAGTGCAACCATGTCATTCTGTTGATTTGTGGTAAGGTCTGAACCAATCTGGATTAGCTTAGGGTTGTCTAAGGTTCTGAGATTGAAAGGAGTGGTTTGATCAAGATTGGGTTTGGGTTTGTCTGCAACCCATTCCTTAATCTCTTGAGGTATCTCAATGTCCTCTTGGATGTCCATCAAGTCTGTGTCCAACTTTGTATCAAAGTTACAGCCCTTGTGGAGAGATGGCATGTCATCAGCAAGGACAGACACATCTAAATTTAGAGTCCTAAAACAAAAGATGCTTTCACTTAATATATGCAATTGTTCGATCATACAAAAGTGTTAGCATGTACTTGATAAAATAACTGCTAGTGTTGTAAACGAAAGCAAGCAATTAAAGTTATCTACAGGGCAGAGGGATTTTCTGCCCATTTTACCCTCGTCGACCAATGAATGGAGTGCTGCTCCAATTATCGAGGGCAAAGTCCTGATGGACTACAGTGATGGAAGGATCATCATTGTCCTCCTTCTCCCGAATGATAACCATGATATCTGGCCAATCATCGTCTGGGGTGTATCTATTTGTATGTTCATCAAGGCAAGGTCTTGTTTACGTTTCCGTTCCTTTTCTTCCTCCTCGGGATCAGGAATTAGCACCTCTTTTGCTTTGATTGGCACTGGTTTTGGAAACAACATAGCCACAACATGGGCTGGAACCTTTACTGGAGACTGTATCAACTCATGTGGTAAAGGTATAGAAAATTGCCGTGCGACGGAAGCTTGAGGAACCTGCTTGTGCTTATGAGGATTCCTGTGACTGGAACATGCAGAATAGCCTAGTCTGGCTGTTCCAATTTGACTGGATATTTGGATAGGGTGCTTAATACCCTGCTTATCTTTACCAAGTCCTTGTCCAGGTTAATGACCCAATGACATCATTTCTTGAGTGGCCGACATAACCTCGGCAGAAATCTTGGGTATGGGAAGTGGCGCTCCAATAGAATGGTATTGCGTGTTACTCACTTCCAAAGTACGAAAACTGGCCGGTTCAACTTCTGAATGGAAGCTTATGATTGGTAGAGTTCCTTGTTCAGGATAATCTGGCTCAACATTGATAGTGACTAGACTGTTGTTGATAATGTATTTGAGTTGTTGATGTAGCGTGGAGGGAACAACTCCAGCCATGTGTATCCATGGTCTCCCCAATAGCAGGTTGTATCCTGAGTCTATCTTGAGGACGTGGAAGGATACATTGAATGTATTAGGACCAATCTCAATTGGCAATTCAATCTTTCCAACGGAATTTCGCCGGGATCCATCAAAAGCTCTGATGACCGTATGGCTGCTTTGGATCCGCTTGAGATTGATTTTCATCTTTACCAAGGTGGAATAAGGACAGATATTTAGAGATGAGCCTCCATCTATCAATACTCCTGCTAGCATGTACCCGGAAGACAAAAATGCAATATGCAAAGGCTTGCAATGACCGGTCCCTTTTGGAGGTATGTTGTCATCAGTGAAGGATATCACATTGTTGTTGAAAATGTGATCAACCAAATGTTGAAATTTTTCCACGTCCACTGATTTTGGCAAATAGGCTTCTTCTAAAACCTTCAGTAAGATCTTTCGATGATCCTCAAAA
This sequence comes from Panax ginseng, assembly GCA_020205605.1. Taxonomy (NCBI): domain Eukaryota; kingdom Viridiplantae; phylum Streptophyta; class Magnoliopsida; order Apiales; family Araliaceae; genus Panax; species Panax ginseng. The sequence continues at coordinate 116,271,783 of CM035129.1, read as the reverse complement.
GAGAAAACCAAGTCCAATATTAAAATCTGGTGTGGAGCTTCTCGGAAGCTTAAAACCACTTTGGCTTCATTGTGGCCCATAGTGCGGAGGAATTTTTCAATCTTCTCCATGGGCAACTTCCCCTTTGCTTCGCAAGTAGGCTTAATAACCCGTTGAGGAAGATACAATTGATTTTCTTTGAACACTGTAGCAGTAGTATGAGACGTGGATCCTTCAGCTTCTCCATAATTCCATGGAACTTTGTGTAAGCTAACAACAAGATGTTGTGGTCTAAAAGGTAAAGGAATTGGCTCTGGTGCGGCCACATTCAAAGGATTGTCAGCTCCTTTGAGTTGAATTGGTTGTATGGGAAATACTTTGACAGTCTCATCATCCACTTCGGATATAACTGCTATTGATCCCTTCCATTTGGTAGGACATGCATTCCCACCCTTGAGCTGTACAGTGTAATCATCTGCTATTTGCAGGACACCGCTATCAATAAGATTCTGTTAGGTTTGTAATATTCATGAACGCAATCAAATTGCACAAAATAAGCGGAAACGTGGAAAATCAGAGTTTTAAAATTTTACAAACCATATACCCGGATCATCCTTTATGCACAATTATTAATTAAACGGAAAGATAAAGAATAAAAATCATACCTTTGAAGATTGAGCTTCCTCAGGTACCAGTTCACCTCCAAATCCTTTCGCGTTCAACTTGAATCCACCGGGTTTGGTTCCTCCCTTTGGTCAATGTTAGCCACCCAAGTGTTTGTCCTCTAGAGGTGATCCACCAAGAAAGAATAAAGATTCAAGAAGATGGGTGGTTGGTTAAACCCTAGTTTTTCTATCTCTATAGAAAATGAGCGTACTCTCCAACTCTTGGAATTGCGTATATTTGATATCTGATATAAGACTCCTCTTATAAAGATATCAAGTAACCCTATTAAAATAAGGTATTATTTATTTAATTAAACTCTTTTAATTAAATGGGCTCCCTAATCTTATTAGGGATAATTAATTAAACTCCTATAACTAATTTTCCCTCCTAATCCTATTAGGAATAAATGAGAGTACTTTTATTAAAATAATTCCTAAACTCTTTTAGAAATTAAAATAATAATAATTGTAATAATATTAATAAGACTCCTCAGATTAATTTATATTTAATATTTCTAAAATATTAAATATTAAATATTAAGCTATTTAATTTATTCTATCACCATAGATTAAATTAAATATATTTAACTATATTATTACGATTATGCCATTAACTTCTTAAATAATTATTCTTCCTTTTATGGCGTGACCCTTTAGGTTCTCCATATTAAACGGTTGTGAATAAATCAATTAGAACAATTTAATCTTATTTAAATAAATAAATTAAACGATTAATTTATTTAAATAAATAATATTTATTCTACAATAGGGATAAGCCTCCCTAGCGATCAACGACTTTCCAGATAATATAGATTTCAACATTAATCATAAAAGAACCTTTGAGTTAATAGTTACCATACAATTCAATCCTTCCACCATACAATGTCCCAATTAAATATAAGACATGGAATTACTGTCAAGTCTTATTTTATTTAATTATATGTATTTCGACTCTTAAATGCACAACTCCAAATAATGTAAACTAGAAACTCCTTTCTAATTTCATTTTGCCTTGGCCAAGGACTACTGGGTTATCATTTATCGAATCACATAGGACATTTCTCTTCTTCTACTAGAAGTGGTAGATTCTTTATTGATCATACATTATCTCAATGTACAACTTATTATACCCAAGCATACCCTTTGATATACCATAAAGGTCTTAAGGAATAAGTCAAAGTATAACTCATCATACACAAGATACTATGATGATCTCAAGTCCAAGGATCACTTGTACTACTATCACTACAGGAATTCCTATTGATAGACAAGTAAAACTCCATTAGGTATTCCTTAGCGAGCCACGTTCAGTGAACTTATTCTCTAATAAGCACCTACATACTTGTTTTAGTGTCTCCACACAAATGATCATGAGATCAATCATCCTCATCCAATGAGCAAGCATCATATGTACCAATCTATCCGAATTCACTAATCCCCAATTTAGTAATCTAACGATTGGGAACTATTTTAGTTTTAAGCTTTCTAAGAATTTAGATATCTTTAGAATGATCATCATCATTATTCTAAAAGCATTGCTTAAAACTATGGTTTTATAACATATTATAAAACAGCATCATATAGATAATTAAAAGCCTTTAATAAATTAATACTTTTTATTAATAAATGAATAAGATTGTTTACAAAGTATATGCTTTATCATCAAACATGATTGGCTTATGTGCATATTACTTTCAATGGATCCCACCCTTGAGCTGCATAGTGTAATCATCTGCTATTTGCAGGACACCGCTATCAATAAGATTATGAATGAGATGGCGGAGTGCTCAGAATTCTTCTGTGCTGTGACCGCGAGAATGTGAATGATATTGACACATTTCATCAGGATTGAACTGCCCTGAACGGGGATTGATGGGAGGGAGAAGGAAGGTAATTCTTTCTTTGTTGATCAACATCTGTAGTATCTCCTCCATGGATTGGCCCAAATAGGTGAATTTCCTCTGATTGGCAAAATCCCGACGGGCTTTAGCATTTGCTCGCTTCACAACCTTATCCTCCATAGCTTCGCTTTCTGAAGGTGGTGAGGAGGCATTCATAACAAAAGGAAGGAGATAGGCATGTTCCTGCCTGATTAATTGGCGTGTGACTTGATGCTGGTGGGTCACCAGTTCTGCCAATTGTTCAATTTATTTGCAAAGAGCTTTCATTTTTCGTTCCATGGTAAATTGGAACTTTGCATAATCCCATTTGTCAACATCGTCTTTGATGGGTTGGGATGATTCACCATTAGAATTGGAACCTTGTGCAGTGCTCCAACTGATCATGTTAACCTCTTCTTCTTTGTGTTGAGGAAGAGGGTTATCTTGCACATGAGGTTGATCTGGTTTAGTGACCACGATCTCACCGTTATCTATTAGATCTTGAATCTTATGTTTCAAGGCCCAACAATCTTGAGTATCATGTCCAGGTGCTCCGGCATGATAATCACACTTCCGAGTAGCATTAAAACCCCTGCCATTAGGGTTGGCTGGTGGAAGAAGATGTGTAATTTTCTTCTAAGCAGTCAGAAGAGCAAGAATATTCTCGAGCGAGTCCCCTAAGGGTGTGAATGTTCGAGGTCGCTTTACTTCTCCACTTTTAGGCAATGTAGGGTTTGAAGATTGTGCTGGAAAAGGGGAGTAGTTTCTCCTCTGCATAGGCATGCTTAGATTGCTTTTTTGTCCTTGTAGTATCAAGGAAACATCCTCCTCTTTCTTTTTATGGACCCTCCAGGGGTTGTTTCCATAAGATCCGGACTGGATGTGCTCAACAACAACTTTAAGAGCTAATTAGGTCTTGAATTTCTAGGACTTCAATCCCATCTCACCATCTCGTCGTGTTTGATCATTTCAGAAAATGGTTTGCCAATACTAGCTAGAACTCTTTCATAGAAAGGAGCTTCCTGTACATCTATGAAGGTCATGACCATTTCTGATTCTGTCATGGAAGGAATAACTTGAGCAGCAAGGCGCCTCCACCTTTGAGCATACTCTCTAAATGACTCATTAGACTATTTCTTGACCTTTGTAATTTGGTACCAGTCAGGAGCCATCTGAGATTGAAAACTGTATTGAGTGAGGAAGGCGTGAGCCAGCTCTTCCCAGCTATGGATCTTAGAGTTGTCTAATCTATTATACCATGAACAGGCTTCTCCACTTAGACTTTTCGATCTAAAATAGCTGCATTTAGAGCTTTTCATTTTCCGTGCAAGACACAAGTTCTCCGATGAACACCTTTAAATGTGTATAAGGATCCCCTAATCTGTTATATTTCTCAAAATCAGGGGTCTTGAATTTCTCTGGATATTGAACACCAAGAAATATGCAAAGGTCTGTTTATGAAACACTTCCATGGGTTCCAATCCCTTTGAGAACGTGAATAATTTCCTCCATTTGAAGGACCTTCTTCCTGATATCACCAGTGTCTGGATCTCCTTTAAGATGGGTGTTTTCAGGGTCTTTGTTGGATGTATCCAACTGATGTTCTAGAATTTTTTTTTCCAGACCTTGAACTCCTCCTTATATAGAGGATTCTGTATGTGTAGGTATCTTCGTACCTTGAGTAGACTGGTGTAATTCTTTTAGTTGAACAGCCAAGTCTGTGATTTGTTTACTCAATCCGTCAAATTCTTCTCGGGAGACAGTATTAGACTGGTCAGAAGAAGACATGATTGGCTGTAGGCTCGCGACCTTTTTTGATTTTGATCAGGTAACAAGCCCAATTGCTTTCCTATAAAAGACTTACGTAGTTTAGTCTTAGGGTAATATAAATGTTATCATAACATGTCCGTTTGGGAATTTTGTCCTGCAAAACCAGTTGTGAATTGATAACATGTCATGCATGCATAGATATTCTTCATATTTTTCATTACATATGGATGAACATGGAATAGAATTACAAGTAAATATTTTTACAGGTAATTTAAAATGGAAAGTATGAAGAGACTTCCCTCTACGTTTGGTTTATCAGAGGCTGACGTATCTTAGGGTTACTCTCGCGGCTTTTTGGCATGAAGGTTCCCAAATCATCGCAATCTACTTGACGGGAAGTTAATCCGGTCGTTCAACTGGAGCGAATCTGAGTGGTGCCTTTCCTGAGCCCCGGGGAATCATTCTTCCCACGAGTCTAGTAATCAAAAACTGACAGGATAGCCTCCTGGTGGAGGGACCACACAACATACATTCACATACAACGTGTCTCACCATTTATGAAAAATGATGACAAGTGCGAAGCACTAATATCACAGATAGATATTTAGCAGTGCAGTAATTAAGATGCATTCGTACACATTCATCATAAATATAAATGCAACATTCACACACAAGCATATAACAATTTTGAAAAGCTTGAAATAGCGGCTTAAGCCCTCTTACTGGAGTCCCCAGCAGAGTCGCCACCTGTCGACGTCGGGATTTTTGAGTGTCCCTTTTCGTTACTTGTTTTTGGTGTTCTCATGTTAATGTGAGATTTGTTTGAAAAAACAAGTAAAAAAGGTCCGACATGTATAATGTCAACGATTTGACTAAGAGTCGCCAGTTGGTGTATTTAACTGGTTGCACCAACGGAACCAAAAAGGTTTGCACATTGACCTAGTGTTTTGACACTGCTAGACCGGTCTGTGAAACCGAGATTCATTTTGGGTCCGGGGGCTTGATTATCTTGGAGGAAGGTGTTAGGCACCAGACATCCGTGTTACCACGGTGACCGCCACTTTTCAAAGAAATTGTTATATGAATGTGTGTGTTTGTGTGTGTGTGGATCAATGTGCAGTTATTTGAAAGTAATGTGAGGCCTGGTTCGCACCTACATACACAAGGTTTGAATTTTATAGAAAAATTCAGTTTTAACCAAGATATAGCAATGGCGTCTATGCTCAATAGGAATTGAGACCTTTTCATACTTCCATTTTATTATTAAATGTTCAGCTTGTTTGCTTTTATTTTTGAGATGCGAAGCATTCTAGAAAAAATATATCTGATAATCTTGAGCTCCTTATGGGCATGACAGCCATCCAAGGAAATTCAGACACTGTAAAATAATATACAGGCTGCTTACAGTTGAAAAATGTCCATCATGGGAACCGAATCTAGATTTAGTAAACTGAACATGTGATCACATGATTCCTAGGCTCACATGATACTGCAATTTGTATGGAAAGCAGTAAGCGATTATATATATATATATATATATATATATATATATATATATATATATATATATAAAAGTGTAAATATATATATATATATATATAAACATGATCAACCACCACGTAAGTAAACTCCAAAGGGACAAAATGTAAATAAAGTCGTAAAAGCGATCAAGCGCCACTTAAGTAAACTCTGTGTAGGGACGGAATGTAAATAAAAGGCTGTAAAAGGCCACGAAGTGAACTCTGTGCCCTGACAAGAATATAAATATATAATATATATATATATATATATATATATATATATATATATATATATATAAAGAAACGCATGGATGTGAATCTGGGCTCATCGGATATGTCCGACAACAATTATATATATGTATATATATAAAATCGATTAAAGCGACTGCATGTAAATCCCAGGCTCATTAGATATAATCGACAACAATTATATATATATATATATATATAAGCAATTAAACGCACTGATATATAAAATCCGGGCTCATCGAATGAGTTTGACCACAATTTATATATATAAGTATATATATATATATATATATATATATATATATATATATATATATATAAGCAATTAAACGCTCCAAATAGGAAAGTTCAGGCTCAATCGAGGCATAACTCGATAATGTTAGTCCATATATGAAATATATACTTATATATAAATATATATATATATACTGTATGTAAATGAAAACCACAAATCAAAGTTGGGCAAACACACTCACACGACTCTCAACGTGTACAACAGTGTGTGCTAATATGAGAAGAAGGCTTTATATAATATAAGAATGCTTACAGTGGGCTGCCAAAGTAGACTTCTATGACTTTAAATGGATAAACACTCAGCTCCTCATGGGATAAAAGATAGCTATATGTGAGCTAACTAGTGTTTAGAAGTGAGGAAACACTCAAAAGATGTGTATGCAGAGTAAAATGGACAGGGCTTCCTCGCCTTTTTCCCTCCCTCTTTTTTCAAATGGCTGACCCCAAGGCTTGTAAATATAGACGGATGGTCGCAGGTACACTGGCGTACCACATGATTATACCTACGGTGGTTGGTTGTGGTGCATCCGAGCCTCATGATATCAGATTATCTCATACACGTGCACTCATGCACTGTAATGTCCGCTCAAACTTGCAGAACTTCAATCCGAGCATCCGAACGAGGTATATCTGACCTTCTTCGGACCGCTTATGTCGAGAGTTACACAATGACATGGATTAGAGGTTGTACGAAGTCAGGAAGAGGGGTCTATGCCCATGGTCTTCAAGCTTCAAATTCTATCCAAAGTATTGTCACACGTAATAGTCACTCAGGATTGTCAATCCTCGGCTCTTGTGGGACATTGTTGGATGTATGTATGTATGAAGTGTTGAGACGACGTGCCATTATCGAAGGAACAAGATGACATTTGACTCCTCAAGGGGTTATCATTTGGTTTGAGTTGAAAGTAGGCGTTGCTTTCGTGGTTACTGACTAAGATTGGACTACTTTTTGGTATGCTGCGATATCATCTTGTTGAGATGGTAACATGACGTTTGTGACTCCTCAACGGGGTTATCGTCGGTTTAAGCTGAAAGTAGACGTTGCTCAGGGTTACATCTGAGATTGGACTGCTGCTTGTTTGTATGTCTCACTGTCATCTGTGGGTGTTCCTGTCTGCCCGTTGTTATCTCCGGGTCTGAGGTGTGTGTGCCTCGACGGTGATGGATGTGGTAGTTGAAGGCGATTGCATATGTTTGAAACAAGCATTTTCGGGGTTATCATGGAACTGCAATGGCATCTCTTGGGGCTATCACCAAGGATGGGGTTGCTACTCCCAGTGTTATCTCTGGGACTGGAACTGAGCATCGCGGTGTTATCGCCGAGACAAAACTGTCCTCTCCGGTGTTGTTGTCGGTCTTTTGATCTGCATATCTCGGGGTTATCTCCGAGATTGGAAATGACATTCCCGGTGTGTGTTTCGGGTTTGAGATGATGTTCCCGGTTTGTGTTCCGATTTGGAGCTGAACTTCCGGTAGTATCCAGTATGGATGTAAGCTGTCTTTCAGGGTTATCTCCAAAAGACGAATCTACCCTCCTGCAATGTTAGTAATAGGAGCGCAGAAAATTTTAAGCGTCTACAATCATTTTGCGATGTAAACTATTGTAGTATTAAAATGATTCTGAGATATTTAGATGTAAAGGTTGAAGGTTTTGGGAACGAGGATAGTTTGTAATAGAAAATTTTAATTATTCCGTAAATTTCAATGGTTGTATTATAGTTTAATTATGTAAAATTAGAGGTTGAATGTATTATTAAAGACCAAAGTCGAGAATTAAATTGTATAAATTTTGGGGTCGTTTCAATTGGTATCAAAGCTGTAGGTTATAAACCTTAGGTAAGAGTACCCTAGGCTATAACCTTAGAGAATAAAGGAGAAGATGATTAAGAAGTTAAGAATCAAAAAGTTACATTTAAGTATGGTACAATTGTACTCTTTAATAGTTGATGTATGGTATCTGGGCTAAACGATTCCTTCATAGAGCGGAGGTATATACGAACTAGCAACTCGGAACCTAGTTTGTTGGTTGTTTGTGGGAAACCACTCAGCGTACCATATAGAAACTATTAGAGACTCGATGTGTAACAAGTATAGAAAATGGATGCGTATGATGAAAATGTAGAACTTGAATGAAACGTTGAGCAATGTAAATGAAGTTAGAGATTCTTAAAGTAAGAATTGTTATATAAACAAGAAAATTCAAAGAAGAATCTTGAAGAGATATAAAGATAAGAAATGGTAATAGCCAAGATAACAAATAATGTCATAAATGATGAAAAAGGGAAATAAAGAGGATCGTAAAACAAAACGATCATGAGTTAAGAAAAGAATTTTAAGGGAGATGATTATAGAATAAGATCACGACGTGATCTGTTTAAGTTATAAAAGAAAGATGGTATGTAATGTTTGAATAATTATAGCTTGATGCTATGAAGTTAATGTACTATGATATAGTATGAGATAAACTCATGAGGAGTTATAGATGATGAGGTACGAAAAATTCGTATCGAACAAAGAGCAAGTTATAAGCAAGATAGAGTTAGGAGGGATTTCAATTGAGGACTCATGTGATGGCTAAGTTGTACAAACCTTTGTATAGGCGAGGGTTTTGTGCTTGCACTCAATTTATCACATTGATAATCATTGGAATGTCGGTGTCGCGCTATCAATGTATATGGGGTGAAAAGGTGATTCTTTTCTCATGTGTATGTTTGATAGTTAGAAACTATTAAGATTAGTCAAATATTATTAGGATTAGGTGTGGTTCTTAAAACTAAATCATATGGTAAGTTTATGACTCATAATAATATGGTATGTTTTGAACCCCTCAGCGAATGGACGCATATGGTCTGACTAGGATAAGTTCTTAAACTCATATTATTGTAGCAAGTTCTTGAACTTCCAATGTGTGGTAAGTTTGATGAACTATATTGGGTATAAAATTGTTATAGTATAAAGATCATTGATGAAGATGAAGATTGATAGAATGGTTAAGTAATGAAGTAATTGAGTAAAGATTAAAGTTGATGGATACTTGTATATTCTAAATCTACTAGCTATGCTAGACATTCGAGATTTATTGACTTCGTGCCGATGATTGTACTTTTGATTTTTGAAAAAATGTTGGATCACACTAGTGAACTAAAGATTTTTTTAAAACAGTGCTATTATTCGCATATATATGCTGTTTGTTTCTGCTAGATAAAAAAATGATTTTTAAATTTTCAAAATATATTTTAACTATATGTATCGGGTGATATGATAAACGATGGAGTCATCAATGCAATGGAACGTGGTGTTGGATGTGATCATATGATCGTTAGCCCACTATGGTGAGATGTAGTATGACAACGTCATAATCATGATGCCATAAAAGGATTTTTGAGATTTCTTTAAGATATGAGAATATATATATATATATATATATATATATATTTCGATTGATGTCCGAATTGTTGTAGAAGTGTATGCTATTTGATTCAGCTAGACGAATATTGAAAGATGATCATAAAATTCAAGTGTTTCTTAAGATGTTATGCCAAACCAATTTGTTTTGGTGCGGATTTAGATGTTGAAAAGTTGAGATGAACAACCCTTTTATAGGGGATTACGCAAAAGCGTTTAGATGTTTGTGCACAATACATGGTACGAATGGCTGATCACCCTAAGTACGGGAGTCCCTATAGTCTAATGACTGTTAACGTTTAAGTTGAAAGAATACTTATAACCATGGACAGAGTGCACAATACATCGTACGAAGGGCTTAACACCCTAAGTATGGGAGTCCCTATAGTCTAATGACTGTTAAGGTTTAAGTTGAAAGAGTACTTATAACTGTGGACGTAGTTCAAGGTCTTATGACCCTCAGTATGATTTGGAATCTTTTAAATTCATGTTATTCATATCGCTTCCCAATTATTGAGCAATTGTGGAAGATTCTTATTATTCTGAAAGGTGAAAGTGGAAAGGATGAGAAAATTAAGCAAAACATAATAATTTCAAGAAAGAATTGAAACTCCAGAAAGAAGAGAAATGTGTAACTCTTAGAAGAGGAAGAGGTGAGGAATATGATGATCTTAAAAAGATCCTTAGAAAAAGAATTTGGTTGTGGAACCCAATGAATGAATAAAGTATTAACGTAAAATCTATTTTGATAGATTGAATGAATAAAGATTAATAAATATAAAAATTTTGAGGATGAAATTTGTAGAAGAAGGGGTGAATGTAATGTCCCGAGAGTTTGAGAATCTAGTATATGGTAATGATCCTTAGAGAAAGGTAATGAACGTGTCAAAGAATATGTGAAACTCAAATATAATTGAGTCTAAGCAAAGGTTATGAAATAAAACTTATAAGAATTTATTATGAAGAATGGTGGGAGTAGGAAATATAAAACTTATATTAAGGTAATGTGTTGAAGTTATTTAACGAAGAGATTTGATAAAAAAAAAACTTGAGGAAGGTAGGGTTTCGGTGATCCCGAGAACGAAATCCTTAAAAGGTGGGAAAAATGTAACAATCCAGAATTTTATTTATAATTTCAAATATTTATTGAATTAAATAAATATTTTTAATTGATGTGTTTGTTGTTTAGTAGATATTTGTTGGATTATTTATTAGTAAGTAAATAATTCATGAGTTATAGAAATTAACTTAATTAAGATAAAAGAGTGATGAATTAAATTTATGAGATAATACTCCAATTTAACTCAATAACTAAATTAGAGAGTTATTAAGGATTATGTAGTTTGTTATAATGTTATTTAATTTGATTTTTGTAATTAAAGTGATGTGTTAATTTATTAAATAAAATTATAATTATAATGAGAATTAAAATTTTATTGTATTGGTTTATGTGGTAAATTAATTTAATAAATTGTTATTAGATTTAATTTAATTTGAATATGGGAATTTATTTAATTAAAGTGTGACCATAAACTATATTATAAAGGAGTTATTAAAATAAGTTAAGGGAGGTTAATTCAGTTTTTGCCAAACAAGGCTTAATGAATGTTAAGTCTATAATATAAATTTGTTTTACCAAACAAGGTGTAAGATTTAATGGGTTAATTTTTAGTTAGTTAGCCAAACAAGCCTTATGGCTTTTGGGTTTTAAAAAAAAATTGATGTCAGTTAAAGTTATAATTATATTATATACTTAATACATATATTATTACCTATACGTTATATTTGGTTTAGTGCGTAAGTTAGAGTTTAGAATAGGGAGAAGGACACAGAAGAATAAAAAAGAAGATAAGAAGAAAATTACAAAGAAAAGAAAGAGAGAATTGGGAGAAGTCTAGAGAGAGGAATTGGGGAAAAAGAAAGCTTCATAATCAAAAGAATAGCCATCATCTTCTAAAATTAAGGTATCCTCTTACTTGTATTTTTCAAAAAGTTGTAGTTATATTCTCTTCTAAAATTCTCTGTAAAAACTTTGTGAAGGTTGAATTGTTTGTTGTATATAGCTTTATATGATAACTTGCTTGTTATAAAATTGTTTTCATAAGTTTATATATGAGTATAATGAATGAATTCATGCTAGGTATGTATTTTGTGAAGGAAATTATATTACAGTGAATTGGTATGGACATATATGAATATAGCTTAGTTTAAAGTAAAATTAAGGTTTAATTAGTTGTATAATATATAAATTGACTATTGAATTCAAAATAGGATGAATAAACATAAGCATAGTATGATGAATTAACTGTTTTGGTTGAAAAACAAAATCACAATGATAATTTTCACTAAAACTCTCAAAAAGTACCGTTTTAGCAAAAATAGTGAAAATTAATGGTTTTAATTTGGATGTTTATGTTGTTTAGATGGCTAGAAACACGTTAGAAAACATTAGATTATGTTTCTGCAGACCTATTACACCTTGGGTAGGTTGGTATGGTTGTTAGAAAGGAGTTTGGAGACCTAATTTGGCTTTCCGTAGTGTTCTAGAGCACAAAATTGCAAATCGTAGAAGGGACCCCCGTCCCGGTGGGCCCTCCAGTGCAAAAAACCCTGCCATGGTGGGGGGGGAGGGGGGTGTAGTCTGCCTAGCCAATTTTGGAAAACAAAATCTAACAAGACATGTTTTACTAAAACAGCTATTACGTTTTCATACGAACTCCGATTGAGGTGATTCAAGATGATCCGGAATGAGGACGAACAGACCTACAACTTTTGTTCTTTACATTTTTTAATTTGAGGTCTTTAGGAAGGGTAAAAATAGTCATCTTTGTGGCTGTTATGTATGCAGAGGCGATCGGAGGGCGTCGAACGAGCATATACGCAAGTATAGTGCTCCCGACGATGGAATATGTTATTCTAAGTGATGTAACATGAAAATGCATGATATTATACATGACATATAAAATTTCCTTGCTCATAATAGAAAGCATTGGCATGACTTAGTATGTGTTTTGAAAAGAAACTTAATGATTTTGAAAAAAAAACAAACCTTGTGGAAACTTATGTTGTATAAGTTCTGAACTTAGTGGTTTATATACATGATTGAGTTCAAATATAAATGAGCATGATATGGTGTTTATAGTGTCTTGTTCATGATAAAACTTGTTAGATCTTGTGTTAGAAAAGTTTTCAAGAGAAACTTGATATAATAGAACTAAGGTCCATAAATGCTACATGAGGTTGGTTTTGAACTTGAGAAGACATTATCATGACTTAGTTACTTATGATAAGAGTTTTTAAAAGTTTTCTTAAATGTGCTATACTACATTATTAATGATAAAATGATTTCAAAGACAAACTCCATTATCTTTTGTAAACTAAGTATTAAAACATGAATGATATGTGCACTCAACTAGTCAAGCATGACATAAGTTATTAAGCATGTTTTAAAAGTATGAACTATGCTATGTCCATGTAAATGAGATAGATACATGTGAGCATGCTATTAGAGGCTTATTAGTACAAATATATGGTTTAAAAGCTTATAACATCAAATCTTGTTAAAGAAAGTTGTTAAGCCTTATTGTTTGAAATAAATCATTACAGAGCTAAGTAATTTGAATGTGAACTTGAAAATAGATCACAACTCTGTTTGATGTTAAAAGTACGGATGGTTAAGGTATACTTATACATGCCTAGCTATTCTAAGAGTATGATGAGAAAGTGAAATGAAGGTTTTACAAACCTAGTTAGAAAACAATGTAACGTTACTATTATATTAAGAATGTATGAAATATATGACTAATGGATGTGAATCCATGATTATATAACTGTGTAGGAATACACGAAGTGAAGATAAGTGTTAAGCAGTTAAGTCGTAGTTCATAAACTATGAATCAGGCCAGTCTTTCAGTTCCTATTTGTTATATGAACTTGATGATTAACTATTTTAAATCTTTATTGCAAAGAGCATGATGTGTTATATATATGTTGAAAGTATGAAATGTTAAAGTCAATTTATGACTATGTTGCTTGATTAAAACATGCTGATTGAGTAAGGACTCAATCTTTATACTTGTTATATGAACTGTAGCAAGTATGCTATATGTTGAGCATGTTATTATGTGCTATGTGATGCATGAAAACTGTTAGATTTTGCTGTGCTGTCGAGCTCAACCTTGCAAATAACTACTTTTGCAGGTTCAAGATTCAAGGTAAAGTTATGTGTTACTTGAAAGACATGAATCAGATGTGATACTTGAAGATTTTTACACTTTGGTTGTGTTATTATTATTTGAACCATGTTTAAGGTTCCGAATAATGTATTAATGTTGAATTATAATATTGTTTTGTGATGTAAACTATTGTAGTATTTAAATGAGTCTGAGATATTTAGATGTAAAGGTTGAAGGTTTTGGGAACGAGGATAGTTTGTAATAGAAAATTTTAATTATTCCGCAAATTTCAATGGTTGTATTATTGTTTAATGATGTAAAATTAGAGGTTGAATGTATTATTAACGACCGAAGTCGAGAATTAAATTGTATGAATTTTGGGGTCATTACATGAGTCAAGTATATACAATCCATCAATTAATCTACCAGTTCCATACAAAATATTCCCATTATAAATAGAACAACTATTGTTCTTTATTATAATATTAAAACCTTCCTTTTCCAATAATGGAATAGAATTAATGTTTCTAATAAGAACTAAAACATAATAACAATTTATTAATTTCATTTCATTTCCTGAAGTAGTGCCAAATAATAAGTCCCTACGGCTAATGCAACAACCTTTGCTCCATTCCTCACGCGCATGGTGACTTCTCCTTTGTTAAGCTTCCTACTTTTTCTTAGTCCCTATAAAGAATTGCATATGTGAGAACAAAAGCTGGTATCCAATACCCAAGTAGAATTATGACTTACAAAAATATTTATTTCAATTATGAACAAACTTGTATCTATAGTTGAAGCTAAAACTTCTCCAAACTTCTTTTGCTTCTACTCGACAAGATACTCCCTATAGTTTCTCTTCCAATGTCCCGACTTGTTCCAGTGAAAGAAAACTCATTTGCTATTAGAATCAGTCTTTTTCTTGTCCTTTGGTTTCACCTTCCCTTTAGCCTTCTTGGGATTTTTCTTCTTTTCGAAAGATCCTTTGGCCCTCTCTCGCTTCTTGGTAGAATCATCTACAAGTAACATGTATTTCTCATCAGAAAGTGACTCTCAATGGTTTTCAACATGTTAAGCAATTCAGGTAAACCGACGTCAAGCTTCTTCATGTGGAAATTCACAAAAATTGTGAAAAGGAGTCAAGGAGTGATTGCAAGATCAAATCTTGACACAACTCACCATCCATGATAAAACCTAGTTGTTCCAGCTATTTAGTTAGATTGATCACCTTGAGAACATGGGTCTGCACTGTAGTGCCATCGATCATCCTAGATTGGAAGAGCTATTTAGATATCTCATATCTAGTCGATCTACTTTGCTCATTATACAAATCCTTGAGGTGTAACAGTATAGACGGTGCATCCATTTTCTCATGTTGACGATGTAACTCGTTACTCATGGATGCTAACATGATGTACTGAGCCACATGTGCATCATCTTACCACTTTCTAAAAGCAGTTCTCTTTCTCGGAGGCATCTTCTACTACAGTTGCAGGTAAAGGTGAGTTAAGGACATAAACCAACTTTTTAGCTCTGAGAAAAAATCTCAAGTTCCTTAACTAGTCTGTGTAATTAGGTTTGGTTAGTTTGTTTGCATCAAGTATGCTTCGTAGTGATAGTGAATTAGCCATTTGTAAAATTTCGTAAGTAAATTAAATTTAACAACATTAGCATATATTCTCTTATTAATCACCAGATTAATTTAGGTCTTTATTAAAATGGTGTCTCCCACTATTTAAACTATATATCCCTCTTTTATATATAGTTTAACAGATTTTGTATTAGTGTCTTTTTAAAATCAGCATAGTGGGGTAGGATCCAATTGAAATAAATATATAGCCTTGTGTGTGCACAACAAACTACATATTTATTCAAAAGGTAGACAACTCTTGTCGATTACATCTCCATGTAACTCCTTTTATTTATTTTGCCTCTTAGATTATAATGGTCAAGTGTGTGCACATCCGAACTAAAATAATCTAAGTTAAGTTAGACCCAACACTTTCATATAAGCGAAGAGAAAAATACAGTCCTTTTGTGTGCACAACAAAATAATAATTTTCAATTCCTTATAAGCATCCAATGTAATAAACAACATCTCAAATATTTAATACTTGCCTTTTGTGTGCTCAACAAACTCATATTAAATATTCGATACTTTCTTGATTTACTATGCTAGTTGGCTGCGTTAGACATTTTCCAATGTCTTTGAACGTACGTACTCAACTTAATATATTATCTTTTTAGGGTTTTATTATTAATTAGTCTCATCTTGATTAGCGCATATACAAATATATGTATATAAATGTGTGTCATATTAAACATACATCAACATGTATAATAATATATATAATATATAATTAGCATGCATCTGTAGAATACTATATTCTACCTGGGTTGATTATGGACTTAATTCTAATGTGGTTCATTGGAGCCACCATGAACCAAAAGGTTAAACCTAGGGTGAAAAAAATTTAAACATTGAATATAACTATTACATTCAACCCGGGCTTCATTACAAACGGGCCTTCAATGCTCTTTCTCTTCATCTCCAATTGCTTGAATAATTCTATATAATCCTATTAAAATCTATTTTGAAAAAATAAAAACCTTAATCAGTAGTCAATGGGAAGTATATAGGAGGGATATAGAATTCACATAAAAATATTAGAGAGGCGAGGTACGCAAACCCCTTTATAAAAAACAAATTTATTCAAGCATCCATTAAAATTAAATTTAATCGCATTGGTCAATGGTCTATAATCATCCCCTTTATTATCATACATATCAACATATGCATCAATAAAAATAAATATTCAGTATATATGTTGATATCATTTAATGGACAATAAAACTTTTGCTAGAAATTCAGTTTTTGAAAACAAAACAAACTCCTTTATTTAAATCAAAAACCAAATTAAAATAAACTCTTTTATTTTTAGCAACATGGAATCCAATTCCTATTAAAATAAACATCTTTATTATAATACTAAATTAATTTAAAAATAAACCTTTTATTTTAATTGAAGTGAGATTTAAAATTAAAAAAAATCAAATCTTGGGGACCGGACCAACCACAAGTTTGTATTGGGTAACATCACGACTGCATTGCACCTCCATAGTCAATTTCGGCGTGAAAGCGCCATTGCGTTAGGTAATGAGAATCTGAAATTGTTCTTTTACCTAGAAAATCAATTTCAAACCCATATCTACACATATATTGAATTAATAATAATTAATGATTTGCATAAGAAGGCTCTGATACCATTGTAGGATTTCTAAAAATGGATTAAAGCATATTATTGAATTGAAATAGTAGCGAAAGCATGCAAAATAACATATTAAATTTTGCAGCAATCCATTGTGTAGCCTTATGTAAACTCATTAATTGAGGAAGGATAAAGATATACCTTCGAAGTGTGTCAACCTTTGTTGAAGACTTCAAATTTCAATCCTTTGATCCTTCACGATCTCTCTAATCTCTAGATCAACGTTTGTCACAAAGTGTATGCAATGCCCAAGAGGTATTCAGCAAAAGTAATAGATTGAAGATTGATTTTAGACTCAACTAGGTCTTGGATGGCTAATCCTAAAGAAAACCAAAAGTCCTTTTTTTTCTTAAACCATCTCCATTAGCATATCTTTTCAAATTTTAAAGAAAACTAAATTTTTTTTATGATATCACAATACCGTAACGTCTTAATAGCACGTTGAGGATTCCATCATTATACGAATTTGTCATGCTACATCATACCATAGTAGGCTGACGATCCTATGATCACATCCAATATTAGGTTCAACTGCATTGATGACTTCCTCGATTATTATTTCTACAACATATCAAATGATGGATATAACTATATAAAATACATTTTGAAAATTTCAAATCATTTTTGTCTAGCTGAAGCAATTAACATAGATATTTAAATAGTAAAGTTTTTTTTAAAGCTGATTGGTTCAATATTCTTACCCAATACATTTTTTTTCAAAAAAAAAGTGCAAACATTAACACGAAGTTAATAGATTTCGAAAATCTAGCATAGCTAAAAGATTTAGAATATCCAATTTTTCTCCATCAACTTCAATCTTTACTCCATTGCTTCATTACTCAATCATTTTATCTATCTTTAACACTATCAATGTTCACTTATACCAAAAATTCTTAGTTCTTGATTTATAACCTTTCTATACCAAGTATAGTTCATCAAACTTACCTTACTTTGGAAGTTCAGGAACATATAACTTGCCACAATAATATGAGTTTAGGAACTTGTCCTAGCAATATGTAGTCCAAGAACCAATTAGGGACTGTCCATACGCTTAGGGGTTCAAAAAATATACATATGATTATGAGTCACAAACTTACCATAAGCATGTATTTTAAGAACTCACACCTAATCATTATATTATCCAACTATCAAATATAAATATGGGAAAAGAATCACCTTCTCGCTATATGAATATTGATAGCGCGCCACCAACATTCCAATGATTATCAATGTGACAAACTAAGTGCAAGCACAAAGCCTCTGTCCATACAAAGGTTTTACAACTCAGCCATCACACGAGTCTTTGATTAAAATCCCAACTAATTATAGCTTGCTCTTAAATTGCTCTGTTCTCGATATGAATTTTCTATATTTCATCATTTAGAACTCCTCACGAGTTTACCTCGTACTATTTCATAGTAAACTCTCTAATAGAATCAAGTTATAACCTTTCAATCATTACAGACCACTTGTCATTTTACGACTTAAATAGATCACATCGTGATCTTATTCTACAATTATCTCCCTTATGATTCTTTTCATATTTTATGATTGTTTAGTTTTACGATCCTCATTCTTTCCTCTTTAATTATGTCGTCTTATGATCATTGAACTTAGGTGTTCCCTGGTTCTTATGGCTCTTCAAGTTTTTCTTAGAACCTAATTATATTATCTTAACTTGTTCATAAGCATCCTCTGAATTTATAATCAACTAAACTCTATTTGAGTTTATTCTTACTATTTTATCATTCTCATCTTATAGACATCGTCTATTAATTATCACTTAACATCTTTATTACAGGAGTCAGGTAACTACTGATTATCATCTTTTAGATACTTCAAGATTCTTCTTTGAATCTCCTCTCACACATATTTTAATCTCTTCTATATATATTTTAATCTCTTATTGTTCAAACTCTATCTGAGTTTTATCATCTTCATCTTTCTTATATAAGGTTATAGTCGAAGGTACTTTTACCTAAGGTTTAAAATCTATAGCTTTGATACCAACTGTAACGACCCCAAAATTTCAAAAATCCAACTCTCGACTTCGGTCGTTAACAATACATCTAACTTCTAATTTTACATCGTTATTCGATGTTAAACTTAATAAAATGCAGAATAATTAAAATTTTTCTATCTTCTTTCTTTAATTCCCTGAATCAGAACCTTTATAAATTACATATCTTTGAATCAAATTTATTTTATGATTCGCTTCATCAAAGTTATTATACAAACCCTTACATCTCAATTCGATATCCTTCATATACTTCGGATAACTTAAACTTTACAACTCAACATGAATTAAACATCATAAACCATAAGTACATTTCCAAAACCTAAAACATGATTTAAAGGAATAACAACTTTAACTAAAATATTTAATCTTCATGCATTATATTTGATCCACGTCATTCAAGTAGCACATAGCGTTACCTTGAATCCTTAACCTACAAACAACCCAACAAATCTAACAGTTTTTGTAAGACCCCAACTTTTTGTAAATAAAATTGAATTTCCTTTATTTATTATCTTGAAATAATAAGAAATTAATTTGATATAATGCTCTGGTTATGGGTGAAATGTGAAAATTTTACAAAATAAGCAAGTGGTTATAAAATAATCATTGTTGTTGGGGAATATTCGATTGGTCGTGGAATATTCTTTTTGTCAGGAATATCCGTACGACGGCGTAGTTATTTGGGGGCCCTATAACATAATAACTGTCGGATGAAGAAAATGACAAGTTTGAGTTTTTATAAATAACGGCGTAATTGTTACCGTTAACATTGTCGGATTACCCGGTGGTTAAAATACGATGAATACGTGGTTGCATTAAAGAAAGCATTACGGTATTGCACAAATTTTTTGAATTATTGATTCTTACGTAAGAAGGCACTACTCTATAATTGTTACAGTAATTACTGTTCAATATTTTATTTTATTGATTCAATAATTGCTGCATTGATATTTTATATTATTATTGTTTCAATAATTGTCACTGCATAGTATTTCCCATTATCAGATCAATAA
Organism: Panax ginseng; assembly: GCA_020205605.1. Lineage (NCBI taxonomy): Eukaryota > Viridiplantae > Streptophyta > Magnoliopsida > Apiales > Araliaceae > Panax > Panax ginseng. Next base: position 116,251,541 of record CM035129.1, on the reverse strand, counting down.
TTCATATTATTTGAATAATATTATTAGATATCATTATTGGCAATGTCTAGAAAGTTCTGTCAAGGAGAGGTTAGGACATCTAATTGCGCGCCAATAGGGAGAAATCCTTATCGGAAAGCCCCCTTCTTTCTTGGGAACGGTTTGGTTGTCATTATTGTGATTCTGTAATATTATTTGTGAATAATTAATTATTAATTTATATGATAATGAAATATTTATTTTATGGGGATATGAATGAATGAATTTTTGCATGAATTATTTGTTGAAAGTTTGGAAATTATTTTTCTCCAATAAAATATTCATTCAAATATATTATTATAATATTACGATTTTGTTTATAATTTAAATGGTAATATTATTATAATAATATATAATTTTTAGCATGTGAATAAAATTGGAGTGGAGGTTAGCAATTTGAATTAGAATTCTTTCCGTGTACTTTTCTTTTCAAAATTGCTGGCTAAAGTTTAGTGCATATTTTCTTCTTCTATTTGGTGGGTGGTAGATATCCTGCAAAACCACTCCTTGTTTCCAAAAATGGTGGGCCTTCAATCAATTGAGAAATGTGAATTAGGCATGGTATTCCTGCAAGCTTGTTTCAAAGGGTGGCCCCCACCCATATGAAAATATGAAAATATTAGGCAGAAAGTTAGGCATGAGTTGATTTTTCTTCATTCGATTTGTGCTATAAAAGGAGGGCAAACCTCCGTCCTAAATCACACCATTTTCAATATCAGAAATTCTTATTCTATAAATATTGTGAGTATTTTTCTTGAGTATAACAATACTTTGAGCGTAGTTTTTCTGCAAGATTTTCTCAGAATAATATCCGATATTCCAGTCAAATCCAGTTTCTACTAAGGTAAATGATATTATTTTATTGCAATACTCATGAGAAATATTATTTTCTTTCATACTCCATATTACGTAAGCGATATTATTTCATCTCGTATTCCTAAATTTGAACTTACTATGTTAAGTATTGCTTCTATAATTCCTGAAATGATTAAAAATTTCGCTTCATCTAATATCATTTCATAGGAATATTGGTCTGAACTTTTTATCAAATTTGGAACTTTTCATGGTGAGTCACGTTCATTTGCATCATTCACCATCTCACATTCATAGTCTTGTTACTGGTATTGTTCACAAAAGAAATTTGTTTCCCTTCTCAGTTATCTGTTGTGACCTTTAACCTTGAAATTGAATCCATGTTTTGATCTTCATTCTTGAATTTTACTCCACTATGGTTTATTATGGAGTGTTTTTGAACTTGGATAAACTGTAGTATGAATCCCTAATATTTGTCCTTTTGTCTCACTAGATTCGTTCTCTAAAATATTTTTCATCATCCTCAGTCTTTAATGGTGATACTTGATGAATATCTTTGGCCTGTAGTGCAAAGATGAATGATTACCTGATGAATATCTTTGGCCCGTAGTGCAAAGATGAACAGGTGTTGAGATGAACATGACCAACTGGCGATACAAATGAATATCTTTGGCTCATAGTGCAAAGATGAATGTTTGATGCAAGATGTATATTGATTGATGTTACAAGGATAAAATATTAATGATGGACTTTTAAATTCATAGATGATAGTAGATTTCATTCTCTACTTAACTCTTCTAATGAATTGTTGTTTTCGCTGTGAATGTTAATCTAAAACTGGTTGTCCATTATATTTTATCTGATTTGTTGAAGGCTAACGATAATTTGTTGTTCATTATCTTAGTCATAATATTCTTTACTGGCCTAGTTGAGCTTACCCTTTTTCTTTTTGTTCTATTTTTCTTTCTCAGGAAACGAGAATAAAGCGAAGAGTAGTTGGGGTGTGGAGTGACATTCCATGGCAGTTGTTATAGTAGTCCTCACTATTTATAAAATAGTGTATCAATAATTGAGATGAGGACTTATTTGAGTGTGGATATTGTCTAGAAGACAATATTTGTATTTAAACTCACAGTATTTGTGTTGTCGTATTTTGTACGACAATTGTAATAATGATGTTGTAGTTGTTTCTGTACCATGTATTTGGCGACTCAAAATGGGTGATGTATACCTATTTTGGGGGCGTCACAGTTTGTATTAGAGCTTAGGGATATGGTCTCTGGCGTAGATCGAGGAATAGAACTAGGAGGGGAGAGATGAGTAATTCCTTCGCTAGTGTGTCATACCTAAGCTTATTTGTTGATCGGTCATAATATAGGGATATAATGTGACATGTTAATTTGTTTAATTAACCTTTGTTTTATGGCAGTTTTTAAGAATGACAGCTGAGAACATAAACAATGGAGTGTATGAGACTGTGGAACAACCATTAATCACCAACCAAGAGAACGTGAAACAAGAAGGCAATATTAATCCTGTAAACAACACTATGGAGCAAACGATGAATGATGGAATGTTTAGAAGCTTTTTGCAGTTCATGCAAAATCAGACGAGGGAGACTCGTGTACAAAATACGGTTGGAAATTATAGTAACGCGCGGTTTGTCATAGCTAAGCAGTTCAAGGAGTTAGGACCACAAGATTTCTGGGGAAATCCGGATCCAATTAAGGCGGAAACATGGGTAAAGCAAATTAACAAGATATTCGATGTCTTGGGATGCACGAAGGAACATAAGGTTCCATTCGCCACCTTTATGTTCCGTGGTGAGGCAGATTATTGGTGGGAATCTGTGAAGCGTACCTAGCCAACCGCACTCAACATGTCTTGGGTCGAAAGATTTCAGAAACTATTCAATGACAAGTATTTTCCTGAAAGTATTCGTTATATGAAGGAGGTAGAGTTTATTAGATTGGAACAGAACAACATAACGGTGTCCCAGTAAGAGGCAAAGTTCGCGGAGTTATCCAGGTTTGCACCTCATTTGGTAGAGAATGAGGAACGTATGACGCAGATGTTTCTGAGAGGTCTAAAACCCGAGATTCATCAATACATTATCTCTCATAAATTTTTTCTGTATTCAGATGTTGTCAATAGAGCTCAATTATTAGAGCGAGATAGTGAGTATGTTCAACCGAGGGACCACAATCAGGGTCATACCAGTGACATCAGTCATCGGAGCGATGATAACCAGCGAGGAGGGAAAAATACGGACAAAAGCGGTAACCACTCAGGTGGTTATCGTGGCCATGATAATAGGAGAGGTGAGTCAAGTGGAAATTTCTAAAAGATGTGATTCAACAATGATAGGAAGACATCAACAGCAGCACCAGCACCAACAACAAATTCTAGGGGAGGAAAATGTCCGCCATTTAGATGCTACAAATTCGGAGAGGAGGGACACATAAGTCCAAACTGTTCATAGCTTTCCAAGGTGTGCTTCAATTGTGGAAAAGACAGTCATATAGCCCGATTTTGTCTGGTAGAGAAGTCAAGTTCAACTGGGACGACGGCACCAAAGGAGACTGCGGACAAAACAAAGTTGGTGGTTCAAGGGAGGGCGCTTGTCGTGACTGGCCAAAACACAAGAAACCCATACGAGGTGATCACTGGTAAGCTAATCTTGAACTCTTACGAAGTTTATACCTTACTAGATACCAGTTCTACCCATTCTTTTATCTCTCCTGCTTGTGCTCAATGTTTAAACTTGACTCCGGAGAAATTAGACTTTGACTTATCTATGGAGACTCCATTAGGAGAAACCTTTATCACATCCACTGTTTATAAATCTTGCTTGATCCAAGTGGGCACAATCACATTACCTGTTGATCTTATCTCTTTAAAGATACTTGCATTTGATGTGATTTTAGGGATTGATTGGTTAACTACTCATCATGCCAAAATTGATTTTTTTTTGTAAGGTTGTTAGTTTTTATATTCCTAACCAACCTGTTATACGAATTCAAGCAACTAAACCACTAAAATCAGTCATTTTTATATCAAGCCATAAAGCTATTCATTTATTGAAAAATGGATGTCAAGCTTTCTTAGCCCATATTATGGACTTGAACAAAAACACGTCAAATTTGAATAATATTTCTGTTATTAGTGAATTTCCTGACGTATTTCCTGAAGAATTTCCTGGTCTACCCCCAGAACGTGAAGTTGAATTCTTTATTGATCTTGAACTAGGTACAAAGCCCATTTCTAAAATCCCATATCGAATGGCTCCTATTGAACTTTAGGAGTTTAAAGTCCAACTACAGGAATTATTAGACATCGGTTTCATTCATCCTAGCACATCTCCTTAGGGTGCTACTATTTTATTTGTAAAGAAGAAAGATGAGAGTATGCGACTTTGTATTGACTACCGAGAATTGAACCATGTCACCATCAAGAATAGCTATCCGCTACCTCGCATTGATGACCTATTCGACAAGTTGCAAGGAGCACAATTCTTTTCAAAGATCGATCTTCGTTCTGGATATCATCAGCTGAAGATTAAAACTGAGGATATTCCGAAGACTGCCTTCAGAACTCGGTACAAGAATTATGAATTCTTAGTCATGTCTTTTGGATTGACTAATGCTCCTGCTGCCTTCATGGATATGATGAACCGTGTATTCAAGGAATATTTGGATCAGTTCATTGTTGTCTTTATTGATGACATCCTTATTTATTCCAAAAGCCGTGAAGATCATGAACACCATTTGAAGCTGGTACTTCAAATACTTCGTGACAACAAGCTATATGCCAAGTTGAAGAAATGCGAGTTCTGGCGTAAGGAAGTAGCATTCCTTTGGCACACGGTGTCAAAACATGGAGTATCTGTTGACCCAGCGAAGATTGAAGAAATACAAGGTTGGGAGCAACTGAAGTCGGTGACCGAAGTACGTAGCTTTCTGGGCTTAGCTGGTTATTATCGGAAATTCGTGGAAGTATTTTCTCGAATCGCTACTTCGTTAACTCTGCTGACTCGGAAAGATACAAAATTCGTATGGAGTGAGGAATGCGAGAAGAGTTTCCAAGAGCTCAAGAAGAGACTCATTTCGGCACCTGTTCTAACAATACCATCTGGTTCGGATGGATTTGTTATCTACAACGATGCTTCAGGCAAAGGGTTAGGATGTGTTCTCATGCAACATGGGAAAGTCATAGCCTATGCCTCGTGATAACTCAAAGAATATGAGAGGAATTATCCTACTCATGATCTGGAGTTGGCAGCAGTCATTTTTGCGTTGATAATCTGGAGACACTACCTGTATGGGGAGAAAGTGGAGATTTATACGGATCATAAAAGCCTCAAATATTTCTTCACCCAAAAGGAACTCAACACGCGGCAACGATGTTGGCTCAAGCTATTGAAAGATTACGACCATATCATTCAATATCATCCTGGAAAAGTAAACGTTGTAGCTGACGCATTGAGTAGAAGATCATATACGGCTACAATTGCAATGTTGTTAACACAAAGGCCCATTTTGTTTGATTTTCAAAGGATGGAGATAGAGGTAAAGGCTCTAAGTACCAACGTGATGATATCAAACATACGAGTAGAACCAACTTTAATCGATAAAGTTAAAGCTGCTAAAGCCATAGACCCAGAGATGATACGTATGAAGAAGAAAGTGGAAGAAGGTGTTATTTCGGAAGCAAGAATCGATGAAGAAGGAATACTTTGAGTTAACTCCAGACTTTGCGTTCCTAACGACTCAGACTTGAAGCATAAAATCATGATGGAGGCACTCAACACACCATTTGTAATCCATCCTGGGAGTACCAAAATGTATCATGATCTTCGACATACATTTTGGTGGAGCAATATAAAGAGAGAGATCGCGGAATTTATCTCGAGGTGTTTAACTTGTCAACGTGTAAAGGTGGAGCATCAAGTGCCAAAGGGTCCATTGCAACCACTTGAGATTCTGAAATGGAAGTGGGAACACATTACTATGGATTTTTTACGGGTCTTCCCAAGGTTTCTCAAGGTATAGATGCAATTTGAGTTATTATTGATAGATTAACCAAGTCTGCTCATTTCTTGCCTATACGTGAGACTTATTCTCTTGAATGTCTTGCTCGTATGTATGTAAATGAGATTCTAAGATTGCATGGCATGCCAGTATCCATAGTTTTGGATCGTGATCTATGATTCACATGACAATTTTGGGTTGGCTTGCAGAAAGCTATGGGCACAGATTTACGATTCAGTTTGGCATACCACCCTCAAATAGATGGGCAATCGGAAAGGACTATTCAAACCCTTGAAGATCTATTAAGACTCTGTGTCCTAGATTTTAAAGGAAATTGGGATAAGTACTTGCCATTGGTCGAATTCTCCTACAACAACAGTTATCAGACAAGTATAGGTGTGGCTCCATTCGAAGCATTATATGGATGAAAGTGTCGCTCTCTAGTATATGTTGGGATGAGGTGGATGAAACAACATTGTTGGGACCAGAGTTGCTACGTATGACTACGGAAAAGATCCAAATAATTTGGCAACGTATACAAACGGCAGAGGATCGACAAAAGAGTTATGCTGATCTTCATCGAATGGACGTGGAATTTAATATTGGAGATCATGTACTGTTACGTATTGCTCCATGGAAGGGAGTTACAAGATTCGGGAAGAGAGGAAAGCTCAATCCACGATTTGTTGGTCCATTTGAGATTCTTGACCCAATAGGAAATGTGGCATATAGACTCGCATTACCTCCAAGCATGTCTCGTGTTCATAATGTTTTTCATATATCTATGCTTCGTAAATATGTGAAAGACCTAAACCACATTATTGCGTTAGAACCAGACGAGATAGCCGAAGATTTAACGAACAAGGAGGTACCTGTCAAGATATTGGATAGGAAAGAGCATGTCCTACGAACAAAGGTTATACCACAAGTCAAGGTTTTGTGGAGGAACCATGTTATTGAGGAAATGACCTTGGAGTTGGAATCAGAAATGAAAGCGAGGTACCCTCACCTTTTCGACATTCTAGGTACGTACATCAATTTCGAGGACGAAATTTTATAAGGAGGAGAGGTTATAAGACCCCAACTTTTTATAAAGAAAATTAAATTTCCCCTATTTATTATCTTGAAATAATAAGGAATTAATTTGATATAATGCTCTAGTTATGGGTGAAATGTGCAAATTTTACAAAATAAGAAAATGGTTATAAAATAATCATTGTTGTCGTGGAATATTCGATTGGTAGTGGAATATTCTTTTTGTCGGGAATATCCATACGAAGGTGCAGTCATTTGTGGGCCCCATAATAGAATAATCGTGGGATGAAGAAAATGACATATTTTAGTTTTTATTAATAACGACGTAATTGTCACCGATTAACCTTTGTTGGATTACTCGGTGGTTAAAATCTGATGTCTGGCGTGGTTGCATAGTAGCATTACCAGTATTGCACAAATATTTTGAATTATTAATTCTTACGTAAGAAGGCAATACTCAATAATTGTACTAATTACTCTTCAATATTTTATTTTATTGATTCAATAATTCTTTGCATTGATATTTTATATTATTATTATTTCAATAATTGTCCTTTGCATAATGATATTTTCCATTATCGGATCAATAATTCATATTATTTGAATAATATTATTAGATAGCATTATTGGCAATGTCTAGAGAAAGTTACATCGAGGAGAGGGTAAGACATCTAATTGTGCGTGATAGGGAGAAATCTTATCGAAAAGCCCTTCTTTCAGGGGAACTTGGGTTGTCATTATTGTGATTACGTAATATTATTTGTGAATAATTAATTATTAATTTATATGATAAAGAAATATTTATTTTATGTGGATATAAATGAAGGAATTTTTGCATGAATTATTTGTTGAAAGTTTAGAAATTATTTTTCTCCAATAAAATATTCATTCAAATATATTATTATAATATTACGATTTTGTTTATAATTTAAATGGTAATATTATTATAATAATATATAATTTTTAGCATGTGAATAAAAGTGGAGTGGAGGTTAGCAATTTGAATTAGAATTCTTTCCGTGTACTTTTCTTTTCAAAATTGCTGGCTAAAGTTTAGTGCACATTTTCTTCTTCTGTTTGGTGGGTGGTAGATATCCTGCAAAACCATTCCTTATTTCCAAAATGGTGGACCTTCAATCAATTGAGAAATGTGAATTAGGCATGGTATTCCTGCAAGCTTGTTTCAAAGGGTGGCACCCACCCATATGAAAATATGAAAATGTTAGGCAAAAAGTTAGGCATGAGTTGATTTTTCTTCATCCGATATGTGCTATAAAAGGAGGGAAAACCTCCGTCCTAAATCACACCATTTTCAATATCAGAAATTCTTATTCTATAAATATTGTGAGTATTTTTCTTGAGAATAACAATACTTTGAGCGTAGTTTTTCTGCAAGATTTTCTCAGAATAATATCCGATATTCCAGTCAAATCCAGTTTCTACTAAGGTAAATGATATTATTTTATTGCAATACTCGTGATAAATATTATTTTCTTTCATACTCCATATTACGTAAGCGATATTATTTCATCTTGTATTCCTAAATTTGAACTTACTATGGTAAGTATTGCTTCTATAATTCCTGAAATAATTAGAAATTTCGCTTCATCTAATATCATTTCATAAGAATATTGGTCTGAACTTTTTATCAAATTTGGAACTTTTCATAACTGGGTACTGTTCACGGGTACTGTTCACAAAAGAAATTTTTTTTCTTGTCAGTTATCTGTTGTGACCTTTAACCTTGAAATTGAAACCATGTTTTGATCTTCATTCTTGAATTTTACTCCACTATGATTTATTATGGAGTGTTTTTGAACTTGGATAAACTGTAGTATGAATCCCTAATATTTGTCCTTTTGTCTCACTGGATTCGTTCTCTAAAATATTTTTCATCATCCTTAGTCTTTAATGGTGATACTTGATGAATATCTTTGGCATGTAGTGCAAAGATGAATGATTACCTGATGAATATCTTTGGCCCGTAGTGCAAAGATGAACAGGTGTTGAGATGAACATGACCAACTGGCGATACAAATGAATATCTTTGGCCCGTAGTGCAAAGATGAATATTTGATGTAAGATGTATATTGATTGATGTTATAGGGATTAAATATTAATGATGAACTTTTAAATTCATAGATGATAGTAGATTTCATTCTCTACTTAACTCTTCTAATGAATTGTTGTTTCCGCTACGAACGTTGATCTAAAATTGGTTGTCCTTTATATTTTATCTGATTTGTTGAAGGCTAATGATAATTTGTTGTTCATTATCTTAGTCATAATATTCTTTACTGGGCTAGTTGAGCTCACCCTTTTCCTTTTTGTTCCATTTTTCTTCTTAGGAAATGAGAATATAACGGGGAGTAGTCGGGGTGTGGAGTGACATTCCATGGCAGTTGTTATAGTAGTCCTCACTATTTATAAAATATTGTATCAATAATTGTGATGAAGACTTATTTGAGTGTGGATATTGTCTAGAAGACAATATTTGTATTTAAACTCACAGTATTTGTGTTGTCGTATTTTGCAGGACAATTGTAATAATGATATTGTAGTTGTTTCTGAACCATGTATTTGGCGACTCAGAATGGGTGATGTATACCTATTTTGGAGGCGTCACAATTTTCATGAATCACGTAACACATAATAACACGCTCAACATACATCTCATAATCATTATAGTATTCATACTATGCAAGCTTTGATACTCTAAACAATATCAATTTATATCATGTATCACATACATATTGGGTACAATAACTTAATCAACTTAGTCATATATTGACTTTTATTGCTCATAAAGAATAACACAAACTTTTTTTAAACTTAAGAACATTTCGTACAACATCAAGATATAAGATCAAAAAACACAAAGGAACTGAAAGACTTGTCTGGTTTTTTAATTACCAAATATATCTTAACCGCTTTACGTTTATCCTACATTAATTCAAAAGTTCATATACACATGCATTAGTTACACATATAATGAAACCACATTGACTCTTAGTCCTAATCCTTTTACAACGCGCACTTCTTTCAAAACTTATAACCCATCTTCAGGTTTTAACTCTTCTTTGTTTGACGCTTAATTTAGTTAAGTCACTAAATTAATCTTCGTCCCACTTCTCTTATACTTCTCTTTTAATTAACACTTAACGTTTGGTTAAGTCGATATAGTTAATCTTACATCATATTAGATGTATTATATTTGTTAACATTAATTAAGTTAACACTAATATTAGGTTTCTTCATGTTCCTCTATAATTGCTGCTTAAATTTCAGTTAAATCGTTAGAGTTTGTTTTTCTTTTCATCACATAAGTTGTATGTTAGGTTCACTTAAATTTAATTAGGAACCTTCATATCACGTTTCTAAATTACATCTTTTAATGTTCACTTAACATTTAGTTAAGTCCTCTAAAGCTTTCCACTATAACGCTCAATTGGAAATATTAAGTTACATTCATCTCACGCTTAACGACCCCAAAATTCGTACAATTCAACTCTCAACCTCGGTCGTTATCAATACATCTTTATTCTAACTTTACATCATTAATCGATGTTAAACTTAATAAAATTGCAGAATAATTTAAACTTTTCTGTCTTCTTTCTTTAATTCCTTGAATCAATACCTTTATCCTCTACACATCTCTGAATCAAATTTATTCTATGATTCACTTCATCAGAGTTATTATATAAAATCTTATATCTCAGCTCGATATCCTTTATACATTGGGTAACTCAAACTTTACAACTAAATATGAAATTTTCACATCATAATTTATCAAGTACATTTCCTAAAACCTTAAACATGGTTTAAAAGAATAACAACTATAGTTAAAGTATTTAATCTCCATGCATTGCATCTGATGCAAGTCATTCAAGTAACACATAGCGTTACCTTCAATCCTTAACCTATAAAAATGGTTATTTGCAAGGTTGTGCTCGACAACCCAACAAATCTAACAACTTTCATGCATCACGTAGCACATAAGTAACATGCTTAGATTATAAAACATAATCATTAGACTAACATATCATACATGCTTCCGTTCACATAACAAGTATAAATATTAATTTCCTTACTCAATCAGCATTCTTTACTTAATCAATGTAGTCATAATTTGACCTTATCATTTCATGCTCACAACATATGTAATATCTTCGCAATACAGATTTAAAACAATTCATCATCAAGTTCGCATAGCAATTAGGAACTGAAAGACTTGCCTGGCTCGTAGATTACAAATTACCGAAAGATAGCTTATAGTTATCTGCACTTCACGAATCCTACACAACATATTATCATCCACATCAACTAATTTATCCAGAGTTTAAAAATATCCAAATTGTCAACATGATACCGCTTTGTGGAGTAAAATTCAAGAATAATATTCATGTATCAAAAATAATTTGGACAGAAAAGAAATATATTTTTTGGGTGAATAGTACCTCATGAATAGTACCATGTGAATAGCACTTCGGCAATAGTACCTCGTGAATAGTACCCCGAGTGAATAATATTCGAGTGAATAATAACGGGTGAATAGTAACCTATGAATAGTACTCTGTCATGAAAAGTTCCCCGAATACCCGAGTGAATAATATTCGAGTGAATAGTAACTGGGTGAATAGTAACCCATAAATAGTAACTCATGAATAGTATTCCGGATGAAATCAATAATTATCAAGAAGGCTCAGAATAATATTTTCATGAAAAGATACTGGATGAAGCGCAAATATCAAGGATATTTTACTAATTTCACAGAGTATAGAAGCAATACTTTAACAGAATGAGTGTAGAATTAGGAATACGAAAAGAAATAATATTACTCACATACTACAGAGTATGGAAGAAAATATTATTTCTACGAATACTGAAAAAAAAAAATCCCTTACCTCAAAAGAAGAGTGGATACTGGAATAGTAAAGTAGCATACTTCTTTTCTTCTTTCTCTCTTCAATTTCTCTTGAAAGTCTTAGTGAATTGGTGAGAATGAAAGAAGAATGAGCTTCTATTTATAGAAAAATATAGTTTCGATAATTGCACGTTTTGGTGCTTGAAATATTACAGTATAATACCTTCTTCTTTTCTTTCATTTTTAATTTAGTCCTACAAGTATTATCAAACTTTCACCACCTCCCCTAATAGTACATCATGTGAATCAATAGTACATTCATGTGAATCAATAGTTCTATACATGTGAAAAAAATAGTTACAGTATAGTACCTTTATCTATACCTCCATTTTTAATTTAATCATGCAAGTATTATCAATCTTGCACCACCTCCCCTAATAGTACATGCATGTGAATCAATAGTGCATACATGTGAATAAATAGTTATAAGCATGTGAATTAATAATAATTAATTCCTTATTTATTAGATTAATTACCCGATTGGTTAATATAACCTCCAGAAATCAATTATTATCGAAATAAATGTCGATTCCCACAAACACTAATAACCCCAACACAATGGAACTATCAATTTCATCTTTAATCAACACGAACTTATTCATCATTAATATTATAACTCATAATATTCAACAACCAGATCATTCCCAGGAAAGAGGAGGCTTTCCGATAAGGATTTCTCCCCATTGGCGCGCAATTAGGTGACCAAACCTCTCCTCGATAGAACTTTCTAGACATCGTCAATATTATAAATAATAATATGAATAACTTTGTCGTCTCAATTATTGATTTAATAATAATAAATATTATGCAGATGATATTGTGACAATAATTGAATCAATAATATGATAGATATTATGCAGCAATTACTGTAGCAATAATTGAGTATAACTGAATGACTTCTCACGTAAGCATCAATAATCAAAGATATTGTACAATACCGTGTGCTACTATGCAACCACACGTATTACTGTACTTTTACTACCAGGTAGTTTGTTGGGTAAAATCTATATACGCACAACACACAAGTATAAGTGGTCAACAAGTAATAGAGTGATGAATAGAGTATCTTTCCCACAGAGACTAACTAGCAATATCCTTAACTTACAATTATCAATTTCCTATTAACCATAATTTTATTAAACAAATCAACTCAATAATTGTAATTAAAGAATCTAAATTAAAGAATAATTAAACTAATATAGAATAATCACAAATATCAAAATCTGGAATTTCAAACAATTAATGGAAAATTAGACTTATGATTTCACCCTAAGCTTCACTCTAATTATAACACCTTTATTCCAATTCAATGCACTATCCCATTTTATTAACCAAGAACATGAACATAGTATTAACCACCTCTCGATGCACTAATACCGTATTAACGTCAATCCATGATTAAGATAAAAATCTGTTAAACACCTTAATCAACTAACCCACTATATCTCTATCTGAATTACAATTGAAGAAGGTTTAAGAATAAGTTCTCTATCCGATTACATGCGCTGTCAAGCATATCTCTACCTTAACATTCAGCAAGATTAAGCTATTCACAAAATCATGAACACATGTTATATCAACTAGGTCTAGATTTGAATATCCTCTCTCGATTCCATCCAATTCCACAAAGAATTGTTGATCAGGCAATTCATAGATTCAAGCACAAATCAATATAGATAAACTGGAAATAGCTTAATAAATTGGAAATCAAAGTTACAAAATCATTGATTCACTCAAAGATCCATCATAAGCCTAAAAAGTGAATTAGTTCATACTTAACGAAATAAACACTGAATAAATCATAGGAATCATCCTTAGATTACAAATAATAGTCTAACACAATGAATATTGAAAAACACCCTTCACGTAGACTAAAACTACAATCGTCTCGAAAATCCCTTCGAAATACTCCTCCACACTTGCTATCAAAAACTGAGCTTAGATCTTCGTAATATGTCTTGTCTCTTGTTTAATTGTTATTCATTGAGTATATGTTATCCAACAACCAAGCCCCAGTTGAATTCTCTATCAAATAGAGTTACATTTCCATACAAATAGCTAAAATTCGTGCCCAAAAAGATGTTCAATCACAACAGGACAATGCTAGATTTTCCACCCCCCGCCCCGGCGGGGGTTCAAGTACTATATAAGCCCGCCCCGGTGGGCATCCTTTTTGTCTAGCTCGTATGAAGACCCCCCACCCCGACGGGGGTGTATAGTGAAAATTTACTCGCCCCGACGGGCTACCTTCCTTCTAACTGGAATTGAGACCCCCCGCCCCGGTGGGGGTGTATAGACTAATGATGCCCGCCCCAGTGGGCTTGTCTTCTGCTAGATAACTTGCTGAACTTCATGCTATACTCAAATTATGCTCCATTTGACGTCCAATCACACCGAATAGCTCCAAATAAACTTTGATTGCTACAACCACCATTCTACACATGAAATAACATAGAACAAGAAAAAATGAACATAATCACAAGGATTAAGCAATAAATAAGCATTAAACGGACATTGAATTGCGTATATGAAATCCACTTATCAAAATCCCCCAAACTTAAACCGTGCTAGTCCTCGAGCACAAAATAACTACATGCGATGCAAATTAATGAAATGAATACGAGTTAACTTATATGCTTTCAAATCCAACAATATCGCAGAATCAAAATTATCTTAGCGGCCTCAGCGGAAACAAGCATCTATACAATACTAATTACCAAAAACCAATCTATAATTCCGTTTTAATCCACAAATCTCAATCCATCATCACTGGTATAGTGTGTGTGTGCAACATCCATGATCACCGATACTGACTCAAATTTCAATACATAACCAATCTCTTAGAAGGAATCATGCAGCATAAACTTAAAATTTTTTAAAATAGACAACTTCAACTAAAATCAAATAATCACTAACTCGGGGGTTCAAGCGTGGTACTTATACTTTATTCATATCTATATAGATATATATATTTTTTATATATATACAGAGGCTTTTTGCGCTTATTTCCTATTTTTTATTTATTTATTATACACATAGCTATGCAATGTCTTATTCCCTTAGGCTTTTCAATGCTACCTTAACGAGCTTTCGACCAATGACTCCCAGACCATTAAGACCTTAGGGTGCTAGGTGTAAAGAAAATCCCCTTGGGCTTACTTACTCAAGTAACGAAGGCCACAAAACTAGACAAGCACACCACGATGTTTATTTTTTTTTAATTTTTTTTTCTTTTCTCTTTTTTTTTTTATAAATAAAGCTTATATACCCCACATAACATCCCCCAAACTTAGGTTCTTGCCTAACTTTAGCCTTTACTATCTATCCTTGTCGTTTTGTCATTCACTCTAGCATTATCCTTTAGAGACCATTTAGATATTGATTTGAACTGACCAATTAACATGGATGTTTGTTAATCGTGCTATCCTTTTATACTAGTTTCAAACAAGCTCAAGTTTCGATTTATAACAAAAATTGTATCATAGTTCTAATACTCAATACTGTATTTGTTAACTTATTGTCAATCACATCATTGGCCCATAAATCATATAAACTGCAACATTGATGGACTTGCGCAAACACAATATTTACTAACTAATTTTTTTTATATAGATTGCAAAATGCATTACAAGATTATCTACTATGCAATGACAAACATTAACCTAAACTACTCTAGATGCACCTAAGCTAACATGCAATACTAAAATTAAGATGTAATACAGAAATTTAAATGACAATGACAACAATTCAAAAATGCAACCTATATGAGCTAAATGCATGCAAACATGTATTTAAATCCCCCAAACTTAAGTTAGACAATGTCCTCATTGGATGAATAGTCAAAATAAGGATGTGAGGACTTCCCTACTATCGCTTAAGTTTGAAGAGGTGGTTGTTGTTCTTCATCAAAATCATTTAGTGGGAACCTTGGCATTGGTTCGGGCTGTTGGTACATAAATTATGCCGCCGGGTTGAAGCTTTGCAAAGTTGTGTTGAGTGAGGCGAAAGATGCGTTCATAGCATCAAACATATGATCTTGCCTCATCGCCAATCGCCTCATTTCCCAACGAGTTGCCTTGGTATGCACATTTATTTGATTTTGGAACGCAAGGAACTGAGAACTGGATATAGCCTCGACCTGCGATACCTGCTCAGCCCCTTGTTCACCCATTTCTTCATCTTCATCCCCCGATATCTCTGTAGCATCAACGTCGTCTTCCGACGACGACGGAAAAATGAATCCCACACCACGCGGATGTGACTCGCCTCCTGCCCATACAGAATACCGTGCTATCATTCTCGAATCAAGCAATACAAGAGGCAGTTGTGTGGGTTCATCATCGGACCATCTCACCCTTGCTTGACGGCACAACCCACATATGAGTGATGGGTGTGGTAAGCCTCCAGAAAAATTTCCACGTAGGCACCGGCTGATGGAGGAACAAATTATTGCCCCGACATCAATGATAAAATCTTGCACAATGGCGTATAACAGTAACGCCTTCTCTTTGGTGACGTCCGAGGTATGTTGGGATGGAAGCAATTTTGCACATAGGAAGGCATACAAGATTTTGCCATACCGGCTAAGGTCTTTACTATGAAACACGGTGCCACCCTTTCGACCCTTGATCCAAGATGTTCCCGATTTTGTCATCTCCGTGATTATAGCATCAAAGTCCGGGTCAGAATTATGGAGATGAGCATATTGGCAGTGGCGAGGTACCCGCAGTTGGTAGTAAGTGTTGATTGCATCCACACTGAATAGAACCAACCGACCTCGCACAAATGCGTGGAATGGTTCTTTGTCCTCTGCATTTGCGTAAAATTCTTTGACGATGTTAACAACGGCTGGTTCTAGTTCCTCAGTGAGTTTGGTCCATCTTTTTTGGTACATTTGTGGCATAAGCTCCCCATCATTAGGATCCGATGCCAACCCCCTCTCCGGTGTAAGGGCTTTGGTGAGCATTTAGTCATACCAGTCGGCGGCGGTGGCACTTGCAAATTTTCGGCGATCGAAGGTGCGTGTTGGTTGCGATGGTTGTGAACTTTCTCCCTTTTGGCATTTCGAGGATGATTGTGAAGGCATGTCTCTCCCAATTGCTGGTTTTGCCCTAACTCTCCCCCAAACTTTTCAATATTATCTCTCTAGCTCAAAACTATTCTCTCTTTTTGCTTTATCTCAAGTGTGGTGGGAGAGTTTGTATGAGATGTGGTGGTATTTATAGAGGGAGAGGGAAGGTTATCATTGGTGGAGTGAAGAGGTGGAGACGAGTGATGGAGTTAAGGAATTAATGGGATTTGTAGTAGTGGGTAGTAGGTGGTGGTTATGGAACTTAATAGCTGATATGGGGAAGTGGAAAAAGTGAGTTAGTGGTCTGTGTTATGAGTAAGTGGAGAAGTTAATGTAACTGCCAACATCTGTTGCTGCCCAGGACCCCCGCCCCATCGGGGGGTATTGTACTAGTAAGGCCCACCCCGGCGGGCGTGCATTCTGTCAACCAGATTCGAGGACCCCCGCCCTGGCGGGCTATGCCACTACTAGATTCTATGTTCTGCTTCATGTAGTTGCTCCATTTTCCATTTTGCAAGAATTAACACATGCATATTTGTGAATTGTTTATGCGTGATGTATTGTGGAGAGATTAGCGAGATTTTTCTGTTATTCATCTAACTAATAATGAAATGAAAACTATGATAAAGTAATATAAAATATGATAAAGACTAAAGATTGGGTTGCCTCCCAATTAGCGCTTGATTTTAAGTCATTCAACCTGACTACTTCCTGCTTATGTTGTGTCGGTCAATGTGATGGCGATCACGTTGGTGTTGGCTTCGCCACCCCAATAATGCTTTAGACGGTGTCCTTTGACTTTGAATGTTTCGAGTGGATTGCGACTGTAGATTTCGACTGCACCGTGAGGGAATACCCGCTTGACCGTGAATGGCCCCGACCATCTCGATTTAAGCTTTCTGGGAAACAATCGTAGCCTTGAGTTGAATAAGAGTACTGATTGGCCTGGCTCGAATGTTCGACGCAAAATTTTCTGGTCGTGCCATATTTTGACTTTTTCTTTGTATAGTTTGGCATTCTCATATGCGTGAAGGCGAAATTCATCGAGTTCATTCAATTGAAGTAGTCTTTTCTCACCTACAGCTGTTTGATCAAAATTAAATTTTTGCACAACCCAATATGCCTTATGATGTAGCTCGACCGGTAAATGACATGCCTTCCCGTACAGTAGTTGATATGGTGACATCCTGATTGGCGTCTTGTATGTAGTCCATTAGGCCCATAAAGCATCGTCCAATCTCAGCGACCAATCTTTTCGACTCGGATTCACCACTTTCTCTAATATCTTTTTGACTTCTATGTTTGATACCTCATCTTGTCCACTGGTTTAAGGGTGATACGGTGTAGCTATCTTGTGGTTGACCCCATACTTGGCCAAAAGAGCAGTAAATGACTTATTGCAGAAGTGACTACCTTCGTCACTGATAATTGCTTTTGGTGTGCCAAACCTCGTGAAGATGTTCTTTTGAAGGAATTTGAGGACCACCTTGGCATCGTTTGTTGGTAGAGCTACAGCTTCAACCCACTTTGACACGTAGTCTACTACGAGTAGAATGTATTGATTGTTCAATGATGAGGGAAATGGTCCTATGAAATCAATACCCCATACGTCAAAAATTCCCACTTCCAGAATCATTTGTAAGGGCATCTCATTACGTTTCAAAATGTTGCCCACCCTTTGACACCTATCGCATTGTTTGACAAACTGGTGGGCATCTTTGAATAATGTGGGCCAATAAAAACCACATTGCAGCACCTTCACTGCTGTCCTCTTACTCCCATAATGCCATCCATACGCCGATGAGTGACACTCATGCAGAATATTCTTCACTTCACTACATGGGACGCACCGTCGAATCATTTTGTCGGCGCACTGCTTGAACAAATATGGTTCATCCCACATGTACCATTTCACGTCGTGAAGAAATTTCCTTTTCTGTTGTTTTGTGAGGTCAGGTGGTAGAATGTTTGTGATGCCCCCAAAATAGGTATACATCACCCATTTTAGGTCGTCAATAACATGGTACAGAAACAACTACAACTTTATTAATACATCATAAAAACTGTGAGTTTAAATACAAATATTGTCTTCTAGACAATATCCATACCCAAATAAATCCTCATCATAATTATTGATACATTATTTTACAAAAATGGTGAGGACTACTAAACAACTTCTAGAATCATCATCCCATACCCCGACTAGTACTCACTACATTCTCGCCTCTTGAGAAGAAAAATAGAACAAAAAGAAAAAGGGTGAGCTCAACTAGCCCAGTAAAGAATATTATGACTAAGATAATATAGAACAAATTATCGTTAGTCTTCAACAGGGAAAAAAATCTGATAAAATACAATGGACAACAAGTTTCAGATCAATATTCGTAGCGGAAATAATAATTCATAGAAGAGTTACGTAGAGAATGAAATCTACTATTATCTATGAATTTAAAAGTCCATCGTCAATATTTTATCCCTGTAACATCAATCAATATTAATCTTGAATCAAATTTTCATCTATACACTACTGGCCAAAGATATTCATCAGTCGGTCATGTTCATCTCAACACCTGTTCATCTTTGCACTACGGGCCAAAGATATTCATTATAAAATCATTTATCTTTGCACTATAGGCCAAAGATATTCAATAATATCATCATTTAGGACTGAGGATGATGAAAAATATTTTAAAGGAAACGAATCCAGTGAAACAAAAGAATAAATATCAAGGATTCGTATTTAAGCTATTTCATGTCCAAAAATACCTCATAAATAATCATAGTGAAGTAAATTTCAAGAATGATCAAAACATGGATACAATCAAAGCTAGTATCCATAATAGATATTTTGGACAAAAAGGAAAAAAATTCATTTTTCGATGAATAGTGCCGTATTCGTGAATACTGCCGTATATGTGAATAGTGCCGTATACGTGAATAGTAACCCCGACACAAAATGTTCCAAATTTGATTAAAAGTTTAAACCAATATTTCGGCATAATGATATTGAAGAAAATAATATCATTTAAAAAGAAAATAACATCCCTTACCTCGAAAAGATAGTACTTCTAGTTGAAACACAGGATATAGGCTATGACTTGAACTTGCAATCAGTATAGCAACACTCAAAGTATTAAAATACTCACAAGAATACGCTCAATATATCGAGAGAGAAGAGAGAGAAGATTTCGTTTTCGTGTGATTTTCAATTCTAACCTAAGCACCCTATTTATAGGAGAATGCTTAGAACACCAAAATGTAAAATTTAATATAATATTATTATATTTACAAAATTGTCAAGCCCACCTCTTGAATCTGAATTCAAACCACCTTGCACATATTTAATGCATTACCAAGCAAAAAAAACATTTTGTAATTAAAAATAATTAAAACTTTCAAAAATCAATTATTTATGAACTACGGAACTTCAATAATTCATAATAAATAGCTCTTTTATCAGAAAAATTTGAACCACATGTCCTTTTCATAGGAAATTTCATTCTCTACAACTTTGTAGAAGAAAGTTTTTCCAAATTCCAAACAAAAATTGACCGAAATCCACAAACGGGAGATTTTACAGGCTATAATCAAATTTCGGTCAAGAATTTGGGTCTACCAACACAAAACATGTGTTAATCATTTAATGCCACAAAAATACTCTTCCTCCTCATATACTCATATATCCCACATTCATTGTAAAAATATCACCATTAATATATTATTAAAATAATATATTTAAATGAATTATTTTATTAGAAAAAGATAAAATATTAATTTTCAACAATTGTCACATTAAAAAAATTTCTCCATCTATATCCACATAATATCAATATTTTCCTCATCATATAAATCATTAATTAATTATTCACAAATAATATTACAGAATCACATTACTGACAACCAGACAGTTCCCAAGAAAGAGGGGGCTTTCCAATAAGAACCTCTCCTTATTGGCGCGCAATTAGATGACCAAACCTCTCCTTAGACAGAACTTTCTAGACATTGCCAATAATGTTATCTAATAATATTATTCAGATAATATGAATTATTGCTCGATAATAGAAAATACGTGCAATGACAATTATTAAAACAACAAGAATATAAAATATCAACGCAGCAATTATTGAATCAATAAAATAAAATATTGAACAGAATTACTGTAACAATTATTGAGTAGTGCCTTCTTACGTAAGAATCAATAATTGGTGTAATACCATGTGCTACTGTGTTTTAACCATCGGGTATTCCAACAAGATAATTCAGAATAACTACGTCGTTATTTATAACCAACTTATTCTTGTCGTTTTCTTCATCCAATCGCTTTCCGTTATGGGGCCCACACAAGGCTACGCCGTCGTACAAATATTCCCCGACAGTAAAAATATTCCACGACCAAACGAATATTCCCCGTCAACAATGAATATTTTAAAACCACTTGCTTGTTTGAAATAATTGCGCATTTTACCCATAACGTACCACATTAATCAAATCAACCCTTACTATTTCAAGATAATAAATAGAGAAAATTTAATTTCACTAAATAATAAGTTGGGGTCTTACAATGTTTCTCACAACGAAATTTGCATAATCGCCATACCACGGAATCTCTGCTGAAATCCCAAATAGTTGTTCATCTGGGAATGACTCATTAATCTCACATCTGTCGTCTTTTGCTTTCCCGTGGTTTTCCAACCTAGACAGGTGATCGGTTACTTGGTTCTCCGTCCCCTTTATATCCTTTATTTCTAAGTCAAACTCTTGATGTAGGAGAATCCACCGGATAAGGCGTGGTTTAGCATCCTTTTTCGCTATCAAGTACCGAATCGATGCATGGTCTGTATAGACTATCACCTTAGTCCCGATCAAGTATGCCCAAAATTTATCAAACACATACACCACTGCAAGCAATTCTTTTTCTGTGGTTATGTAGTTCATTTGAGTTTCTATAAGTTTTTTGCTTGCGTAGTATATGACGTGAAACACCTTGTCTCTACGTTGTCCCAAAACAACCCCAACCGCGAAGTCGCTTGCATTACACATAAGCTTGAATGGCATGCTCCAATTCGGTGCAACTATAACAGGGGCTGTAGTTAATTTTTTCTTTAATAATTCAAAGGTTATCTTGCATTCTTTATCAAAGCTGAACGTCGTATCCTTCTCTAAAAGACTGCATAGTGGTTTCGTAATTTTAGAGAAGTCTTTTATAAACCTCCTGTAGAACCCAACATGTCCTAAGAAACTCCTAATACCCTTAACCGAGCTAGGTGGTGGGCGGTTTTCAATAGTTTCACTTTGCTTTGTAAACTTCCAGATCCTTGAGCCGATACCTTATGGCCAAAAAATTATGCCCTCTTCAACCATGAAGTGGCATTTTCCCAATTTAGTACGAGATTCGTGTCCTTACATCTTTGCAACACCATGACCGGATTCGTAAGCAAATATCGGTTTGTCCCATAAACCAAAAAAGTCATCCATGAAGACCTCAACATTTTTCTCCACTATATCTGAAAAAATGGCCATCATACACCGTTGGAAAGTTGCAGGTGCATTGCATAGCCTGAATGACATCCTCCTGAATGCAAATGTACCGTAAGGGCACGTGAATGTGGTCTTCCCTTGATCCTCCGGGGCGATGACTATTTGGTTATAGCCCGAGTACCCGTCCAACAAATAGTAATATTGGTGTCCTGCCAATCTATCTAACATTTGATCAATAAAAGGTTGCGGGAAATGGTCTTTTTGGGTTTCCTTGTTCAACTTTCTGTAATCCATGAAAACCCTCCAACCTGTCACTGTTCTTGTTGGTATTAACTCGTTGTCGTCATTCTGCACCACTGTTGCTCCACCATTGGTTTTGCCTCATCTTCCATTAAGATCTCGTGCATGCAAAATGAAGGGTTGATTCCCTTTATATGCGATTGTCCACCCGATCGCTGACTTGTGTTCCCTAAGCACCTGCAACAACTTTTCTTCCTGCAATTCGTTAAGTGCAGTTGAAATAATAACATGTAAAGAATTTGAATTGCCTAAATACGCATACCTGAGGTGTTTAGGGAGTGGCTTAAGTTCTAGCTTTGGTGGCTATTCTAATGATGGTTTTAGTCTTTCTATGGTTACCTCCTCCGTGTGCAGTGGTTCAAACGGTGTTCTAAATCTGGAAACTCGTGGCAATGAGTCTAGCATTTATAGGTAATCCACCAATTCCAGATCGTCGACCTCTTCATCCCCCAATAACGTTGTTTCTAACAGATCATTTACCAAACTCTTGCTCATGTCATCACTGATGATTTGCTCAATTAAATCCATTCGAAAACATTCTTCCTCACCCGTAGGGAATTTCATGGCCTTAAACACATTGAATTTTACTTCTTGATCTTGGACCCTCGTAGTTAGTTCTCCTTTTTGTACATCTATAAGTGTCCTACCCATGGCCAAAAAATGGTCTCCCTAGAATAATTAGGATGTTCTTGTCCTCCTCAAAATCCAGAATGATAAAGTCCGCGGGGAATATAAATTTATCCACTTTCACTAAAATGTCCTCTATTATGCCTCTCGAATATGTGACTGACCTATTCGCCAACTGTAATGTAATGTTCGTAGGCCTTGGTGTTGGCAAACCTAATTCTAAGTATACTAACAATGGCATAAGGTTTACACTTGCCCATAAATCACATAAACACTTGTTGAAATTCATATTCCTGATCGTACATAGAATAGTGAAGCTCCCCGAGTCCTTGAGTTTTGGTGGTAATTTCTGCTTTAATACCGCACTACACTCCTCTGTTAGTGCCACAGTTTCAAAATCGTCCCATTTCTTCTTTCTTGACAAAATCCCTTTCATAAATTTTGCGTAGCTCGGCATTTGTTCTAGGGCCTCTGCAAATGGTATGTTAATTTGAAGTTTCCTAAAAATTTCCAAAAACTTGGCAAATTGCTTGTCTAATTTTTGTTTTTGGACCCTATGTTGAAATGGTGGAGGTGGATAAACAATTGGCTTATTGTTTAGCTTTGTTTCCTTACCTTGCTTATCATCACGTTTGCTTTCTACACTCACATCCCTATCATCAACTTTTTCATCTGGAGTTGCTGAATTTTCTACATTAGTACCTTCGAGGTGTTTTCCACTCCGCAATGTAATTGCTTGGCACTGTTCATGGTTACCCTTTGGATTTTTCTCTGTATCACTTGGTAATGTCCCTTGTGGTCTACTATTCAATGCCAACGCAATTTATCCTATCTGATTCTCTAGATTCTTGATTGCTATCTTTTGTGATTTCATAGCCATCTCATCTGATTTCATAGCCATTGCTTGATTTTTCATAGCCATGTCATTGCTAGTTATGTATTTTGTCACCAACTCCTCTAGATCTGATTTCCTTTCTTGGTATTGAGCTGGTTGTTGCTGGTTCTGAAAACCTGAGGGATATGATTGTCATGGAGCTTGATTTTGCTGGTTGTTGCTCCATGAGAAATTCAGATGATTCCTATTTCCTTGATTGTATGTGTTCTGTTATGTGTTCTGCGGCATTCTGTTGTAATTGCTGATTAACTGCATAGATGCTGGATTAATCGCGCATTGATCCGTTGGGTGCTCTCCTGCGCACAACTCGCATATTATTGCCACTTGTTGTGCTTGTTCTTGTGCTTGTGCTTGTGCTTGTGCGGCTGTCACCGAATCCAACTTCTTTGAAAGCGTAGAAATCTATGCTTGCATAGTTGTCATACCATCTACTTCTAACACTTCAATTTCCTTCACCTGTGTCCTTTTCGCTGTGGGCCACTGATAGTTATTAGCCGACTTGGTTTCAATCAACTCGTAGGCTTCCTCGTAACTCTTAGCCATGAATGCTCCGCCCGACGCTGCATCAATACTTGTCCTGAGATTCCCATGTAGTCTATTGTAAAAGGTGTTCATTTGTAGCCACTGGGGCAATCCATGATGTGGGCATTTTCTGAGCAATTCTTTGTATATTTCCCAAGCCTCATATAATGACTCCCCATGTTGCTGTTCAAACATCGTTATCTCGTTCCTCATCTTCGCAGTTTTCACCGGTGGAAAGAATTTTGCGAGTATCTTCTGAGCTAAATCCTCCCATGTAGTTATCGAACCAGACGGTAGAGAATGCAACCAACTCTTCGCCTTGTCCCATAAAGAGAATGGGAACAATCGAAGTCTCACTGCCTCATCCGAAACCCCATTGAACCTAAAGGTGTCACACATTTCCAAAAAACTGACTAGATGCTCATTCGGATCGTCATTTGCAAATCCCACAAACTGAACTGAATTTTGAATTATTAGTATCATCCCTGGCTTAATTTCAAATGTATTCACTGTTATTGCTGGCTTGGTGATGCTTGATTGCAGTTCAGTCACCTTGGGTGTGGCAAAGTCCCTTAATGCTTTCTGATCTTCGGCTGCCATTTCCACTTCTTTCTCAGGTGTTTCAAATTCTTGTCTCATTTCCTTGATCCACTTACTCAACCTCTGAAACCTTTTCTCAATGTCGTCCTCTAAAGGAAGCAAGTCTGGATTTTTGGACCGAGTTTGCATAAACTGCTTTCACACCTGAAATAGAAGAGACAACACAAAAATAAAAACGTCTAAGTAAAACTGGATTAATTAAACTAATAATGTAAAACTATTAAGAATTATACTAAATAGTCCCTGGCAGCGGCGCCAAAAACTTGTTGGGTAAAATCTATATACACACAACAAGCAAGTATACGTGGTCAACAAGTAATAGAGTGATGAGTAGAGTATCGTTCCCACATAGACAAACTAGCAATATCCTTAACTTACAATTATCAATTTCCTATTAACCCTAATTTTATTAAACAAATCAACTCAATAATTATAAGTAAAGAATCTAAATTAAAGAATAATTAAACTAACACAGAATAATCACAAATATCAAAATCTGGAATTTCAAACAATTAATGGAAAATAAGACTTATGATTTCACCCTAAGCTTCACTCTGATTCTAACACCTTTATTCCAATTCAATGCACTATCCCAGTTTATTAACCAAGAACACGAACGTAGTATTAACCACCTCTCGATGCATACCGTTTTAACGTCAATCCACAATTAAGATAGAAATCCGTTAAACACCTTAATCAACTAACCCACTATATCTTTATGTGAATTACAATTGAAGAAGGTTTAAGAATAAGTTCTCTATCCGATTACATGTGATGTCAAGCATATCTCTACCTTAACATTCATCAAGATTAAGCTATTCACAAAATCATGAACACATGCTATATCAACTAGGTATAGATTTGAATATCCTCTCTCGATTCCATCCAATTCCACAAAGAATTGTTGATTAGGCAATTCATAGATTCAAGCACAAATCAATATAGATAAACTGGAAATAGCTTATTAAATTGGAAATCAAAGTTACAAAATCATTGATTCACTCAAAGATCCATCATAAGCCTAAAAAGTGAATTAGTTCATACTTAACGAAATAAACACTGAATAAATCATAGAAATCATCCTTAGATTACAAATAATAATCTAACACAATGAATATTGAAAAACACCCTTCACGTAGACTAAAACTGCAATCGTCTCGAAAATCCCTTCGAAATACTCCTCCACGCTTGCTATCAAAAACTGAGCTTAGATCTTCGTAATATGTCTTGTCTCTTGTTTAATTGTTATTCATTGAGTATATGTTATCCAACAACCAAGCCCCAGTCGAATTCTCTATCAAATAGAGTTACATTGCCATACAAATAGCTAAAATTCGTGCCCAAAAAAAAGTTCAATCACAACAAGACAATGCCAGATTTTCCACCCAGCCTTTGGCCAGCATCCTTTCTGTCTAGCTTTCAGATGAAGACCCCTCGCCTTTGGGTGTATAATGTAAATTGATCATTTTACGTGGCTACCTTCCTCGCTAATTGAATTGAGACCTCATACTCAAAGGTGTATAGATTAATGATGCATCGCTCAAGGGCTTGTCTTCTGCCAGATAACTTGCTGAACTTCATGCTATACTCAAATTATGCTCCAATTAACTTCAAATCAGACTGAATAGATCCAAATAAACTTTGAATGCTACAACCAACATTCTACACATGAAATAACATAGAACAAGTAAAAATGAACATAATCACAAGGATTAAGCAACAAATAAGCATGAAATGGACATTGAATTGCGTATATGAAATCCACTTATCATAGTTCAACAGTTTAATGGTAAAACTGTCGCCATTATTTTTTTAAAATATATTTCTGTTGTTTTCTAACTCCGACAATACTTTTCTTGTGGGGTCCACCAATGATTGTGTCGTCGTAATAATATTCCTTGTTAAAAAGAATATTCCCTGACCAATCGAATATTTTATAACCATTTGCTTACTTTGCATAATTTTTAAATATTACCCATAAGTATAACATTATATCAAATCCACACCATAATATTTAAAAATATATTTCGAGAAAAATTAATCTTTATTCATAAAAGTTGGGGTCTTACACACTTATTACTTGTATTGAAGCCCTTTCTATTTGGATTGGCTGGTGGAAGAAGATGAATGATTTTTTTATGAGCTGTAAGAAGTTTGAAAATGTTTTCCAGCGAGTCCCCTAAGGGTGTGAACACTCTTGAACCTCTGACTTCTCCACTTTTTGGCAAGGGAGGATTTGAGGATTGTGCTTAAAAGGGGAATATTTTCTCCTTTGAATAAGCAAGTTTTGATTGCCTTTTTGATTTTGTCCTTACAATATCATGGAGACATCCTCTTCTTTCTTTTTATTGACCCTCCGAGGGTTGTTCCCATAACATCTAGATTGGATATGCTTAGCCATGGCTTTTCAAGCGACGAGGTCTTAAATCTTCCCAGATTTTAACCCCATCTCTGCCATTTTTTCGTGCTTAAACATTTCTAAGAATGGTTTTCCTATATCAGCTAGGACCCTCTCATAAAATGGAGCTTCTTGAATATCTATAAAGGTCATCACCATCTCAATCTCTGTCATAGATGGGATTACTTGAGCAGCCAAACGCCTACATCTTTGGGCATACTCTCTGAATGACTAATTGACTTGCTTCTTGACTTTGGTAATCTAATACATGTCTGGAGCCATTTGAGTTTGAAAGCGGTATTGACTGAGGAAAGCATGGGCTAACTCATCCCAGCTGTGGATTTTGGAGTTATCCAATCTGGTGTACCATGCTCTAGCTTCTTCAGTTAAACTCTTCTAAAATAGTTGCATTCTTAGCTTTTCATTCTCAGCGTTGGATCTGAGCTCTACAATTAACACTTTTAAGTGGGTTTAGGGATATCCCAATCCATCATATTTCATGAAATCATGAGCCTTGAATTTCTCCGAATAATAAACCTTAGGGAAGATGCAAAGGTCTGAATAGGAAACACTTTCGTGCGTTCCAATCCCTTTGATGGACCGAATGTTCTCTTCTATTTTTAAAACTTTCTTCCGAATATCACCGACGTCTTGATCATCTATTATGATTGGTGATTTCAAGGGTTTTGTTGGACTTCTCTTTCTGAGACTCAAGGACTAGGATTTCTCTATCCGGACCCTAGATTCCTCCCTGTGCAGAGGATTCTATTTGGATGGGTATTTATGAACCCTGAGTTGATTTGTTTAGTTCTTTCAAGAGAACAGCCAACTCTGTTATTTAATTCCTTAATCCTTTAAACTCGTCGCGGGAAATAGGAGTAGGATCAAGCTGTGTACTTGTAGCCATGTCTAACAGTGAGCTTAATGCCTTTTTGGACTTTAAACGTGTAATGGGAAAAATCATTTCCCTACAAAAAGATTATGTAGTTTAGTCTGGGAAAATATGGAAATGTTACATGCTATGCAATGTGTCCATTTTTTTAGGATTGTTTTAATATTCTCCTGCAAAACAGATGTCAGTCATTTTGATGATAGGATACCATGACAGGTCTTGATATAAAAAAGGAATGCATATTTACATAATCCATTATATTTTCCATTACATTGAGATTGACATGGAGTTGAAACTACAAGTAAATGAAATTAAAGGTAATTGAAAGGGGGAAGGTATGAAGAGACTTCCCTTCACGTTTGGTTTATTAGAGGCAGACCTATCTTAGGCTACTCTCACGGCTTTTCGGCATCAAGGTCCCCAGATCATCGCAATTTACTAGAAGTGAAGTTAATCTGATATTTCAACTGGAGTGAATCTGGGTGGTTCCTTTCCTGAGTCTCGAGGAATTAGTCTCCTTTGAGTCCAGTAATCAAACACCGACGGGTTAGCCTCTTGGTGTAGGGATCACATAACATACATTCTCATACATTGCGTTTCACCGTATGGAAATGATGACATGTACGAAGCACTACTATCACTGGTAAATATGGTGTGAAGCACTAAAGTGTAGTAAATAAAGCTTTAGTATACATTCATTCAATGTAAATGCATTATTTACACATAAGTAGAAAAAGCTTTTGAAAAGCTTGAATAGTAGTTTAAGCCCTCTTACTGGAGTCCCCAGCAGAGTTGACACCTGTCGACGTCGGGATTTTTATTTTTTCCATTCTGTGCTTGTCTTTTGGTGTTCTCATTTTAGGTGAGTTTTGTTTGGAAAATAACAAGTTTGAAAAGGTCTGACACGTATATGTCAACGATTTGACTTTTACAGTCGCCAGTTGGTAATTTAAAATGGTTGCACCAACTCAACCGATAAAAGGTTTGCACAAAGACCCAATGATTGGACATTGTTTAACTGGTCTTGGAAATCGATATTCGTTAGGGTTCGAGGGCTTGATTAAGCAGAAGGATTGTGTTAGGCACCCACCGACTTCTGTGAAAACACGGTTACTACCACTTTTCATTTAACTTTTATATGCATGTGTGTGTGTGTGTGAGTTGGGCCTATGTGTAGTTATCTGGAAGTAGTACTATGCCTCGTTTTCACCTATATACAAAGGGTTTGAATTTTGTATAAAAGTTCAATTTTAACAAGATATAGCAATAAAGTTTTGAAAATCAGGTTTTTCAAACCCTTATGCTCAATAGTAATTGAGGCATTTGATAC
Organism: Panax ginseng; assembly: GCA_020205605.1. Classification (NCBI taxonomy): domain Eukaryota; kingdom Viridiplantae; phylum Streptophyta; class Magnoliopsida; order Apiales; family Araliaceae; genus Panax; species Panax ginseng. The sequence continues at coordinate 116,221,608 of CM035129.1, read as the reverse complement.
TTCCATTTTATTAAGTGTTTGGCCTGATAGCTTTTATTTTTGAGATGCGAGGCATCTTCGAGAAAATAAGATACATAGTAGTGTTAAACTCCTTGTGGGCATGAGAGCCATCTAAGGATATCCAGACACCGTAGATAATTTACATGCTTGCTCCAGCTGAGAAATGTCCATCTTGGGAACCGAATCTAGATTCAGAGGCTGAATCTATGATCACATAATTCCTAGGCCCACATGAAAGAGAAATATCTACAAAAGCTAGAGAAAGAACTAGATTTGAATAAATCTAAACCATTCTACGTTCGACAGTTCCAGTTTAGTCACTTTTGAACTGGACAAAGTTAGAAGTAGCCAGATTTAAGCAAATCTAGCCCGCAGCCTGGAAGATTAAATATCTACATTATAAAAGCAGTTAAAGCAAATATTTTATATAAAAGTGGTAAATATATATGTAATTATATATACATATAGTAGTAATAGGCCATGTAAGTAAACTCCAGCCCTGACAAAAATGCAAAAATATATATATATATATATATATATATATATATATATATATATATAAGCAAAGAAACGCCTTCAATATTCTATCTAAAGCTCAATCAATTTTCAAGTTCGATAATATATATATATATATATATAGATATATAGATGTGTGTATATATATAAGCAATAAAAAGATACGGATCGACGATCCGGGCATACCCACTCGAAAAGACTCTCAATGTTAGTATATATATAGATATAAAAGTAGTAGAAAGCTTAAAAATCTAAAATATCTTACAATGGGCTGCCAAGAACACTTCAGATAACTTTTGACGCTCGAAAACTTGGTTTCCAGCGGTTAAACTTTATTATGTTATAAAAAATAAGCTTACAATTGTTTAGAAAGAAGAATCACTTAGTTTAGAGCACTCTAGCTAGGGTTACAAGCTGAAATGGATAAAGTTTTCTCTCATTTCTCCTTTTTTTTCAAATAAGTTGCTAAGAGCTCATATTTAAAGACTAGATGGTCGTGGTTCAACCCACGACAGTCGTGGGTCTACATGCAGTTTCCCCAGGCATGTGGGTCCCATCATCTCGATGTACGTGCACTTATGCTACGCGCTGTCTGCTCCAACCTTCATAACTTTCAATTCGAGCATCTGATAAAGGAGTGTTGTACCTTTTCGAAATGTTGTTTTTGAGAGCTACACAATGACATGGGATTAGAGGTTGTACGAAGCCGGGAAGATGGGTCCATGACCAGATCTCCAAGTCATCAAAGTCTATCAGTTGTGTTGTCCTGTGCAGTTGTCACTCGGGATTTGAGCTATGGTTCTTGTGGGACACCTTGATAAACAGTGTGATGTGAATTGTGTTGAGATTATGTTGATGTGTTTTGAGGTGGTAAAATGTTGATTTTTTCCCTCACGGGTTATCTTCTTTGGCCATGAGATGTAGCGATCGTTTTCGTGGTTATCTCTAGAGATTGGGTCTTTGTTGATCTTGAATGTCCTCAAAGTTTATTTTCGAGGTAGGATTGATCGCCCGGTTATCTCTGTGGTTGAACTGAGCATCTCAGGGTTATCTCCGAGGTTAAAACTGACTTTTTTGGGTTATCTCTGGAACTTGAACTGCATCCCTTATGGTTATCTTTGAGGTTGGAACTGAGTATCCTGGGGTTGTCTCTAGGGTTGAAACTGATATGACTCCCAGAGTTATCTTTGGAAGAGAATTCTGCCTTTATGCAGGGTTAATAACAAGAACATAAATTTTCAAGTGTCTACAATCAACAAAAAATAATTAACATCAATTTAATAATTTAGTTATCTCACCCCATTTGCCAACATTAAAAATAAGCTCAAGGATAAAGATTGACATTGGAGCAAACTTACCTCATATAGCAAGTAAACAATATAATCATAACTTTGTGATTTGTTACCTATATATCAATATTTTGTTACCAGTAGAAAGCTTGATAGTTGTGCTCCTTAGTGTAGATTTGGATTTTGTATTTTCAGAATCAAAAATCTCTTTAATAGCACTTCTTTTGGTTTCCCAATGTTGAGGTATTTAAAACTCAGGTTAGGAGGATAATTTTTCACTATTCTGGTTGTTCTTGGAAGACTATAATTAGTCATTTGTTCATCTGATTAACTTTCTGGAATATCAGTTTTTGCATCAGAATATTCATCTGATTTGTCTTCTAAAACATACGATTCAAGCTGTCTGGATTTAGGTGTCTGCATGTCTGAGTTTTCTTCTAAAATAGATGGGTTAGGCTGGATTATTTTATCTGTCTGTTTTCTTGGTTCATCTGTTTTTCCTTTTGATGTAGACGACTTAGGTTGTCCGGATTAAGTTGTTTGCTTTCCAAATTTATTTGTTTTCCTGCAAAGTCTCCATCATTTTCTTTTGACAGATCAAGGTCAAAATTATCAAATATAATATAAACAGATTCCTCAACCTTTTATCAAGATTATAATTTGTTTTAAATATGAAGCATTTAACACAATAAAAACTTTAGAAAAAATGATGTTATGAACCTTTATAATGTGAAATTCGTAGAGTTTTTATAATAATATATCTAATTAAAGCTCTATTTAAAAACAACATGAGGTACTTACAGATTTCGCCAAATAATTTATAGGTAACTTACTCTCTCAAAGTAAAGTATCATCCGTCTCTTTTTTGATCTTGAGACACCTACAAAACAAACAAATAGTCTTTATCTTTTTGGTATCCAAATCTTCTTGCGTCCTTTTGAGTTAGTAGCATATAAATCACACTTTGTAACCCAAATTTGTTTTATTTTTATTTTATTACAATTATAGTCAAAATGTCCTTTTAAACCGCATTTTCTGCAAGTAACAAAAAAGAGAGGAATAAAGAGGCTTATTCCTTGTTTTATTATTTATTACTCTAATTTTATTAGTGGTGCTTTTTATGTTCTTAACATGATTGTACCCAATTCATTGTTTATCTAGGCTTGACCTTTGAGCACCTAACATTATGTTTAAATTCTCTTCTCCTTGAACAAATTTTGCAAGATTCCTTTTTAATGAAACTATTTCTTCCTCATTATTATTTTTTCTTGTTTATTATTTTTCCATCATTAAATGCATCAATACATGTATCTCTCATTTTTAAACTTTCTTTTAAACTATCATTTTCCTTTTTAAGATCATTATATTCTTCATTTAACTTGTTTGCATGATTATATAGAATTTTATTATTGTTTTCAAGATAATCAATTTTAGCATTTAACTTAGATACTTCACTTGATATGCAATATTTAACTATTTCTTATTTTTCTTCAATTAATATTTCTACTTCTTTCATTAAATCATTTATCCAACTTTTTAAACGAGCATTTTTCTCTTTAATACGAATATTTTTATTTTTTAAAACAAGATAATCAGAAATAGTAATTTCACCAAGTTCAGAATTTACCTTGGATGATTCTTGATTGTTTAATCCAGTGAAGCGTAGTGGGTAGTTTCAACATCTTACTCTTCATGATCGGACTCCTCACCACTCCATGTCATTAATCCTTTTTCTTTTGAATTGTTTGCTTTGTTCTTCCTTCTAATTAGCTCTCTTAATTTTTGAGTCATTATAGTTATTTCCTCATCGAAGGCTTCATCATCACAATCTAAGTAACTTTCAGCTTGTAAGGCTAAGGTCTTCATTTTTGGTACCTCGTCTTTTTCATCATACCTCTTTAATTGATTCTCAAATTCTTCAAGTCCACCAAAGAGGGTGAGCGTTTCCATCTGATTGTTGATGAGTCTTAGAGAGTTGTAACTTTCGGTGCGAACCATTGGGCAAGACTCTTAGCAACTTTCTATTAATTTCCGTTTGATCAATTTTTCGACCAAGCATGCTTAGTGCGGTCATTAGGTTGAGGAATCTCCCTTGAGCTTCATTGATTGTTTCATCCTTTTCTAACTTGAAGAGCTTATATTCTTGCATCAACATACATAACTTGACTTCCATTACCTTGGTGGTTCCTTCGATCTTGGCTCATAATAATTGTGTCCCATATTTCTTTTGTCATGTTGCACGATGATACTTTATCAATTTCAGCTTGGACCATTTTGCTTAGCAAGGTGTTCATAGCTCTTGAGTTGTAGGAAAACATGTAGCTTTCATTTTCATCAATCTCCGTGAGAGCCTTTGGTCTATCATCATCATGTCTAGGAATAACAGGTCCATTTTCAACAACCCACTATTTCCATGGATCCCTCTTGAGATAAATTTTCATTCTAAACTTCCAGAAGTTGAAGTTCTCGCTCCCGAGCAATAGAGGAGGCCTGCTTGTGGATTGATCTTCTTGAAAGTTAATGCGTGCCATATGATCTTTCCCTACGACCTGCTAAGATCAATATTAGTAGAGCCAAGCTCTGATACCAAATCTAATTTTGTGTATATGAGCACACCTAGAGGGAGGGTGAATATGTTGTTAAACTAAAAGTGACAAACTATGAAATCTTTTTGAAAGTTTATGCAACAGGTTTAAATCAGACAGTCATGCATGTCTGCTTTAGTGTCTACTTTAGCTTATGTTCTTCGTTAATTACTATCAGACATCTATGAATGTCTTCTTTAGAATATCTTCAAACATGAGCAAAGAAAAATATCTAGAAATAAGAGAACATAATAGAGAAGAACAGAATAGTAAATCACACTAAGATTTTTCTATGGTTCAACCCATATCCTCTAATCTAGTGGTGTAATCCACATCCAATACCAATTGGTATTGGAGACTCTGTTTAATAAACTTTTCAATACACATTATAAAAACTTCCCTGTTCAAAGTATGTTTTCCAATGATGGACACCATTGTCCCTTTGCACCTCTGCAACCTTGAAAGCTCACTTTGAACAAAACCTATCCACCACTGGATCTATCAAGCCACACAATGATTGGTCTTAGAATTTAATATAAAGGATTTTTAATACAATATTCTGTGATTTTCCAGTAACTAAAGAATTAATAATATAACAAGACCTGCTGTAAATTAAAACTTTTGATAGCTCTCTATGGAAGTTAATGTATAAGACTAATATTTTCTTTTGATTTATCTGAACTTACATATTCTTCCAATGTTGTGTGTCCCTGTTTAGCCAATAAGAAGTAATATATATAGAGAAGGAACTTAATTGCTATATTTTGATTAACAAAGAATACATAACTGATATATCTCTTTTGCCCTTATTATTGACCAAAAAATATATAAAAAGAGCTGTTAATAAAAGGTTTATTCCAATTGGTAAAACACATAATACTCGCAAGATTTTTAATTTCAACGAATAAATAAATATTCTTCCTAACTGCTATCGACGTCGAGAAAATATCCTTTCTTGGAATTCCTTTTTTTAGTCTTTCTACCCTATATATTTTGTATATGGTTTGAATTTTATTTGAAAGGGGTAGCTTGAAAAGAGTCCGACACAAAATGTTGATGATTTGATAATGTAGAGTCGCCAGCCGGTAGTAGTGAAATGGTTGTACTAAATCAATCGAATTTGGAAAGGTTTACACAAGGACTAATTATTGGACTTTTTGGTCGTAATCCTGATCAATATATGCGTGTAAGTCTACATGGTCAACAACTAATAAAGAGTAAGTAGAGTATCGTTCCCAAAGATAATTACTTAACAAGAATTACCAATTACTAACCTATAACCACTTTAATCTTATTTAAACAAATAATTTAATAATTTAATTTAAAATAATTAAATAAACTTTTACTAACTATCCCTAGAATGAAACAAGATATTGAAGACTTGAGACTACAATTTCACCTATTGCTTTATTTAAATCAACACTGTGACGCCCCCAAAATAGGTATACATTACCCATCTTGCGTCGCCAAATACATGGTACAAAATTTAAATACAACTTAATAATACAACAGTCGTGTAAAATACGACAAAACATAAACTAAGAGTTTTAGTACGAATATTGTCTTCTAGACAGTATTCAACTCAAATGGAGTCCTCAATACATTTATTATCACACTATTTCATAGAATGGTGAGGACTACTAATGCTATCATCTGGACCGTCACTCCGTTCCCCGACTAGTCCCGGCTACGTTCTCATTTCTTGAAGAGAACAATGAAAGCAAAAGGGTGAGCTCAACTAGCCCAGTAAGAAATATTATGACTAAGATAATGCAGAATAATTTATCGTTAGCCATCAACAGTGTTAAACTGATAAAATATAATAAACATCAAGTTTAACTGCAACAGAACAAGCAATCCATTAGAAGAGTCAAGTAGAGCATAAAATCTACTATCTTCTGTGATTTAAAAGGTTTTTCATCATTTTTATCGCTGAGACTCAGCTTAATAAATAATCCACATCATCGAATCACCCCTGCACTAGAGCCAAGGATATTCTTTAATATCACGACCACAAATTATCCAAGCACTACGAGCCAAGGATATTCGTGTATTCATCAATGGTCATGATTATGCCAACAACTGTCCATCAATGCACTACGGGCCAATGAGGACTTTTACCACATTATTTGTAACATTACGGTTATGATTATACCGAATAATCCCTGGTCATAATCATACTAAGTCCATTTATGCACTACAGGCCACATATGACTTTCAACATATTATAAACATGAGAATGATGACAATGATATAAGAATTCAATAAAACAAGTTCAAGGATAAATTTTTAAAATTTATAATTTAATTTATCCAGAAATTAATAACGTCCAAATTGTCAACATGATACTGCTTTGTGGAGAAAAATTCAAGAATAATATTGTACCAAAAATAATTTGGGCCAAAAACGAATCAATTTTTATCATGAATAGTACCCTGGGTGAATAGTACTTTGGGAATAGTAACCCCGTGAATAGTACTCTGGCATGAAAAAGTTACAACTTATCAAGAATGCTCAGAATATTATTTCCATGAAAAGATACTGGATGAAGCGCAAATATCAAGGATATTCTACTAATTTCATGGAGTTTAGAAGCTAAAACTTTAACAAAACGAGTATAGAATTCGAAATCTGAAACGAAATAATATTACTTACATACTACAGAGTATGAAAGAAAATATTATATCAAGCGAATATTGAACAAAAATAACATCCCTTACCTTGAAAAGAAGAGTATTCCAACTAGTATAGCGGGAATATTCTTGAAGAAAACTTTCACTATTTTTTACGCTCAGAGCTTTCTAAAACTAGAAAGAAATACGCTCAAGATTATAGAAGAAGAATTCTCTGATTTTGGTGTATTTTTCAATTCTAACTAAGCATCCTATTTATAGGAGAATAGAAAGGATACTATTTGAAAAAAATTAATCATTGACGCACATAATTTCAGACGAAACAAATTGAAGAAATCACGGATGGAGAAAAATTTTCTAAGTCGTCCAATTGTTTTTAAAATATTAATATAATATTCAATAAAATATAAATATAACTGGGCTTGAATTATAATTGGGCTTGAAATAAATATAATATTCAATAAAATTTTCTCGAAATAAATATAATTTTCATAAAAAGTAAAACTTATTATATATATATATATATATATATATATATATAATATATATATATATATATATATATATATATATAATAATAATAATAATAATAAAAATAATACAATTTCCTTACCTCTCTAAAAACCCATCCCACCCCAATTCTATTTCCATTCCATCACATGCCTATATATATAATATATAATACTTATATATATATATATATAACATATAATATTACATTACCTTACCTATACGTAAGTTCCATCCCCCCATTTCCCGTTTCAGTTTTTCAACACATGTGGGCCCCACATGTGGGCCTCACCTTTATTATATTAAATAAATTTCTACCGATTATTTTGAAAAATGGGTAAATGGGGGTCCATATAATAGGCCAATTTATAACAAATACTTCATAAAAATTCCCTCAATATTTTTAACAACATTTATCATCATTATTATAATTTGCAATATTTAACAACCAGGTCGTTCCCAGGAAAGATGAGACTTTCCAATAAGGATTTCTCTTTATTGGCGCGCAATTAGGCGACCAAACCTCTCCTTGACAGAACTTCTAGACATTGTCAATATTGCAAATAATAATATGAATAACTTTGTCGTCTCAATTATTGATTTACTAATATATAAAATATCAACAATAATTGAATCAAATAACGTGAGATACTATGCAGTAATTACTGTAGCAATAATTGAACAAAACTGAGTGACTTCTGACGTAAGCATCAATAATTAATACTGTGTGCTACTATGCAACCACGCGTATTACTGTACTTTTGACACTGGGTGTTTCAACAGTTAACGGTAAAACTTTCACCGTTATTTTTATAAAAAGATATTTTTGTCGTTTTCTCAATCCGACAATAATTCCGTTGTGGGCTCCACCAATGATTGTGCTATCGTATGAATATTCCCTGTTAAAACGAATATTCCCTGACCAATCGAATATAATATAACAACTTGCCTACTTTGCAAAATTTATAAATATTACCCATAACTTTAATATTATAACAAATGAACACACTAATTATTCAAAATGATATTTATAGAAAAATTCATCTTTATTCATAAAAGTTGGGGTCTTACAAACACACTTCCTGTTAAACCAAATTACTTATACTAGATTGTTAATCAAGAACACGGCAGTAAAATATGGCCATCTCTCAATGCACCATACTCATATCAAATCAAATCCATATATGATAGAATCAATTTGAACACCCTAATTAACTAACCCACTATATCTCTATGTGAATTATAATTAAAAAGAGTTTAAATACAAGTCCTTATTAGATTACATGCAATGCTTCAGTATATCTCTATCCTAAGCACGAATCATGAATTTTAACGCCATATAGAACACATAAATACGTGCTATTATGGTCAAATCTAAATCAGTAATCCGTCTCTCGATTTCATATGGATTATCACAGCAATTGTTTGCTAGGAAATTAAGCAATTAAGGGCAAACCATAACAGACAATCCAAATACATCTAATAAGACCAACAATGAAGTATATTAAATTAAACTACACAATAAGATCCATAGTAATCTCAAAACAGAGTTTAATTCATAACTGAACTAGAATCCATCATCCAGAATTGATTAATCATTAAAAGATACAAATAAATAAGAAGAGAATTTAAAGTTGATAAACAAATCTGCATTCTCTTACTTCCAATCTGATTCCCCAATGGTACTCAATAGCTTCAACCTTCAGTTCTTATTTAATCTAGGGTTCCTAATCTAAGAGAGAAAGTAAAGATGAAAATAACAGAAATCTATCCCAAGATGGATTTAATGGAGTCTTAGTACTAGCCTCCTTAATCCAAGTTATAATAAAATATTTATAGTCCTAATGGAAACCCTAGCAAGTTATGCAACTAACAATCCTATTCTAGCTCAAATTGGACAACATAACACCCAAATCGACTTTTCTCGTCGACCCGGTAAGACCAGCCACGCTTCCCAAACAATTTGGGCATACCCGCGATCTGAAAGAATGTAAAATTTGATGGTGCAGTGCGCCCACGGCGCTACTCTGGCGCTACTGCGTTGATCAATTTTTTGTTGCGACGTCCTTTGGTAAAACAGGCATAACTTTTGATCTGCTATGAGTTACGGGGTTTACCACTTATCAAATCGAAGACATCAAAGATATCTATAACTTTTATTCTTTGAAAATTGACAGATTATCGGCGAATAAAGATCGAAATTGGGCTTGAAGTAGATACTATGTAAATGGCAGGCACAACAACTCTTATCTTTGATCTTTGTTGATAAAAGGCCATAACTCTCACATCCAAGCTCCAATTGGGAAGATTAAAGATGTTACAAAAAGCTAAGAAGTAGATCTATAATAAGATTCAAGTTTCAAGCCAAGAATATGCATCCAAATTGGTGTTAAAAGTTGTACAATCTTCCTTTCTAGCATTTACTTGAATATTTTAGTCCAAAACATGTCTGAATTACTTTTCCTTGCTTCCTCATGCCAATGTCTTATCGTAGCATACAAAATGACATAAAATGTATGTAACGAACACATAATACTTAAAAACCAACCAAAAGATTAAGCTCAAATGCACTCGATTCTTGGGTATAAAACCAACTTATCAGGACTCTATTTAACAGACCTTGGAAACCGAGATTCATAGAGTTCGGGAGCTTGATTTAGCGGGTGAAGGTGTTAGGCACCCCTCAACTTCTATAAAAATAAGGTTACCGCGTCTTTTCAATTCCATAATTTATTTGAAGTGTGTGTGTGCTGTTAATTGGGCCTAAGTGCTTTATTTAGAAGTATTGATATGTCTCGTTTGCATCTATATACAAAGGGATTGATTTGTATAAAAATCCAATTTTAATGCAACGTATATAAGATGAGGTTTTGAAAACCTGTTTTCAAACCCTTATGCTCACATAGTAATAAAGGCCATTGATACTTCCATTTTATTTTGTATTCGACTTGTTTTTATTTTATTTTCGAGATGTGAATCATCTTCAAAAAAATAATATACATATAAGTGTTGGGCTCCTTATGGGCATGAAAGAAATTGAACCATGTCCACGCACCACACATACTATTTATAAGCTAACTGTACAACTGAAAAGATCTATCATGGGAACTAGATCTAGATCCGTCAGCTGGATCTTAGATCCCATGGCTCCTAGGTTCGCATAATATCATATGAATAGCTTGCATAACGAGGATACTAAAATAAAACATACATTTAATCTAAACAACGCAAAACTAAGGATTCATCAGTTAAATCTCTGCCTGCATGTAACCAAGCTTCCCGTTTCCTCTAGATACAGATCTAGGGTCATGTGGTTGCTTAACATTTATAAAAAAAACTAGAAAGAAAACTAAATTTAAATAAATCTTAGCCATTCTAGCTCAACGGTTCCATTTGTACAACTTTTAAACCGGTTAAATGTTAGATTCTAGTCCACAAATTTAAATATTATAGATTTACATTGAATGAATAGTTAAACATATATTTAATAACAATAAATAGTTATATATATATATATATATATATATATTAAAGTGAGATAAAGCTTCAAATCTAGAAAAATAAAGCAAGAGAAAGCTTCAAATCTGAAAAAATCTTACAGTGTTCTGCAAAGAAGGATTTAGACTGCTTTTGGAGCTTGAAAACTCAGTTTCCAACGGTTAAAATTTGATGTGTTATATATATATATATATATATATATATATATATATATATATATATATATATATATATATATATATATATATATATATATATATATCGAGTGTTTAGAAAGAAGAATATTAGAGTTTGGAACACTATAGGAAGGGGTAAAGAGCTGAAACATACAAAGTTTTCTCTCTTTTTCTCTCTTTTTATCTTTTTTATGGTTAATGGGGGGTGGGGTCTATTTATAGACCAAAGTAGCCGCGGGTCTACCTGCAACTGCCCGAGTGGGCCGGGGCCCTGTGGTTCTGGTTGTCTCGAAGTACGTGCACTCGGGCCAACGCGTAGTCTACTCGAACTTTCATAACTTTCAATCCAGGCATCCGGTGGAGGTGTGTTATACATTTCTGGAAAGCCCTTGATGAGAGCTACACAATGACATGGGATTGGACATTTTTCGAATCCCAGAAGATGGGTCCGTGACAAGATCTTCAAATCTTCGCAGTCCATCCGTTGAGTTGTCTTGTGATGTTTTCACTCGGGATTAATGTTATAGTTCTGCAAGACTTCTTTTGCGGTGATTTGGGCTGAACTGATGTTGAGTTAGCGACATTACTATTTATCCCCTCCTAGGTTGGTTTTGGGCTTGATGCAATTGAGTTGTCTTTTCTCAGGGTTGTCTCTGAGATTGGACTTTTGTTGACTTTTGATAGGCCTCAGGGTTTTCTTTGAGGTTGGTTTGATCTCCCGGGGTTATCTCTGGGTTTTGGCTTGATCTCGCGGGGTTGTCATTGGGGCTTGACTTTAAGTCCTGGGGTTGTCCCTGGGGTTTAGATTTGATCTCCCAAGGTTGTCCCGGGACTTGATTTGGTCTCCTAGGGTCGTCTTCGGGGCTTAAATTTGATGATTTTTACTCCTACGGTTGTCTCTTGGATATAAAAGATGATTATGCCCTTCTGCATGGTTAGTAACAGGAATACAAAATTTTGAGTGTCTATAGATGCCCCTCTTTATCATGTTTATGCAATGTAATGGCGTGAACAGGATAAAATATGACTAGACACTTGAAATATGACAAGATTAAATGATGTCATGCAATGTAGAATGATTTTATGAATGCTAAATGTTTTTGGTTGGAATTATTTCCAATGGTATTTTATCACTAACTGCTCCCACCATTTCTGTTTAGGATGGAGTTGTCAATGATGGTCTCCACTGAATTGCCTTGATGTCTACTCGAATAGTAGTTCACAAAGCTTTCATCACTAGATCTTTCCCGATGCTACATTGAGGTTGTTGCCAACAGCTTGAAATGCCCATCACTGTTATTGAGACTGATTCGACGACAATTTTGCATATATGTTTTTATGATCCCTACTATGAAAGTTTTCCATTGCATTTTGACGTTGAGGTTATCACCAACGTTCTGTATCTTTAGATGTGCTTTCTGATTTTACTTCCGCCGAGGATGTTCCTCTCTTTTGCGAGTGACTTACTGGGGATTATTGATGTTTATCCTGATGATAGCTTGCCTTGGTTGCAGTGATTGGATTCTTCATGTCATTACAGGGGGATTGTCACCACCGCCCAGGCTTTCTATCAGGTTGTTGCCGATATCTCCACTAGAGATATAATTTTTTCTGCTTGCTTTCACAGCATCCTCACATTACCTACTCAAAATGTAGTTTTGTAAAGGTTGGCCATCACCAACTTTCCTCGGTGCCTACTTAAATAGTAGTTTACAACGGTCAGAAAATTATCGAACCTTTGTGGTGCCTCGGCTGGGGATTTATAAAACAGTTCCATCATTGCTCCTTGAGGAAGATAGTTTTTCACCGTTTTCATCATCAGATCTTTCCTGATGCTATGCTGGAGTTTTCACCAAAAGTTTGAAATATCAGATACTCTGACCTTCGTTGAAGTAGTTCTCAACGACTTACATCACTGGACCATTCTCGATGCTACGCTAGAGTTGTCACCAACAGTTTGCACTGTTAATCATTCTAACATTCGTTGAAGTAGTTTTTAACGGCTTACATCACTGGACCATTCTCGATTCTATACTAGAATTACCACAAATGGTTTACACTATCTAACATGCTTAATATCTCTGCTGGGGATATCTTTCTGATGAATTATACCCTTCGACAAATCTTAGCACTTTGCTGCATTTAATACCCACGGTTCATGATATCGGACCTTCCTGATGTTTTAACAAGGGTTGTTTTCCATAATCTCTATCATTGGCTCTTTGAACCCCATATATCGGTTAATACCAATGACTTATATGTAAATCAAATATTTGACATCCGAATTCAGGGTTTTAGGCCCTTTTCGCTCAATCACGTAGCACCATTTTCCCTAATTTAACTTTTACACTTTCGGGAACTTTGTTGTAACTCAAATTTGATCAAGCCAGAGGGGGTGGGAACCACCTTAGGTGGCCATAGGTAGACCAGTGACTCCCATGGGTTGACATGTGGCTCCCATCGGTTATATATACTTCCTCCCTTCTATTTCATAAGTCATTTTCAAGTTGAAATATACTAAAAATTCAAAAGTTCTTCTTCAAATCTACTAAGTTTAGGCAGCTTTTTGCAAAATTCATCACTATACAAATGTTCTGCACTACCCTTGTAACATTTACATGTTTTCTTTTCAAGTTTTGATCGTTAGGACATTAGATCTCATACAGAATGCTTCTAAACATAATATAGTGAATATGCATGGTTATATGACTTGATAAAAATTATTCAACTTAGTAAATGTTCATATTTTACCATGCTAAACGATTTGATGTGAAAAAAAAACTTTTGATGCAGTCATCTGACACCCTTTTTTGCTAGTTTATTCATCCTATTTGAGGACAAATGAGCATATGTTTTCAAATAAATCACACGTAGTAATTTGGTTGTCATGGTGTTTTTAATTTTGATGTTTTTCATGCATATGAGATATTCATAATTTTAGGTTGGTGTGTTATTGAATGGCCACCTAGTCATGCCTATGTGCATGAGGAAAGTCCATTTTACAAAGGAGACTTTGGCCCATTTTTTTCACGAGTCTGGGCATTTAATGAATATGCAATTTTAACTCTATTATGGATGTATGTTAACACAATGCGTATATCAGAACTAAATTATGCATGAAGCAATGATTTAAATTTAATAAGCTTTAAGTTTAGAACTTACCTCACCCTTTCTGAGGTGACTTGGAGATTTTGTTTAGATTATGGATCCAGACCAGCCGAGTAGCTCTCATAATGCCTCCACAGGTGAGAGGAGAGCTTCTGATGTTCCTCAGCCTCGTCCAACCCGGCAACCTCATTGGTTGATTGAGTCAGTGATTCGCCCTATCCGGGTTGAGAGGCCGGATGTCATAGACGAGGAAGAGGATGTTCCTATCGTGGATCCTGCTCCTTCTTCTTCTATTCTCCCTCGTGAGCTTCTAGTTATTAATGTGACGATTCCAAATCTTTTAGATGATTTAAGTCGTCATCCCTCGATATACCTTCATGCGAACGAGGTAATAACTATTTCCATCTTTCTTTTCCCACTTTTAGGGTAAGGGTTTAGATCTTAATTTGCAGTTTGATGCAGGTTCTTAGCTTTACTCAGCCTAGGGGGAACTAGTTTAGCATTCTGTGACAACCCGATATTTTCTATATAAATAAATCACAAATTTTGCGTATAAATTTTTTTTATTTTAAGGATGAGGATTTGTACAAGATTATGTGTATATGTATTTATGTGGTAAATAAAAATGTATTTATTAGATGAATATTTACAAGTAAATTTATTTTAGAATTATTGATTATTATAAAGTATATTCTTATAATAATTAATATTATGATAGAAATGTTTTGATTAATTATTTTCCATGAATATATAATCATATATTACTTAAATAATATATGAAGTGATTTTTAGAATAAATATAATAATTATTTTATTATATGAATTTTTGTACTGATTATTAAGTTAATTATTTTACCTTAATTATTAAGGTTAAATATGAAAGAATAATCGAGATATGGAATCCAAAACCCTAATTTTGGATTATTGTCAAGGTATGAGAATAATAATATAATATTACATATATTTTTGATTTTTCGGTCTTTATGAATATATGCGGTATATATGTCCAGTATTGATAATGGTTGGTCAATTACGATTGTATTTTGACCCAAACCCTAGTAATAATGTTAAACCCTAATTTGAGATCCAAATTAGAGTGTGAGATTGTTTTATAAGTGTGTAATGCAATTTATGTCGTGTATTAAATGTATTAATTAGGTAAACCCTAATTAAAATTTTGGAAACCCTAATATTTAGAAAACCCTAATAGTAATTTGGTAACCCTAATTACCAAAAGAATAAATCCTAATTGCTAAATTAGCAAAGTCAATGATAATTATATGATCTAAACACTAATGTTACTGTATAAAGTAATTAGAAAATTAATCTACTTAACAAACCTAAATTGTCAAATTTTAGAAACTAAAATTTGGTTATAAACCCTAATTGTATTTCTAGAAACCGTAATTATCGATATTTTAAACCCTAATTGCTTTATTAGCAAAGTTCATTATGATTAAGGGTAATAAACCCTAATGTTCATGTACTTACAAACTTAATTTAATTAACAATATTAATTTTGCAAAATTTTAGAAACTAAAAGTTATTTAATTTTATTTATTTAATTTTTTGTGTGCAAACCCTAAATTGGAAATCCTAGATTTTTGTTTACTTATAAAACCCAAATTGGCTCAAACCCTAAACACTAAAATGTCTAAACCCTAAACCCTAAGGCAATTTTCTAGAAATTTAAGGAAATGACAAAAATGTCCCTCTTATATAATTAAAGCTACAATCTAGGTTTTGACATTAGGGGTGGTGGTTCACCAAACCAACAACTCCATTGACTGAAAATGGCCAGCAAATCAGCCATTATACCAGCCATTCATGCATCAAGTTGCCTATAAATAGATTTAAGGAGAGAGAAAGTGGGTTGTTTACTAAAAATTGCACAAACACTCTACTAATTCTCTTAAACCCCAAACCTCCGAAAATATCAAGCTTTATAGTCCCTTATTGAAGCCCCACGAAATCCAACAACAAATCAATAGCCAGAAATCAAGAATTGAGCATAAAAGGTATGAAACCCTACTCAAAAATCTGTCCAATTTTCTGTTGTTAGATGTTATGTTTGAGTGTTAGAATATGTTGTATTTAGTCTTTAGTGATGATCTGGGTTGGTATTTATCAAATCCATAACATTAAAGTGCTCGAAATTAGAAATTTTCAAAATCTGGAAGATTATTTTTTTGTGTTCTGACATCAAATGTCAGACGCTGTAGATTGTTGTGTGTTTAATATTTTTGTTGTTTAAGTGTTTAATGTTGTAGCTTTATATCGGATCTTTCATCCGTAACAAGAATTAAAGCTAGAGACTGTTTTGAATATGAAGTTATTAATGGTCAAAGGTCGTCAATGAAACCATGACCGAGGAAGAAACTGGGTAACCCAAAAGCTTTTTCAGTCATTCGACAATGTTTTGTAACGATCGGATCATCGAGATATTTTAATGTTTTGATAATATATTGTATTCATGTTGTAGCTGGTAAAGTGTACTATAGATTAATGTCTTAATATACTATAAACATTCAACAGATCAACATTTAGAAGCGGGCCAAAGTAGGCCACTTCAGACCTTTGTTTGGTGTTTCGGGAATTTCGAAACGTGAAGAACATCGTTTTCGACATGGGTTGTGGGAACTAGCTTGTGATTTTGTTGTTGTTTACTCGATCTGTTGTTTTATTATTGTTCCTTGACATGTATACTACAATTTTAAACCTTAATATTACACATAGCATGTTAGAAAAGCTAAGATTTAAGACTTTAAATGTAGACCTTGATCGTTTCATCATTTTAGGGAAAACCGAAATGAAGATAAAAACATTCTGTCGACTTTTTGGAGACTTATAGCTTACTGATCGTTTGTGTTATGGTCATGATATCAATTGTTATTGATAGTATTACAGTTTCTCTATACACTGTGATCAAAATCTATACTAGAAACATCAAGATCAAATGTTTACGCCTGGTCAAAGTAAGTACCTTGTGTACTGACATGAAGTTCTGGGTTTGGCCCAAGAACACTCAAGAACACCTATAGCGACAGAAAGTGTCGATATAGCCCTTTAGCGACAGTTTATTTAATAATTTTTGAAAATTAATTAATAATTATAGAAAATTAGTTTTAAATTATTAAAAATACAAAATAAATTATTAAAAATTATTTTAATATTCAAAAATTATATTTTAATTATTTTAAATATATTTTCTAAATATTTAATATTTTGGAATATCAAAAGTAATTAATTTATTTAATGATAATATTAAATAAATTATTTAAAAATGATTTTAATTCATGAAAAAACATTTAAAATTATATTACGATATAAGAAAATACTTTAAAGTTATTTTTAATAACTTTTAATATTATTTGATAATTTTCATTAATAAATAAATATTAATGATAATTAAGTTATTTGTTAAATGAATTAAATAAATGAATTAAAAATGATTTTATTATATTAAAAATCATTTTAAATAATAAGAAGGTATTTAAAATATTTTAAGTTATAAAATATAACTTTTAATATTTAAAGGTAAATTTCATTAATTAATTATGATTAATGATAATAAAGTTATTTAATAATTATATTAAATAATTTAGTTTAAAAATGATTTTATTATTATAATAATCATTTTAAATAAAAATAAAGTGTTTAAAGATATTTTAAGTTATAAAATATAACTTTTAATATTGAAAGGATAATTTCTTTAATAATTTAATATTAATGATTATTAAATTATTATAAATGATATTAAATTTATTTAATAATTATATTAAATAACTAGTTTAAAAATGGTTTTATTTATTTAAAATCATTTAAAAAGGGTATTAATGATTTAAAAATATTTTAAGTTATAATTATTGACTTTTAATATTTGGATAAATAGTTCATTAATATTTAAATATTAATGGTAATTATTTAATAATGATTTTAAATGTTTTAAAAATCATTTAAGGGTAATATTAATATTTTAAAAATATTTTGAGTTATTATACATAACTTTAATATTTTGACAATGGTTTCATTAATAATTTAATATTGATTAAATATTAATGATAATAGAATTGTTTAATATTTAAATTATTTAATAATAATTACGATATTTCAAAAATTATGATAAATGATAATAATTATCTAATAATATTATAAGGCCATGAAAAATAGTGTGACTAATATTTTAGTTATCTAATCAGATATTGTGATACAGAATAGAGTCTTAGACTCGATTATTACCCGAAAAAAGTCTGCCGGTGAGACCGTTATGTTTCAAAATTGATCTGGACTTAGATAATTGGCTAGATAAATGTTTATTTGTGATTCAATGGTTGTCAAAGATTGTGTGGCAATGTGATTAGGAATGTACTGACTGCAATAGGCAGTGTTATGTGTTACGTTATGATATACTTATCAGTAATATGATCTGATTAATGATAGGTCATTTCATAAAAGATAAAACTAAGTTGAGAATAGTAAGCAGTGCATCAGGCAAGTATCCTAACTTTGCATTTTCTTTATGCCATGGACAAGTGTAAGAATGTTTCAAAGTTATATTATTATACAGATTGTTAAACTTATATTATATAAGCCCATTGATTATCAACATGCTAGTATATGATAATTCGGATAAATATATTCTGTTCGTTAAATTTCTATAAATGATTATACAAGTGTCCCCACTTGGACAATCATTGTCTTTCATCGCATGTTGATACCCCTTTGATATACATAAATGTTAAATTATATAAGACCTTTGTTATGAAAAACTTAAGCGATGATATGAACATCCCGAAAATGGGGAAAATTTTATGTGCCCAAAGCGGTGACAGAAATAACGATAACATCGTTCATGTAAATGTAGTATTGATCAATATGAAGGTACAACAGGCCGATCATCACCGTGCGTCCGTAAGTCATGACAGTTTACAAATGAATTTCTGTTTAAACCTTTTCGAAAATGAAAAACAATGTTCATGGTATGTCATGAAACCCGTATATGGTCAATACGTAGTTTCAAAAATTTGAATGAGGGTTGTTATGTTATTATTATTGGTATACAGATTACTTCACAACTACTGACTAGTTGTAGAAGATATTATAAAGAAAACATTTAAATTCTTTCAGCCTATATATATATAATACTTGCTGAGCACTCAAATGCTCATCCTTGCTTAATTTAAATATTTTCAGCTAAGTGTGAAGGACCAGAAAGTTCAGGCCGAGACAAAGGAAAAGGAAAGCTAACCAAATAAGAATTGCGGCAGTATTTGTAATAGTTTTATAAGACTATGAAGAGTATGATATATATATATATATATTATGACATGTAATGAATGTTTAAAGGTTACGTACTTGGGAGAAAGACTCTGATGTATATGTAAAATTAAGTTAAGTTTTATATTATTGTTATTATTATTAGTATTATTCCGCTCATAGAAATGGTATCGTGAAGTACCGAGTTCGGGTTTCAAGTATCTGGATTCGGGGACCTCACACATTCACTCCTTGTACCAGACCCTGCATCCAGAGTATCGGGAGATCGTCCATTCATGGGGCTTTCAGGCTTTCTGTTCTATTCCTTCCCATCGCTGCCCCTGGGGTTATCTGAGGACTTTGTTTGAGCATTGGTTCCACCAAACTCAGTCTCTCCATTTTCTAGATTACGAGGAGATGATGACACTGATGGACTAGC
This sequence comes from Panax ginseng, assembly GCA_020205605.1. Taxonomy (NCBI): domain Eukaryota; kingdom Viridiplantae; phylum Streptophyta; class Magnoliopsida; order Apiales; family Araliaceae; genus Panax; species Panax ginseng. The sequence goes on along the minus strand of CM035129.1, from coordinate 116,201,598 downwards.
GGTTCATCACTAGGTTAGAGTTTACAGGGGCCCCAATGCCTTTGGTGGCTGATATTCACTAGCTATCGTTCGATCCCATTTAGGAGTTCCTGCCACGGCCCTTAAGGGTTGGACTATCCGCTCTGGGCCCTTGAGAGTGGATGCCATGAGTAGGGCTTTAACTGAGCCTTTGCCTGATGATTCAAGAGTTAGAGATCACATTCTTCGGCGATTGTTCCTAATCATCATCAGGGGTTGTTTCCTAGTGGACAACTCATTGATGGTTTCTTTCACTTTAGGTAGCGACACTCGTGATGTGGACTGTATTAGAGACTTTCACTGGGGCTCATACACCTTTGCATATTTCCTTAGAGGGATATGCTAACGCTCAGAGAGCTTGATAGAGGCTTGGCTAGGCTTTTTCCTATTTTTGCTGGTGAGTATTTTCTCTTTATCTTTCATTTTTCTTTGCCTAGGTTATCAGTTTTCATGACTAAGGTTATTTGATCTTTGCATTTTCAGTTTTTGTCCTATAAGAGGCTTCTATGTCTTTTTCCCATTACTAAATTATGTCTGGAGACCTATCCACTGGGACGACAATGACATCACTCCACTCTTGCAGAGGTTCCTGTAGCCGAGGGGTTTACCCATTCTCATTCGTAGTTAGAGTTGTTGACAGCCGATGTCATCACATGGGTTCCTTACTCCGAGGACCACTTGACAGTAGGCTTTGAGGGTGGCTTTTCGACTAGGGTCAAGTATGTATTATCCACCCGTCAGATTCGTCTGTTGACTAATGGAGGCTGTGAGCTCTATTTAGGAGAGTGCGCTATCAGGAGTAACACACGGGAGATTCGCATTCCACTCTTTCCTCCTAATAGGCGACATTGGACTTTCTTTCAACCGATCATCGAGATTCCCCTGATGGGTTTAGATGGCTTCACTTTATCAGAGGGCCCTTTTACTTATGAGGCTTTCTACCGCTGGTGGTTCCCTCGCACTATTGGAGCTCAGATCTGCGCCACACAGTTCGTGGGGGATATGGTTCCTGTATTTGTTATAATGGTAGACTGGATTGCCTGCGTCCGAGAGCCCACTCATTTATCCCATATTAATAGCTTGACCTAGAGGTTGGACAGGGCATATTTTTTCATCCGACATTTGGGCAGAGATCCGTCAGAGGTAAATTCCTTCGATTCGTCCAACTCTGGTGATGGCCCTTCAGGTGGCCCATATTCTGATAGCTTTACTCGTGCATACCTCCCTCTCTATCGACTTGACATCCCTTCTAGAAGAGATTCAGTGACTCAGGAGGAGTTACATCAGATGGATCGATTGGATGATGTGGACATCATTGATTTCTTCTGATAGATTTCTCATTATCTCTTTTGATAGGCTTCTGTTAAATATTTGGCGGCTGTGCCCCATTTCTCGTTATATCTTTTGATAGGCCTCTGTCATGACCCGGGAATGGGTGTGGTTTTAGAAATTTTGAGGACAGAACTTTTATAAGGAGGGAAGAATGTGACAACCCGGAAAATCGGATTGTCCAAATTTTATGATTTAAAGAATTAGTTATTAATAAAATGAATGTTTAATAATACTATTTTGTGCTATGTGTTTACTAATCGTTATAGAACCTAGGTTGATTATTAATCGATAAGATTTTGGCTACGAGCTAGACTGAACGAGTAAGAATTTTCAAGACGAAAATAAAAACTTTTCGGGAACAAAATAGTTCCGGGGAAAAAGTTGAAATATGCATTATTCACCCAACGAAACCCTAAGGGTTAGGGTTTGAATAAACTAAGCCTTTTCAAGAGTTTGATTTGTCAAAATGACATCCCGACAAATGATTTGTTGATAATATATCGTGAAAAGTTAAGTAAGCCAATAAAAAATTTTCTCAAAAAACGTGCAGAAATCGGACGAAATAAAAATGATGAAAAGTACTGTTATCTACTTTTCACTCGTTTAACTACGTTAGGGGAAAATGTCAAGGAAAATGCTTATCGTGGAAAATTGTTTTTCAGTTTTTCGAAGATCCGAAGAATGCTTAAAAGTTAATCGGTAAAGCAAAGACAAAATATCCAAAAATATTGGGATTTCGAGAATCGCAGTTTTTGAACTGTCATACGAATTCTACAAGATGGAAGCACGAAGCTTCCAAGGGGAGGTGTATTGAGGAGTCATGAATAGTAAGGAGGTGTATTGAGGAGGAGTGAACAGTAAGGAGGTTTGGGGCAAAATGGCTAAAATGCCCCTAGCCTTGGTTTTCTATAAATAGGAAGCTTAATTCATTTGTTTAGGATTTTGAAAAATCCTATAACACTTGAGAGAGAGAGAGAGAGAGGTCGGATGAGAAGGAGAAGAAGGAGTAAAAGTTTGCTCGTGAGGAAACTTTGTCCGACGGAAGGAGATTAAAAAAGAAAGGTAATCTGATAACCTAACTTCTAGATAATTTTTCTTTAAGTTTTTGTGTTAAAAACATATCTTAATGAGAATAAGAAGTAAATGATGTTAGGAATGATTTCATATGGTAGAAATCATTGATAAAAGAAGAAATAAGAAATTTGAAGTTTATTTTATAAATTTCTTAAGGAAATATAATATTCATAATGAATTAGAACGATTCGAGTGCATCATATGAATGATTAGGTGAAATAAGTAAGGAATAGTGTTCTATAACATTAAATTCCAAGAAAAAGTAAAATCATAATCAAAATATCAATTAAAAATGAAGAACGCGAAAAACGCGAAAAACGTTGTTGATGGACAAATTTAAAACATCGTAGTGCAATTGTTGTTGATCGACAAGTTTAAAACCATCGCATATAAGTTAGTTGCTTATTGCTTGGTTAGGAATGGTAGAAACCTTCATGAAGAACAGATTAAAACTGAGCTATAATGAAGTTATGACAAAAATTTTGTAAAAGACAAACGAGAATTAGAAAGTATGTAAATGAACCCGAACGTGTATGGTTTCATAAAAATGTAAGGGAACATAGAAAATGTGAGTCGTGGACTCAAGAATGAACGAGTTCCAAGTTCGGATGACTGAATTACAGAGGAACAAACGAAGAGCGTTAAAAACGTAGAATGAACGAAGGACTAAGATTAAGCCAATTGAATGACATGTTAACGGATTTAGAATGAAGTTCTGTTCGAGGGTAATTGAAGTACTTAAGATAAGGAAGAGAATGGATTTAGAACTACCTCGTTCCGAGTTATAACGAATAAGTTATGGAAGCGGGAAGTAAGCATTTTAAACAATTTCCATGACTTAGAAAATTTTTGGTAATTTTTTGCTTGGCAGTGAGCCATGCCACCAAGCTCTTTGGGAGGCAAAGATCAAGAAGAGACGAGAGGCGGGCCATCACCATCGCTAAGTGGCACCGCGACGAGAAAGATAGAGAAGATAGTGGCGTCATGACCTTGACTTGATAGTTTGACACTCTGAGTGGTAGCTGAAATACGAGGTAAAGGAAGGGGCCCGGTGTCGCGGCGATGGTGCAGGGAAAAAGCCAGTGATGAGCTTTTAAGTGCTCAATTACTGGGGGATGTGCAAGAAAGAAATATGAGCATGTAGTTCACATAAAATAACATTTAAACAAGTGAATTAAACCTTTAATGGAGGTTGAACAGAAATATTAAACGATATTAAAAGACAAAGAATGTGAACGCGGGTTATGGAACTGATATCCGGGGACCGTAGTCGCGATAAAGGAATGTGGGGGATTGCTATGATTGTGATTCCTTTGACGTTGAGTGACGAGGATGATGTATAACATTTTGATGTTATGATATCGTAGTGAGAGATAAGTGTAAAGCGTATAGACATTGTGAACGCAACGTTGTTGTGATGAACGATCGGTCTTAGCATACAACAAATCGTATGGCTTGGACATTAAGAAAGAGTAATGAACATAGGGTTCAGGTGATGAGTAATGAATGAAAGCGATTAAAACCTTAGGTAAGTGTTGAATTAGAGATTAAGAGATGAGTAACATGAACGCAGATTACGTAAACGATCCTCATGAATCGTATTCACGTCGGGCGAACGTTCTAAGTATACATTGGTTATATGACTTAGATGTTGACGAAGGTAGTAAGTAAGATATGATTTATCAAGAAAGACGTAGTGAACGGTAATAAGATTAATGAAAGCTGAATGTGAGTCGGATGAGAATGTTAGAATGAAATGTAAGTATTGAACACTTTAATCGACGTGAAGGTTAAGTGTACGCGAATATCAAACGGGCAGGACCTACACTCCGTGTATGGTTTGACCGTAAGGTAATGAAGATCAATGATTAAACATGTGAACGGTGAAGAAGCTGAATTAAATACAAGTACGTATAATGTAAAGAAGCCAAGTTAATGTTTATAACTTGGATGACGTTCCGAGTCGATGAACTAGATGTTGTAAGATAAAAATAAGGTAATGTAAAATGCTTAACGCTATAAATGCGTAGAATGAATATTGAATGATCGTTCTGAGTATACAAAAGACTGTATGACTTAGACGATAAGAATAAATCCTGAGGTATGGCATTTAGTTGCTAGAAAGCCATAAGAAATAAGAAATTGACTTAATGAACATTATATTTTTAATGGTTTGAATACTTTAAGATAAGTTTAAGTTATGGTACAATGGTAACCTTTGATGGTTGACATATGGGGGTTGGGCTAAACAATTCCTTCAGAGAGAGAAGGTATATACGAAACTGGAAACCGATCTAACTCACTGTTATGGGCAGTATAGATGAGACGAGAACTTGTTTATTGGTTGTTTGTGGGAAACAAATCAGAGTACCATATGGACTACTAGCAGAGACACGATGTCTGCTGTGTCCTAAAAGAGTTATAAGAAGAAGATAAGAATGTAAATCATCAAAGATCATGAACGTATTGAGTAAGACATCTCCGTATGTCATGAATCCGTAAACTGGTAATGAAAGTTGGTCGCATAAACTTAGGTTGAAAAAATGCGAACCCTAAGAAGTAAAGTTATGTAAACCAATGCGTAAGTCAAGTATATGACTAATTGGTGTATGTGTTATTTCCTTATGTGCTACATAGGAATTTGAATGAGCAGTTCAGGGTAAACTATAATTTGTAGATGTGTGTAAGGCAAGTTTCCTCACTTCATTCATATTTTAAATGAATGATAACTTCTAAAACTTCTCAGATGTTAAACTTGAGAAGTTCTGTCTATGTGCAAATGTGTGATATTTGTACAAGGTGTTAAAAACATAACTTTTGTTAAAAACATAACTTAATGAGTATAATATGTAAATGATGTTAGGAATGATTTCATATGGTAGAAATCATTGATAAAAGAAGAAATAAGAAATTTAAAGTTAATTTTATAAATTTCTTAAGGAAGTGTAAGATTCGTAATAAATTAGAACAATCCGAGTGCATCATATGAATGATTGGGTGAAATAAGTAAGGAATGGTGTTCTATAACGTCAAATTCCAAGAAAAAGTAAAATCGTAATTAAAATATTGATTAAAAATAAAGAACGAACGAATAACGCGAAGAATACGTGAAGAACGCGAAGAACGTTGTTGATGGACAAATTTAAAACCATCGTAGTGTAATTATTGTTGATGGACAAGTTTAAAACCATCGCATATAAGTTAGTTGCTTATTTCTTGGTTAGGAATGATAGAAACGTTCATGAAGAATGAATTAAAATTGAGCTATAACGAAGTTATGGAAAAAATTTTGTAAAAGACGAACGAGAATTAGAAAGTGTGTAAATGAACCCGAACGTGTAGGGTTTCATAAGAATGTAATGGAATGTAGAAAACGTGAGTCGTGGACTCAAGAATGAATGAGTTCCAAGTTCAGATGACCGAATTACGGACAAACGAACGAAGAGCGTAAAAAACGTAGAACGAACGATGGACGAAGATTAAGCCAATTGAATGGCATGTTAACAAATTGAGAATGTAGTTCTATCCGAGGGTAATTAAATTACTTAAGATAAGGAAGAGAATGGCTTTGGAACAACCTCATTCTGAGTTATAACAAATAAGTTATGGAAGCGAGAAGTAAGCGTTTTAAACAATTTCTAAGACTTATAAAATTTTTGGGAATTTTATGCTTGGCGTATAGTCAGCCAACCAAGCCTTGGGAGGCGTATTTGAATATGAGGCCCGTGCCATCATCCTCATCGCTAAGTGGCTTGCCATGCGAGAGAGATAGAAGATAGTGACATGACTGCGGCCTTGGTCTCAGCGATTTGACACTACTGAGTGGTATTTGCTGTCATGAGGTAAAGGAAGGGGCCGTGTGTCGATGGCGATGATGCGGGGACTTGAGGGAAAAAGGAAGTGATGAGCTTTTAAGTGCTCAATTATTGGGGGATGTGAAAGAAAGAAATATGAGCATGTAGTTCACATAAAATAACACTTAAATAAGTGAATTAAACCTTTAATGGAGGTTGAATAGATATATTAAACGATATTAAAGGACAAAGAATGTGAACGCGGGTTACGGAACCGATATCCGGGGACCGTAGTCGCGATAAACGAATGTGGGGGATTGCTTTAATTGTGATTCCTTCGACGTTGAGTGACGAGGATGATGTATACCATTTTTATGTTATGATATCGTAGTGAGAGATAAGTGTAAAGCATATAGACACTATGAACGCAACGTTGTTGCGATGAACGATCGGTCTTAGTATACAACGAATCGTATGGCTTTGACATTAAGAAACAATAATGAACATGGGGTTCAAGTGATCAGTAATGAATGAAAGCGATTAAAACCTTAGGTTAGGGTTGAATGAGAGATTAAGAGATGAGCAATGTGAATGCGGATTACGTAAACGATACTCGTGAATCGTATTCACGTTGGGCGAACATTCTAAGTATACATTGGTTGTATGACTTAGACGTTGATGAAGGTAGTAAGTAAGATATGATTTATCAAGAAAGCCGTAGCGAACATTAATAAGATTAACGAAAGCCGAATGTGAGTCGAATGAGAATGTTAGAATGAAATGTTAGCGTTGAACACTTTAACCGACATGAAGGTTAAGTGTACACGAATATTAAATGGGTAGGACCTACACTTCGTGTATGGTTTAACCACAAGGTAATGAAGATCAATGATTAAACCTGTGAATGGTGAAGAAGCTGAATTAAAGACAAGTACGTATAACGTAAAGAAGCCGAGTTAATGTTTATAACTTAGATGATGTTCCGAGTCGATGAACCGGACGTTGTAAGATAAGAATAAGGTAATGTAAAATGCTTAATGCTATAAATGCGTAGAATGAATATTGAATGATCGTTCAGAGTATACAAAAGACTGTATGACTTGGACGATAAGAATAAATCCTGAGGTATGGCATTTAGTTGCCAGAAAGCTATAAGGAATAAGAAATTAACTTAATGAACATTATAGTTTTAATGGTTCGAATAAGTTAAGATAAGTTTAGGTTGTGGTACAATCGTAACCTTTAATGGTTGACATATGGGAGCTGAGCTAAACAATTCCTTCAGAGAGCGAAGGTATATACGAAACTGTCAACCGATCTAACTCACTGTTATGGGCAGTGTAGATGAGATGGGAACTTGTTTGTTGGTTGTTTTTGGGAAACCACTCAGAGTACCATATGGACTACTAGCAGAGACACGATGTGTGCTGAGTCCTAAAAGAGTTATAAGAAGAAGATAAGAATGTAAATCATCAAAGATGATGAATGTATTGAGTAAGACATCTCTATATGTCATGAAGCCGTAAACTGGTAATGAAAGTTGGTCGCGTAAACTTAGCTTGCAAAAACACAAACCCTAAGAAGTGAAGTAAGTAAACCAATGCGTAAGTCAAGTATATAACTAATTGGTGTATGTGTTATTACTTATGTGCTACATAGGAATTGGAATAAGCAGTTCAGCGTAAACTATAAGCTTTAGTTGTATGTAAGGCAAGTTTTCTAACTTCATTCATATTTTAAATGAATGATAGTTTTTAAAACTTCTCAGATGTTGAACTTGAGAAGTTCTGTCTATGTGCAAATGTGTGATATTTGTACAAGGTGTTAGAATGTACGAGACCTTGTGACATAATTTGAACACTTTGGTGTTTCTATGAGATGAACTGTTCTGTGATTGAACTGTTCAATAAAAGAATGTTATGTTTATACATGAACCGTTATTATTAAGTCTGTGCTATTGATTCTAGCCAGACAGGATGTGTATGAAAGAGGGTAGAAAAATGAAAGTATTTCAAAGTGAATGTGACTAATGTTTTAAAATGATAGGAATCGAGATTATTCCTATTATTCAAGCTTCTTCATAACCTTTGTTCGGTTATTGAAGTCTTAAAAGAATATTTGAATTCTTGAAGTTATTTGTTCAACTGTTATAACTTGCTGGGCAATTGAATGCTCACACTTGCTTTAAATAAAACATTTTCAGTGAACGATGTTAGAAAGAACTTAAGGATCCCATAAAGATCAAGCTGATTGGTATCCAGAAAAAGTGTCATTCAGTTTATGAATGTGCCTGAAGATCAAATCAAGACTTGTAATATAGAATAATGTGATTAAACTATAGAATAGTTTAATGAACGGTTATGTATCCTTGGTGGTGAATGAAAGTCACTCTTGTAAGAGATAAAGAATAATGTAATTATCATTATTTATAATGAAAGAGGTTATAAGGTTTTAGAACCTGGGATTTGAGAATGTATGTTGTTATATTTAGCTATATAATGATGTATGCTTGGAAGAAGATGGGATCGTGACGTACGAAATTCGGATGTGAAAATAGACAGAATTTCGGGGCGTTACAACCTCTATTAGATATTGGGCGGTTGTGCCCCATTTCCCTGTACTTTTTATTTTTAGTTGTATATAGAGATGATGTATTAGATGATGATGTATTTTGGAATGTATGTATAATACTTTCTATTCCCTACATTATATTATCATTTATCATTTTTATTTATCATTATGTATGCATTATGTCATGGATATGCATTCATAGAGGTTAATTTAGCATCGACCCCTAGATGGTCTTATGATACGGTTCTACAAATATCTTCATCTACCGTTAGTCAGATTGAGCATACCCCACCCATACTTATAGCCTCTTCTCTGAGATCATAGTATGGCATTTTTTCTCCTCCAGATCGGGCGACATTTGATCAGCTATTGAGGCATTCTATGACCCTTCTGACGTTTCACATACCCTTGGGCTTTGTAGAGGGCATGATATCTTGTTGGATACCAGAAAGATAAGTTTTTAGATTTGATATCCATGAGCTTACTCCGACGATGGAGGAGTATGAGCGCCTCACTAATTTTCCCTTGGATCGGCTTTGTGCTATGATGGCTGTTGGTGATATGAGCCAAAAGTTTATGACCCTGACGGGCTTATGACATAGAGTTATCATGGACAAGATCACCTTAGGGCATGTGTTGTCATTGGATTTCTTGATTGACTGATTTGGGTCACTGGACAGCTATCTACGACATTCAGGGGATATCACCATTATTGAGGGTGAGTGGCAAATTGCCCGTGTAGATATTCTATTGATGTGCATCGTGTCTTATTTTTATATACCTCTATATATTGACCATATTGACATTAGTCTGATGACAGTAGTCCGTGCTCTTAAGGAGGGTTGTACCATCTTATCTATGATATTGGTGGAGACCTTGAGGTCGACCACATTTTGCCATACCCATCCTGTGGGGTTTTTTAGAGGCAGTGTTGTCTTGTTGTATGTGTGGTTTATGACACATTTGTGACCGATTGTCACCTTTAGACATCATGGGTACTGCTTTACTCATGAGGTAGCCACGTTTTATTCCTTTCAGCTAGCTGAGTGTACAGATGCGGCATCCTGGTTGGCTTTTTTTATAAGCGATCGAGGATCCATTAGCTATATTGCCTTGTTCAGGACTCAGCTCTCCTTATAACTTTATTACTCATTCAATTGGTATGGAATATCTACCCCTAGCTAGTTTGAGAGGGGTGACCACGTATCATCCATTGGCTGTTATGGGATAGTTTGATCAGTTTCAGGATATTCACCTTTTTGACGGGGCCTTGGGTCAGCAATTATCAACTCAGTTTTTGTCAACAGACTACTTGACTAGGATTTATGATTGTTAGACTCATCGAGAGAGGGCTAATTTTTTGACTAGTCATCTGGGTCGCTCTTCATAGTATTTTACATATCTGGAAGCAAATATTGCATCAGCTGTAGTTGTTCACTTAGAGCTGAGTATTGATTCTGATGATGAGGGTCCTATGGAGGACCCTGATTCTCCTACCGAGGATGAGCTATTTTCTAGTTTGACAACAACCTTAGTCGATGATTCCCCCCATATTGCCACTGCTATGGCTCCACCTTCTGCTGAGTATTTAGAGCAGAGGTAACATGTGATGACATTTGAGAAGGATTAGGCTAGGGCCCTGATGTTGACAGCCCTTTTTGGCTGCGATGCTACTTTTATCGAGGGAGATGATGCTCGAGCTACTCAGGATGCCACTTTTGTTAAGCGGGATGAGGCTCGAGTGGCTCGGGATGCTACTTTTATTGAGCGAGATGAGGCTCCAACTACCTGAGACGCTTCCAATGCCGATATTACTATACATAGATCTTACACGGCGAGCATTGTTATAGATATGAGTGTATTCATAGATGATCATGGTAGCACTATGTAGATGGCTGTGGATCTTCTGGCTCGCATGGAGACCTTAGGGCAGGAGCTTATAGATTCACCTGCATCTTCTAAGAGGGATGCCATGTTGGACTTACTAGATCGTTTATCTACGGGTGTATAGACTAGCTTTCATTTTCCTACATAGACTAGGTTAGCCATTTTTGTCATACATAGGATAAATTGTATATATTAAAAAATATTATATGGCAAGGAAATATATTTTGATTCTCGTCCATTTAAGATATGTCTTGTCACTTTCTTGATAGTTTCCATTTTCTTTATGACTTGCCATCTTGATGTGTCCCGAACTTCCCCTTGATGGATTAACATTAAGATGTCCTAGGATCTTTCAAAATGGGACGTTGATCTTTAGTCTTGAGTCCTTACTAAATCAATTGGTGAAGAACAACTTTTAAAACATATTTGATTTAATAAATTTAAACATACTTGATCTAGCTAATACAATGAGCATAGATCCATATCTTAAACATTTCATGAATGAAAGACCTTTAACTAATTCACAGTTCAAGAATAATAGAACATGAATTTAATTGCACCAAGTGCAAGTATCAGTAACCAATATAGATGTGAATAAGCAACAGTAATTATCCACTAACATGCTTTGAAAATAATAACTCAAGTTTAAGTTAGAGAACTTGCCTAAATTACGATCTACAACTACACAATTTAGTTTAATCTCTTTATTGTAAAGAGCTATCATTGTTAAGATTAATCTTGCAATCAGTATATCATACTTTATATCATAATACAACTACTCTATCAGCAAATTAGTTAACACTTAACCACATAATCAATTACCTTAAAACATCTTTATTATTATCCTTCTTTGATAATATTTTAATTACTTTATTCTTATACATTATGATTGAACACTTAATCTTTCCCTTTATTAGTTCTTCCTTATAATCTACTAAGTCGAATACTAACATTATAGTCTGGATTATTCAAACATACCAATCATGCCACCTGGATTGGCTAATCCAGCAAACTGGATTCAACTAATCTCTAATTCAGTAAACTATTTTTCAATCCAGCAAACTAGATTCAACAAACTTCCAATCCAGCAAGCCTGGATTCATTCATTCTTTAATCTAGCAAGCCTGAGTTCATAATCCTTCAATCCAGCAAGCCTGGATTCGTAATCCTTCAATCCATCATGCCTGAATTCACTAATCATTCAATCCAGCAAGTCTGGATTCATAAATCCTTTAATCCAGCAAGCCTGGATTCATAATCCTTCAATCCAGTAGGTCTGGATTCATAATCCTTCAACCTAGCAAGCTTGGATTCACTAATCCTTCAATCCAGCAAGCTTGGATTCATAATCCTTCAATCCAGAAAGCCTGGATTCACAATCCTTCAATCCAGCAAGCCTGGATTCACTAATTCTTCAATCCAGCAAGCCTAGATTCATAATCCTTCAATCCATTAAAGTATTTTCCAATCCAGCAAACTGGATTCAACTATTTTTCAATCCAGCAAGTTGGATTAATTATCTCCTTTAACAAAATACCAAATCAACTTATTATTTTTCTATCCTTTGGCTAAACATATATACATATATTTCATACACAAAAAGAATTTTTCCGTAATTTTTCAATTTTCTTTAGTATTTTTCAAAAATCATTTTTAGTTCGTAGCTTAAAAGTTTTCCCTATCATGCTCAACTACAGAAATTCCCATCTCTTGGCATAATCTTACATGTGTTAACGTGACCCTCCAGTTTAATTTTCGTGGCCATCAGAGTTTTATAACTCCGGTTATAGCGATTTTCGTCCAAAAAACCCAAATATTGAAATGGCCATAACTTGGTCAATTTAAGTCGGAATGTACTCATTTTTGGACAGGAGCTACTTTATATCATATATTTTCATGTCCCAAAAGGCCGAAATTTATTTCACAAATTAAGTGGCCTAAACCTCCATTGCAAAAATCTGGGCAATATGTTTTTGGGATTTTTAATTTTTTCCTACTTTGCTAAAATCAGTCCATACGGAAATCTACAACTCCTTTTTTCAATGATTCCACTTGGGTTTGAAAAATAACTCGTCATATTATCATCCACAATTTATCCATAATTTTTGAATGTCAGAAAAATGACAAAACTTCCCTTGGCAGTGACTGTCCAAAAATAGTTTGTTTCCCTTTTTTACGACGAAACTATTTTTTTTCTAGAACAGTCACTATGGCTTGTGTACTCAATATTTTTGAGTGGTATCACTTGGTCTTAGTAGCTAACTTAAATATCTAGCACCTCTCTTTGACAGATCGCAAAAAGAAGGCGTAGATTAAAAACAGTAGTTGATTAAAGGAAGAGAAAACTAGAGTTTTCTAACTTTAAGAAAAACTAATTTCTTTTTCTCGTCTTTTGATTTACTTCATAACACTAAAATATGTTAAATCTAAACATGAAACCATATAAAACATGTAGATATAAGATATGTTTGTAAAGATAATTTCTCATCTTCTTATCTCTTTTTCTTTCTTTACTCATCACCACATCACTTGCTAGTCTATTAAAATGTGGTGGCTTCATAATCAATTTGACACATGGCTAAGTTTTGGGAAATATCTTTGAAAATTGTGGACTTGTAATCATAAGATGCATTCCTCTTTTCTCCTACTTAATTAGTCGGTCAAGTGGACTTATTTTCACCAAGTTTTGATCTCTTTTAATGTAATATCTAATATAGCAAATGTCTAAAATACCCCCTCTCTAATTGGGCCTAAAGTTTGGACCATTATATTTGATGTTTTAGGCTTTCCAAATATAATCTCTTGGGCTTTAAATTAATTCTTTGGGCAATTAAAAAATTAACAAATTCCAATGCCTTTTCATTTTATCCTACCCTAATTATTTAATTAGGGTTTCCATTTCACACATTTGGAATTTAAATCATTACTCATGTACCTTAAATTTTATAACCCAATTAGACTTGCTTAAATTAAGTTTTAAAAATTAATAAATTGATATAGTAAAATATATCTCTTAAATTAGTATAATTTTAAATATTATATTCTCCCACACCATAACCCTTTGGTTATTTAAATTCCCATACCTAATGTATAATTAGGTTATGAAACCTTTCCTTTTCAATTTCTTTCTATCAAATAAATAAACATATAGTCATAATTACAATTCACATAATTATATTACTTCCTAATCATCCTACATGTATCACAAAGTTTTCGATATCATTAATATTTAATTAATATATCTATTTACAAAGTGACTTAGAATTCTTGGCTATTATAGAGGGTTATTCCCAAAATTTCCAGCTTGAATGTGCTCAGCCACGACTTCTAAAGCATTGGGGTATTTAATTTTCTAGATTTCAACCCCATCTCTGCCATCTCCATGTTTAATCATTTCTGAGAATGGTTTTCCTTTTTCTGCTAGGACCCTCTCATAGAACGGAGCTTCTTGTGTGTCAATGAAGGTCATTACCATCTCAGTTTTTGTAATTGATGGGATTACTTGAGCAGCCAGACGTGGTAGCTGATGCATTGAGTAGAAAAATATGTGGGTACAAGTGCGATATTGTTAACACAAAGACCCATTTTATATAACTTACAAAGGATGGAGGTAGAGTTAAAGATTCCAATGACCCACGTGATGATGTCAAATATAAGAGTATAACCAACTTTAATCGATAAAGTTAATCTGCTTAAGCTATACACCCAGAGCTGATAAATATGAAGAAGAAGGTGCAAAAAGGTGATATTCTAGAAGCAAGAATTGACGAAGAAGGAATACTTCGAGTCAACTCCAAACTTTGTGTTCCTAACAATTCTGATTTAAAGTATAAAATCATGATGGAAGCACACAACACACCATTTTCAATCCATCATGGAAGTACCAAAATGTATAGTGATCTTCGACATATATCTTGGTGGAGCAATATAAAGAAAGAAATCATGGAGTTTATCTCAAGGTGTTTAACTTCTCAACGTGTCAAGGCAGAACATCAAATGCCAAAATGTCTATTGTAACCACTTGAAATTCTAGAATGGAAGTAGGAACACGTTAACATGGATTTCATTACTGGTCTTCCCAAGGTTTCTCAAGGCATATATGCAATTTGGGTCATTATCGATAGATTAACCAAGTCTACTAATTTTTTACATATACGAGAAACTTATTCAATCGAACGTCTTGCTCGTATATACATAAATGAGATTGTAAAACTACATGGTATGCCAGTATCCATAGTTTCTGATCGAGACCCTAGATTTATTTCATGATTTGGGTCAGCTTGCAGAAATCTATGGGCACTGAGTTATAATTCAGTTCCACATATCATCCCCAAACGGACGGGGAATCAAAAAGGACTATTCAAAGTCTGGAAGATCTATTAAGACTCTGCATTCTAGAATTCAAAGGAAGTTGGGACAAGTATTTACCATTGGTGGAATTCTCCTACAATAACAATTACCAAGAAAGTGTAGGCATGGCTCCATTTGAGGCATTGTATGGACTAAACTATCTTTCTCTAGTATGTTAGAACGAAGTAGGTGAAGCAACATTAATGGGACCAGAGTTAGTACGCATGACTACGGAAAATATTAAAATGATCTGGCAACGTATACAAACAGCAAAAGACCGAAAAAGAGTTATGTTGATCTTCATCGAAGGGACGTGGAATTTAATGTTGGAGACCATGTATTGTTACGTATAGCTTTATGGAAGGAGTTATGAGATTCGGAAAAAGAGGAAAGCTCAACACTCGATTTATTGGTCCACTTGAAATCCTCGATCGTTACATCATTCATATGGTTTAAGCAAGAGTGAGCACAACTAGCTCAGCAAATATGATAATTTCATTAAATAATAGGCTTGAATCATACGAATAATATATCTTCTATAACTGAATCAATAGTTATGAAGTACTTTAGAGAATTCAAAACAGCACTTCTCTTTTCTTCAAAAACGTTTAACAATGAATAACATTAGTTAAACATCAATTTTGGTCCAAGACCTTGAGCATTTCATTCTTTCTTTGAAAAGGACAACCCGACGCTAAGTCCATAAGTCTGATATATCTTACGAGCACGTCTAGGTGATCAGCCTATAATATTCTATGTTGTACAACACTACTTCATTAAACGTATCTACGTTTAAGTTTTGGCAACCTCA
Source organism: Panax ginseng (assembly GCA_020205605.1). Classification (NCBI taxonomy): domain Eukaryota; kingdom Viridiplantae; phylum Streptophyta; class Magnoliopsida; order Apiales; family Araliaceae; genus Panax; species Panax ginseng. Next base: position 116,185,761 of record CM035129.1, on the reverse strand, counting down.
CGTGTCTGTCGTTTGACGACAAAATATTTGTTATACATACTCAGTCTTTCTTTAAAATTCATACCAAAATAGTTAGCAAAAGATAAAAACATTGATAACATTTTTATAGATTGTGAGGAAATCTACAAACATATTAAGTCCAGCCGAAGGAATTGGCTTTGACTTCTTTACATCAATTCATGCGTAAGGTACATTAATCACAAAGCTTGTCCAGAATAAACATAGACAAGGGTTAGAACACTTGCCTTCAGCGTCTTCTACAGTTAATATACTTTCTTTTTGAGTCTTTAAGGATTTCTACAATACATAGGTACATAACATACCACATTAGGTCATAAACAATTATGTATGGTTACTAATGTATCTTACCCTTCTTGTCAATCTAATCATTCATTAGATTGTTTAACATTGGTTACGGTTTATCGTATTACTTTTTATTTACGTTCAAGTAATCTTTCGTCAACCTTTAGATATAAAACTTAAGGTTATGATTATCCTTAAGGATGTTACTTTAAATTTATTAAGGTTATAATTCACCATTAATCAACTTACATTTCCTTTACATTCATTTCCATTCCTTACTGCCGGCCTTGGCGCTGCGGTGCCACTCCCTTTGTTACTGTCCACGCTGCGGCGCCACTTCTTAGTGTCTCGAGGTGCGGCTGCGCTCATGGACCAATTTACCTCCTTGAGGCTGCATTACTGGCCTTAAGCCTAAGCCTCAGAAAAATTTCACAGTTTTTTTCTTCTATAAATTTTCCGGGCTCCTAACTTATACATTATAAGTCCGAATTGGATCATTCAAAAGCCATTAGCTCACATATCACATGTTCTATGATTTCATTTGAAAATCCTACATTTTCAAATCCGTTAACACGAAATTTACTAATTAAGTTCTTTATTATGAAATTGTTAAACGTTCGTAAACGTTCATTGATCGTTTCTTCGTTCTAAGTCAGAATTTGACCATTTTTGAGTTCGCACCTCTAAAATGCAAATTTAGACTATTCTCCATCGAAAACTCACGTTTCCGAGTTCAATAGTGACTTTTGACTGTTATTCCGATAATTTAACGATTTCGACGATTATCGTCTAATCTCGTAAATTTTTCCACAACTTCATTACTTGAGATTTTTACTACGTTCCAAATGGATTTCTTCCATTAACACAACAAAAATCATCTAAGCCTACAAATGATTGTTTTAAACTTGTCCATCAACAACAAAATGATAATTCTTTAATGTTCTTCATTAGTTCTTAACTTTTATGATTATGATTCACTTACAACATGGTTTATTAAGGTTTAAGTCCTCTAATAGCCATCCTTATACTCCTTATGGTACATGCACCACCAATACTCACTTCTCTATCAAACTATAATTGAAGAGATGGATAATGGTTAGGGATTCATTACCTTTGAAGCTCTAGCTTTCTTTCTTCTTTTTTTCTTCTTGGATTAGCAAGACACTTCTCACTTTTCTCTCAATATATAAGCTCTAAGATGTTGGTGAATTTTAACAAGGCACAAAATGACCAACAACTTCTCTTATTTATAAAATTTGTAAGGTTAGGCCATAAGGATCATTATCACCCACCTCCTTACTATTCCTTGCTTGCTAGCTAAGTCTTCTACCTTTCTTGGCCACCAAGTTAGCTGTCCATGTGCTCCATGGGGCCAACATGGGTTGCCCCATGGGTTTTCTTACCCGGTGCCCCATCAGTTTGATCCACGAGTCCAGTTCTTGGTTTGGGCTTAGGTTTTAATAACTTTGGGCCTTACGTTGGGCTTGCATTATTAATGTTTGGGCCTTAGCAAATTTGCACTTGGGCTTGCCCAATTCCTACACAAATCCTACAAGTCCATTACAATTAGCTTAAAGCTTTTAACGTATAATCTTCGTATTCCTCTTGTATACTAAGTCGTATAATCATTTATCATATACGATATACTACATTTCATACATACTTGTATAATACATCGAATCATACTCGTATTTATTACCTAATATAATACTTGGTTATCATACGATCGTCATTTATCCGATCTTTACTTCCCCTAACATTCTTGAACTTAGTACGCAGGCGAAAAACTGCATTTGTCATAACTGAATTATTATTACATAATCCATCCTTCCTTATTATTCTATCGTTAAGTATTTCCCGAAAGTTAAAAAATAATTTTCGAGCAGAAATTGATGAATAGTGTTTTTCAAAGAATTTCTCGAAAAACTTTTATTTTCGTCTTGGAAATTCAAACACTTTAATTCCTTCACGTAGCCAAAATACTATGATATTACGACACTTTTAGGTTATAAAACAACCTTCATCTTGCTTACTCATTATAATAACATATATTATAATTTTATTCATTATTTAATCAAATAAAATTATTTTACAATAATCTGATTTTCTCGGTCGTTACATTATTCCCCCTTATAAGGATTATGTCCCCAAAATCTTGCAATAATTTAAACAAATAATTGAGGAAAATTCTTCATTTTTTCTTCAAGTTCCCACGTTGCTTCTTCGACATCGTGGTTCCTCCATAACACCTTTACCGAAGGTATAACTTTATTCCTCAGAACTTATTCTTTCCTATCAATGATTTGAATAGACATTTCTTTATACGTCTAGTCTTTCTCAATATGAATAGGCTCATATTCTATTATATGCTTATAATAGGGATTATAAGGACGTAACACAAATACATGAAACACATTGTGTATTCATTCTAAGTCTGGAGGTAATGCTACCATGTAAGCTACCTCTCCTATCCTTTTTAATATCTCAAAAGGTCCTATAAACCTTGGACTTAACTTTTCCTTTTTTTCAAAGCGTATCTTTTCTTTCCAGGTTGATACCTTTAGAAATACATATGAGCCTACTTCAAACTCTCTGTTTACTCGATGTGAATTTGCATATATCCTTTGTCTGTCTTGAGATACTACTAAACACATTCGTATCAACTTAAATATATTTGTTGTTTACTGCACCAATTCAGGGCCTAGCATTTGGCGTTCTCCTACTTCATCCCAATATAATGGTGTTCTGCATTTCCTTCCGTATAAAGCTTCGTAAGGCGGCATGCCTATGATCGCATGATAACTATTGTTATATGCAAACTCTACTAATGGTAGATGATCATCCCAACTACCTTTGAAATCCATAACACACGATCTCAACATATCTTCTAGCGTCTGAATTGTCCTTTCACTCTGCCCATCTGTGACGGCCTGAAATCAAGTCTATCTTCACACCCAGATTCCATACATCATGAGTTCAACTTCTTCCAAACATACATCATTACATAGTCAAATATAACAACATACATTCTCAAATCCCAGATTCTAATACCTTATAATCTCGTTCATTACAAATAATGATAATTACATTATTCTTTACGTCTTACAAGAGTGACTTTTATCCGCAACCAAGGATACATTACAGTTAGTTAAACTAGTCTATAGTTTAATTAAACTATTTTACATTACAAGTCTTCACTTGATCTTCACGTACATTCATATACTGAATGGCACTTCTTTTGGATATCGATCATCTTGATCTTTATGGGATCCTTAAGTTCTTCTAATCGTACACTGAAAATGTTTTTCATTTAAAGCAAGTGTGAGCATTCAATTGCTCAGCAAGTCATAGCAGTTGAATAAACAACCTCAAGAACTTAAACATTCCTTTAGAACTTCGATAATCAAACAAAGGTTATGAAGCAGCTTGAATAATAGGAATAATCTTGACTCCTATCATATTTTAAAGTATTAGACACATTCACTTTGAAATACTTTCATTCTTCTACCTTTTTCATACACATCGTGTCTGGCTAGAATTATTAGCATAGACTTAACAATAACGTTTCATGTATAAACAGAACATTTTCATATTGAACAAGTCAATCACAGAACAGTTCCTCTGATAGAAACACTGAAGTGTTAAAGTTGTGGCACAAGGCCTCATACATTCTACCACTTTGTACAAATATCACACATTCGCACATAGAAAAAACTTCTTATGTTCAACATCTGAGAAGTTTAAGAAACTAGCATTCATTTAGAATATGAATGAAGTTAGGAAACTTTCCTTACACACAGCTACAACTTAGAGTTTACGTTGAACTGCTCATTCCAATTCCTATATATCACATAAGGAAAATAGCATGAACCAATTAGGCACATATTTGAGTTACGCATTGGTTTACTTAACTTTACTTCTTAGGGTTCGCGTTCTTGCAATCTAAGTTTACGCGACAACTTTCTTTGCCACTTTACGGCTTCCTGACATATGGAGATGTCTTAATTCATACGATCATCATATTTGATGATTTACATTCTTCTTACAACTCTTATAGGACTCAGCACACATCGTGTCTCTGCTAGTAGTCCATATGGTTCTCTGAGTGGTTTCCCACAAATAACCAACAAACAAGTTCCTGTCTCATTATACTGTCTTTCACAGTGAGTTAGATCGGTTGCCAGTTTCGTATCTACCTCCGCTCTCTGAAGGAATTATTTAGCCCAGCTCCCATATATTAACCATCAAAGATTATGATTTTACCACAACCTAAACTTATCCTAACTTATCAGAGCCATTAAGACTATAATGTTCATTAAGTCAATTTCTTATTCCTTATGGCTTTCGGGCAACTAAGTGCCATACCTCAAGATTTATTATTTATCTTCTAAGTCATAAAATCTTTTGGAAACTTAGAATAATCATTTAATATTAATTCTACGCATTCATAGCGTTTTGCATTTTACGTTACCTTATTCTTATCTTACAACGTCCGGTTCATTCGACTCGGAACGTCATCCAAGTTATAATTACTAACATGGCTTCTTATTGTTATACATTATTGTCTTTAATTCTGTGACGCCCCCAAATTCGGGTATCTTCCAACCCGACATATGGTGCTCCACTGTACTAACATCCATACAATAATTCCATTGAAATATAACAAAATGAATGTAATTACTATCTTCTTATTACAATCAAAGTAAAAATCCTTCCAAGGTTCATAAATCGGTTACATCGTTCATTGTTCATAATGTATAATACATACAAACTTACTACACTATTACACAATGCCTAAGCATCCATCTTAGCTTTGCCCTTATCTCTCTTGGCATTCACAGTACGTTCATCCTTAACTGCAATTATATAATTCAAGCAAGAAGTGAGCATGACAGCTCATCAAGTTTTAACAAAGGATAACAGTAATACCACATTCGTGAATTATATAATAATTTCGACATAATTGAATAATAGTTATGAAGTATTATGAATCAATAATACTTTAACAACTCATAACATCAATTCCCAAAGTATAGAATAGATTAGGAATTCTGAACCGGTCGATAGACCATGAACAGTAACTTTCAATTTTCATACTTGAAAAGGAGTCCACAACACTAAGGCCGTTCATCCGATAACTTACGATCACTTCTAGGTGATCAGCCTATAGTACTCTATGTTGATCAACACTCATTCATTAAACGTATTTACGTTTAATATTTTTGGAAAACTCGCATGCCAATCGAATAATCGATGAAAAATACTTTTGTTTGTTTATAGACAAATCTTACCTTTACATCCGTACGAATCACTTGGCATAAGATAGCGTTAACATTTCTATATAGAAAGATATGAATCATAATCAATCTATATATTACGAATAGTCTAGCCAAATTAAAATATGGCATCGACCCTTTCTTTAAAACAAGTCTTTCAATTCAGTTCAACGAATCACATAAAACTTGGCTAACATGGAAGTTAGACAAGCGTTAAGAAAACTTGCCTTTTAGCGCCTTCAAATAATTTAATCGACTGACCACAGCCTTTGCAGAATCTACATGATATATTCACGTAGCACACTGTAATTAGCTATCAAACAAATGTTCACATTGCTTCTACAAGCTTTTTTCTCTTCTAAGTCTTAGTTAACTTAATAACTTTATTAAAGTCAACATGACTTATTACCCTTCGTCCTGGTTTGTTAATTAACTAACGTTATTAACTAGAATCGGATATAGTTGATAAAGTATCAACTTTGTTCATCGTTCATAACTTATTAACATGCATTCAGCTCCTAAGTTCAATACCATATACCTGAGTATAGGTAGTATAGGAATAATACACTTATGAAGTGTACAAACATTACCCCTTTAGGTTCCTGAACAAATGAAGTTCAAAACCTAAGTCACTAACAACATTCTTGAACTCGCGCTGCGGCGCGGCCTATGCATACATTCTTAAATCCCATATTCTAATACCTTATAATCTCGTTCATTACAAATAATGGTACTTACATTATTCTTTAAATATTACAAGAGTGACTTTTATCATCCACCAAGAATACATAACAGTTCATTAAACTAGTCTATAGTTTAATTAAACTATTTTACATTATAAGTCTTCAGTTGATCTTCACGCACATTCATATACTGAATGACACTTCTTCTGGATACCGATCATCTTGATCTTTATGGGATCCGTAAGTTCTTCTAATCATACGCTGAAAATATTTTTTATTTAAAGCAAGTGTGAGCATTCAATTGCTCAGCAAGTCATAGCAGTTGAATAAACAACCTCAAGAACTTAAACATTCCTTTAGAACTTTGATAACCAAACAAAGGTTATGAAGCATCTTGAATAATATGAATAATCTCGACTCCTATCATTTTAAAGCATTGGTCACATTCACTTTGAAATACTTTCATTCTTCTACCTTTTTCATACACATCCTGTGTGACGCCCCAAAATAGGTATACATCACCCATTCTGAGTCGGCAAATACATGATACAGAAATAACTACAACATCATTATTACAATTATCGTGCAAAATACGACAACACAAATACTATGAGTTTGAATACAAATATTGTCTTCTAGACAATATCCACACTCAAATAAGTCCTCATCACAATTATTGATACACTATTTTATAAATAGTGAGGACTACTATAACAACTGCCATGGAATGTCACTCCACACCCCGATTACTCTCCGTTATATTCTCGTTTCCTGAGAAGAAAAATGGAACAAAAAAGAAAAGGGTGAGCTCAACTAGCCCAGTAAAGAATATTATGACTAAGATAATTAACAACAAATTATCGTTAGCCTTCAACAAATCTGATAATATATAATGGACAACCAGTTTTAGATCAACGTTCGCAACGAAAACAACAATTCATTAGAAGAGTTAAGTAGCGAATGAAATCTACGATCATCTATGAATTTAAAAGTCCATCATTAATATTTTATCCGTGTAACATCAATCAATATACATCTTGCATCAAATATTCATCTTTTCACTATGGGCCAAAGATATTCATTTGTATCGCCAGTTGGTCATGTTCATCTCAACACCTGTTCATCTTTGCACTACGGGCCAAAGATATTCATCAGGTAATCATTCATCTTTGCACTACAGGCCAAAGATATTCATCAAGTATCACCATTAAAGACTGAGGATGATGAAAAATATTTTAGAGAATGAATCTAGTGAGACAAAAAAACAAATATTAGAGATTCATACTACAGTTTATCCAAGTTCAAAAACACTCCATAATAAACCATAGTGGAGTAAAATTCAAGAATAAAGATAAAAACATGGATTAAATTTCAAGGTTAAAGGTCACAACAGATAACTGAGAAGAAAAAAAATTTCTTTTGTGAACAGTACCCGTGAACAGTAACGGTGAATAGTAACTATGAACAGTAACTGTGAGAAGCAAAATTTCTAATCATTTCAGGAATTATAGAAGCAATACTTACCATAGTAAGTTCAAATTTAGGAATACGAGATGAAATAATATCGGTTACGTAATATGGAGTATGAAAGAAAATAATATTTCTCACGAGTATTGCAATAAAATAACATCCTTTACCTTAGTAGAAACCGGATTTGACTGGAATATCAGATATTATTCTGAGAAAATCTTGCAGAAAAACTACGCTCAAAGTATTCTTATACTCAAGAAAAATACTCACAATATTTATGGAATAAGAATTTCTGATATTGAAAATGGTGTGATTTAGGACGGAGGTTTGCCCTCCTTTTATAACGCAAATCAGATGAAGAAAAATCAACTTATGCCTAACATTTTCATATTTTCATATGGGTGGGGGCCACCCTTCGAAACAAGCTTGCATGAATACCATGCCTAATTCACATTTCTCAATTGATTGAAGGCCCACCATTTTGGAAACAAGGAATGGTTTTGCAGGATATCTACCACCCACCAAACAGAAGAAGAAAATATACACTAAACTTTAGCCAACAATTTTGAAAAGAAAAGTGCACGGAAAGAATTCTAATTCAAATTGCTAACCTCCACTCTACTTTTATTCACATGCTAAAAATTATATATTATTATAATAATATTACCATTTAAATTATAAACAAAATCGTAATATTATAATAATATATTTAAATGAATATTTTATTGGAAAAAATAATTTCCAAACTTTCAACAAATAATTCATGAAAAAATTCCTTCATTTATATCCACATAAAAGAAATATTTTCTTATCATATAAATTAATAATTAATTATTCACAAATAATATTACAGAATCACAATAATGACAACCAGGCCGTTCCCAGGAAAGAGGGGTCTTTTCGATAAGGATTTCTCCCTATTGGCGCGCAATTAGATGACCTTACCTCTCATTGACTGAACTTTCTAGACATTGCCAATAATAATATCTAATAATATTATCCAAATAATATGAATTATTGATCTGATAATGGGAAATACTGTGCAATGACAATTATTGAAATAATAATAATATAAAATATCAATGCAAAGAATTATTGAATCAATAAAATAAAATATTTATAAAGAATTCTTTGTAATAATTATTGAGTAGTGCCTTCTTACGTAAGAATCAATAATTCAAAATAAATGCAATACTGGTGTGTGCTCTTTGTGCAACCACGCGTAGACATCGTATTTTAACCACCAGATAATCGAACAATGTTAACGATAACAATTACGCTGTTATTTATAAAAACTCAAAATTGTTATTTTCTTCATCTGACAGTTATTCTGTTATGGGGCCCATAAATGACTGCGTCGTCGTACAGATATTCCCGACAAAAAGAATATTCCACGACCAATCGAATATTCCCCGACAACAATGATTATTTTATAACCACTTGCTTATTTTGTAAAATTTGCACATTTCTACCATAACTAGAGCATTATATGAAATTAATTCCTTATTATTTCAAGATAATAAATAGAGGAAATTTAATTTTATTTATAAAAAGTTAGGGTCTTACATCTTGTCTGGCAATAATCATTAGCACAGACTTAACAATAACGGTTTATGTATAAACAGAACATTTTCATATTGAACAGTTCAATCACAGAACTGTTCCTCTTATAAAAATACTGAAGTGTTAAAGTTGTGGCACAAGGCCTCATATGTTCTACCACCTTGATCAAATATCACACATTCGCACATAGATAAAACTTCTCATGTTGAACATCCGAAAAGTTTAAAAAACTAGTGTGAGACCCCGAATTTTATGAAATAAAAGTATTCAATTTTTCTATTTTGGTAAATAGTTAAATTGATAAAAGTTTAAAGTTAAGGGTGATATTTGAATTTTTTTCAAAGTAAGCAAGTTGTCATAAAATAATCGGTAATAAGTTATTCAGTAAATATATAATGGTACCCACTGTGAAGGTGACATGTTGGTGGGAGGGGAACATGTGGGGCCCATATATTGGAAGAAGACTAGTTACCTTCATGGGAGGGCACTCCCTTATTGGTTGTCTCAGTTTTGTTTTATTATTAGTAATAAAACAGGAAACTTCTCTTTCCTAAGAAGGATCTGGTTGTCTAAGTTTTTGTTTTATTATTAGTAATAAAATAGGAAAGCTTTTTATATAAAACAGAATACTTTTATAAAGTTATTCATTTTATTAAACAATAATTAGAATATATTATATTTTATTATACATAGTGTTTGCATAGTGCCTGCATATTGTTTGCATAGTAAAAATCTTTTTATATAAAACATAATACTTTTATAAAGTTATTCGTTTTATTAGATTATAAATAGAATATATTATATTTTATTTAAAATATTTTGTTTTATTAGAATATTTTATAGTAAACCAATCTAGACCGTCCGATTAAAAGTAAATCAATCTGGACCGTTTAGGAATTAGTTACGATTCAGTCCATTCTCCTATAAATAGAAGCTCATTCCTTCATTATTTCTTACAAATTCACTGAAACTCTAGAGAGAGAAACTATAGAGAGAGTTCTTCTTCTGTAATCTCGAGCGTATTTCTTTAGAGTTTAAGAAAGCTTTGAGCGTAGTATAAGTTTTCATCAAGTACATTCCCGCCCTACTCGTCGGAGTACTCTTCTTTATAAGGTAAGGGATATTATTTGTTATACTCGTAAGGGGTATTATTTCTTTTGTATTCATAAAGAGAACTTCTGTTATTCCATTATTTATTATTCTGTTGGAATAACCTGTATACACGGTCTACCCTATACTTGGTGAAATTCTTTTGTTATTCCATTCTTTATTATTCTGTTGGAATATCCATGCGTGCTTTCTTGGGACCTCGTTCCATCTTTATTATTTCATTTGGAATATCCGTGCTCAGACGCTTTTTACGGACTGACCGTTCCGTTATTTATTATTCTGTTGGAATAACATGTCTATGCGAAGTACCGCATACATGGTGATTTCTGTTGTTATTCCATTCTTTATTATCTCATTGGAACATCCCGTAGGTGTGAATTTACCTTTGACACGGGTTCCGTTATTTATTATTCTCGTTGGAATAACGCCTATGCATCTGTACCGCATGCATGGTGATTTGTTATTATTCCATTCTTTATTATACATTTGAATATCCCGTCGGTGCGACACGCTTCGATTCGGTTCCGTTATTTATTATTCGTTGAATAACTCGTCTCATGCTAAGTACCGCATGCATGGTGATTCTTTTGTTATTCCATTCTTTATTATACTCAGTTGATTAAAGTTTTGACTTCTATACTCCATGAAATTAGTGGAATATCCTTGATATTTGTGCTTCATCCAGTATCTTTTCATGGAAATATTCTTCTGAGCATTCTTAAATTTTACTCTACAAAGAAGTATCATGTTGACAATTTGGATGTATTAGTTCCTGAATAATTTAAATCTTGAACTTGTTTTATTGAATTCTTATATCATTGTCATCATCCTCATGTTTATATTTTGTTGAAAGTCATCTGTGGCCTGTAGTGCATAGATGGACTTGGTATGATTATGACCAGGGATTATTCGGTATAATAATGACCGTAATGTTACAAATGATGTGGAAAAAGTCCTCATTGACCCGTAGTGCATTGATGGATAGTTTTTGGTATGATTATGGCTATGGATTCTCTTCGGCCAAGGGAGCAAAGATGAATTGTTTTATGGCATGATCAGGACCGTTGATGAAAACACGATTATCTTTGGCCCGTAGTGCATGGATAATTTGTGGTCGTGATACTAAATAATATCTTTGGCCTGTAGTGCAGGGATGATTTGATGATGTGTATTATTTATTAAGCTGAGTCTCAGCGATAAATGTGATGAAAAACTTTTTAAATCATAAAAGATAGTAGATTTTATTCTCTACTTGACTCTTTTAATGGATTGCTTGTTCCGCTGCAGTTAAATTTGGTGTCTATTGTATTTTATCAGTTTAACATTATTGAAGACTAATGATAATTCATTCTGCATTATCTTAGTCATAATATTTCTTACTGGACTAGTTGAGCTCACCCTTTCCTTCACTATTCTCTTCAGGAAATGAGAATATAGCTGGGACGAGTCGGGGAACGGATTGATAGTCCAGATGATAGCATTAGTAGTCCTCACTATTCTGTTAAATAGTGTGATAATAAATGTAATGAGGACTTATTCTGAGAGTGGATATTGTCTAGAAGACAATATTTGCATTAAAACTCATAGCTCTCTTATTGTATATTAAAGATTGTATTTGTATTCTGTACCATGTATCTGGCGACTCAAGATGGGTGATGTATACCTATTTTTGGGGGCGACACAACTAACATTCATTTAGAATATGAATGAAGTTAGGAAACTTGCCTTATACACTGCTACAGCTTAGAGTTTACACTGAACTACTCATTCCAATTACTATATATCACATAAGGAAAATAGCATGAACCAATTAGCCATATATTTAACTTACGCATTGGTTTACTTTACTTTACTTCTTAGGGTTCGCGTTCTTGCAATCTATGTTTACGCGACAACTTTCTTTACCACTTTACGGCTTCATGACATACGGAGATGTCTTAACTCATAGATCATCATCTTTGATGATTTACATTCTTATATTCTTCTTATAACTCTTATAGGACTCAGCAAATATCGTGTCTCTACTAGTAGTTCATATGGTACTTTGAGTTGTTTCCCACAAATAACCAACAAACAAATTCCCGTCTTATCTACACTATCTTTCACAGTTAGTTAGATCGGTTTCGAGTTTCGTATATACCTCCGCTCTTTGAAGAAATTATTTAGCCCAGCTCCCATATGTCCACCATCAAAAATTACGATTGTACCACAACCTAAACTTATATTAACTTATCCAAACCATTAAGACTATAATGTTCGTTAAGTCAATTTCTTGTTCCTTGTGGCTTTCTGGCAACTAAGTGCCATACCTCAAGATTTATTCTTTATCGTCTAAGTCATACAGTCTTTTGTAAACTCGGAACAATCATTCAATAATAATTCTACGCATTCATAGCGTTAAGCATTTTACGTTACCTTATTCTTATCTTACAACGTCCGATTCATTCGACTCGGAATGTCATCCAAGTTAGAATTACTAACTTGGCTTCTTATCGTTATACGTTATTGTCTTTAATTCAATTCTTCACCTTTCGCAGTTTTAATCATTGGTCTTCATTATCTTACGGTCAAACCATACATGATGTGTAGGTTCTATCCGCTTAATCTTTGCGTACACTCAACCCTCACGTCGGTTAAAGTGTTTAATGCTTACATTTCATTCTTACATTCTCTATCCAACTCACACTCGGACTTTCATTAATCTTGTTACTGTTCGTTATGGCTTTCTTGATACCATTCAATATTATTTCTTAATGTCGAAGCCATACGGTTCGTTGTATTCTAAGACCGATCATTCATCACAACTGCGTTGCGTTTACACTTTCTATCTTTTAATCTTGTTCAATCTTTCTATTCAACCTTTACTAAAGGTTTAAGTTACTTGTTTAAGTGCTACATTCAGTGAACTATATGTTCTTTATCTTTCATTTCCTTTCCTCACAGGAATTGAACAATTAAAAGCTCAACATTGAGCCTTGCTCTGCACCGGCGCTGCGGCACCGGTTCATTCTCTCTTCCTCACGCTGCGGTGCCACTATGCAGTGCCTTCCTCCCTAGGTTGGCGCTGCGGCCCCGCCTTGAAAGGCATGACTGGTGCTGCGGCAACAAGCCTAAAATATTGAATTTTTTTTCTAAGTGTTGCACTGGTTTGAGACGCTTAATTCACAATCTCATAACTCCTTCGTTATAACTCGGAACAAGGTTGTTCTAAAGCCATTCTCTTCCTTATCTTATGTACTTTAACTTCCCCCAGACAGAAATTTATTCTGAATCCGCTAATATGTCATTCAATTAGCTTAATCTTCATCAATAGTTCATTTTATGTTATTAACGTTCTTCGTTCATTCGTCCATAATTCGATCATCCGAACTCAGAACTTGTTCGTTCTTGAGTCCTCGACTCACGTTTTCTATGTTATCTTACATTCTTATGAAACCTACACCTTCGGGTTCATTTACACACTTTCTAGTTTTCGTTTGTCTTTCACAAAATTTTCTAAGTATAATCCATCCTTCATGAACGTTTCTACCGTTCCTAACCAAGCAATAGGCATCTAACTTATACGCGATGGTTTTAAACTTTTCCATCAACAACAAGTGATACTACGATTGTTTTAAATTTTTATATCAACAACGTTCTTCGTGTGTTCTTCGCGTTCTTCATTCGTTCTTCATTTTTATTCGATATTTTGATTACAATTTTACTTTTTCTTGGAATTCAGTGTTATAAATCACCATTCCTTATGTATTTCATCAAATCGTTCATATAATTCATTCGGATCGCTCAAATTCATTACGAAACTTATATTTTCTTAAGAAATTTATAAACTAAACTTCTAATTCTTATTTCTTATTTTTCTCATGATTTCAACCATATGAAAATCATTCTTAACATCTCTAACTTCTATTTTCATTAAGCTATGTTTTTAATATAGAAAACTTAAAGAAAATTTATATGAGACTAGGTTTTGGATTACCTTTCTTCTTTAATCTTCTTACATTGGACAAAGTTTGCACTCGGGCTAGCTTTTCTTCTTCCATTTCCTTCTCATCTGACTTTTCTCTCTCTCTCTAAAGTGTTGGTGATTTCCAAAATCACCAACAAATGAGCTAAGGCTCTCTTTATATAGAAAACCAAGGCTAAGGGCAAAATAGTTATTTTGCCCTAAAGTTACTATTCACACCTCCTTACTATTCACGAAGCTTCTCTTGGAAGCTTCGTGGTTCCGTCTTTCGGGATTCGTCTAACAGTTCAAAAAACTGAGATTCTCGGAATCCAAATATTTTTGGATATTTCGTCTTTCTTTTACAGATTAACTTTTACGCATTCTTTGGATCTCCAAAAAACTGAAAAACACTTTTTGACGTTAAAAATTTTCCTTCACGTTTTCCCCTAACGTAGTTAAACGAATGAAAAGTACATAACAGTACTTTTTGTTATTTTTATTTCGTCTAATTTATGCACGTTTTTTGAGAAAATTTTTTATCAGCTTACTTAACTTTTTACGATATATTATCATCAAATATTTCAAAGAAATATCATTTCGACATACCGAACTCTCGAAAAGGCTTAGGTTATTCAAACCCTAACCCTTAGGTATCGTTAGGTGAATAGTGTCTATTTCGTCTTTTTCCTCGAAAATATTTTTGTTCCTGAAATTTTTTTATTTTTGTCTTGAAAATTCTTACTCGTTCAGTCTAGCTCGTAGCCAGAATCCTCCCATTTTATAATCATCCTAAGTTCTAGAACGATTAAAAAACACATAGCACAGAATATTATTAATAAAAATTCATTTTATTAATAACTAATTCTTTAAACTTAAATTCTGGATAATTCGATTTTCCGGGTTGTCACACCATCTGTTCGTGGATGATACACTGTACTTAACTCCAACTGCGTTACCATCTGTTCTTGCAGACTTCTCCAAAAGTTTGATGTGAATCGTGGATCATGATCTGACATTATCAAAACTAGTACTCTATGTCTGGAAATAATTTCCTTCACATAAAGTTTAGGTAACTGATCTAAATTAAACTTAACTCTTATTGGAAAAAAGTGAGCTGACTTAGTCAACCGGTTCACTATTACATAAATAGTGTCATGCCCTTTCTGTGTAATCGAATGTCCCACCATAAAGTCCATCGTGATATGCTCCCACTTCCATTCCGGAATCTCTAATGACTGTAACAAGCCACTTGGTCGTTGATGTTCAGCCTTAACTTTTTGACAAGTTAAGCACCTACTCACGTATTCTGCTATCTTTCTCTTCATGTTCGGCCACCAAAAACTCTGTCGAAGGTCTTGATACATCTTAGTGCTACCAGGATGAATCGAGTACCTCGAACTATGAGCCTCTTGTAACACTTCCTCCTTTAATTCCGTCTCATTCAGAACCCAAATTCTTCTTTCAAATCTTAATAATCCCTCATTATCAAGACTATACTTTATCTCTTTTTCATCGGTTACCCGCTTCTTCATTTGATCACACTCATCATTTCTGAGCTTTACTTCCTTGACTCTCTCTACAATTGTAGATCGAATCTCAGTTGTAAACAATCTCCGAACCAATGCACTTGGTAACTTCACCACCAATTCCATTCGAGTCATCTCTATTATTAACTCAGTTTGAGCCGTTAACATAGAAAACTTTTCTCGACCCTTCCTACTTAAGGTGTCGGCCACTACATTGGCATTTCCTGGGTGATACAAGATATCGCAATCGTAATCCTTTATCCACTCCAGCCATCTCCTTTGTCTCATATTTAAATCCTTTTGTGTGAAGATATATTTTAAACTCTTATGGTCCGTGTATATCTCACAATTCTCTCCATATAGGTAATGCCTCCATATCTTTAAGGCATATCTTTAAGGCAAACACTACTGCGGCCAGTTCCAGATCATGAGTAGGATAAACTCTCTCATAATCCTTTAACTACCATGATGCATACACAATGACCTTGCCATGCTGCATGAGCACGCAACCAAGTCCTATATGAGAAGCATTGTTATAAACTATGAAATTCCCCGTATCATCAGGTAAAGATAATATATGTGCTTCACTCAACCTTTTTTTCAGCTCTTGAAAACTGTCTTCACACATCTCAGTTCACACGTACTTCATTATCTTCCTTGTCAAATTAGTTAAAGGAGTACCTATCTTAGAAAAATCTTGGATAAATCTTCGATAGTATCACGCTAACCCTAGGAAATTTTGTACCTCAGTCGGTGTTTTTGGTTGTTCCCAATTAATTACTGCTTCCACCTTCGCTGGGTCCACTGAAATTCCATCTCGGTCGACAACATGTCCTAAAAAATGTACCCTTTCTAGCCAAAATTCACAATTAGTGAATTTTGCATATAACTTCTCCTTCCTTAGTGTCTCCAACACTAATCTTTGGTGTTCAGCGTGATCTTCTGGCGTCTTAGAATAGACTAGAATATCATCGATAAACACTATGACAAACTTGTCCAAGTATTATTTGAACACTTTGTTCATCATATCCATAAATGCAGCTTGTATATTCGTCTACCCAAATAACATCACCAGAAACTCGTAATGGCCGTAACGAGTCCTGAATGTCGTCTTAGGTACATCCTCATTTCTAACATTTAATTGATTATACCCCATTCTCAAATCTATCTTAAAAAAATACTTTGCCCCTTTCAACTGATCAAAGAGTTCATCGATCCTGGGCAATGGGTATTTATTCTTTATTGTTAACTTGTTCAGCTCTCAGTAGTCAATACAAAGTCTCAACGATCTGTCCTTTTTCTTCACAAACAATACCGGTGCTCCCCACGGCGAAACACTTAGTTTAATGTATTTTCTATCCAAAAGTTCTTTTAATTGAACCATTAACTCCTTCATTTCCACTGGCGCCATACGATACGGTGCCCTTGAAACTACTGTCGCTCTAGGCACAATATCTATTAAGAATTCAATCTCCCTATCTGGCGGAAGACCTGGTAATTCTCTTGGAAATACATCCACGAATTATTTAACTATAGGTATTTGTTCCATCGTTCCTCTCACTCTCTGGGTATCAACAACATTACATAAATAACCAATTCATCCCTTCCTCAATAATTTCCTAGTTTGTGTCATGGTAAGACAACATGAACGTCCCGACGATTTATTACCGTAAAATACTACATGAGGCTATCTCAACGTTTTAATGTTTACTCACTTCTTTTGGCAATCTATAATTGTACCATGGTTAAACAACCAATCCATACCGAGAATTACATCAAATTATCCTAACTTTATCGGTATCAAATCTACCGATAATTTATAACCTTGTATCTCTACACGACAATGCTTATGAATATTTTCAACAAGAATTATTTCTTCATTGGCTACCTTGATATTCAAAGGTAAAGGTAATTGTTCGGGAAGTAATCCGAATCGTTTAGCAAAATCACATGCTATGAAAGAACAAGTAGCACCCATATCAAACAACACGTAAGCATTTATATCGTTGATCGGGATAATACCTGCAACTACATCCCCTGATGCAAATGCAACTTGGACCGTCATGTTAAAGGTGTGGGCCATCAGCCTACTCGTCTAAGCTGGACCACTAATAGCTAACTTACCAATGTTAGTGCCCATATTCCCATCCCCCCCCTTCTTCGGGAAATTCTTCGCCATGTGATTAGTTGATTCACATACTAAGCATCCGTGATTCTTCTTCGGACTTGGACAGTTAGGCAAAATGTGCCCTTCCTGTCTACAATTGTAGCACACTGTTTTCCCGTTGAGACAGACTCTTAAGTGAGTCTTTCCACAGTTCTTGCACTCCTCCATCCTCTTCTTTGGATCTTCTTCCATTACTCTGGTATTCCCAGATTTAAAACCCTTCTTCTTTTGACTATTACCACTCCCGCTTTCTCACTCGGTGTTCACTCCCCCTTCTACCTTATTCTTATTCTTCTTCTCTATATAGTATTGGCTTAGAGCCTCGTTACCACCCTCAGCAATTATTGCCTTCTCCAGAATGATTCCAAAGGAATTACTTTAAAACACTGATATCCGGCTATAGAGCCAAGGTTTCAAGCCCTGCTAGAATCTCGTAGCCTTCCTCACCATTATATCCACCTAGTGTGGAGCAAACCTCTCCAGTTCATTGAACTTTACAGCATATTGGGGAAAAATCATTTCCCCTTATTTCAACTCTAGAAACCTCATCTCCACCCTCCCCTACATGCTCGTGGGAAAGTAGTTCTCGAAGAAAATTTCCTTGAACCGTGTCCACGTTATATTTTCTACCCCAGCCCTAGCTTGGTCTGCCTCCCACCAGAAGTTGGCCTCTCCCTTCATCATGTAGGTAGCAAAAGAAACTTTTTACCCCTCTTCGACATTTGCAATAACAAATGCCTTCTCAATTTCTTTCACCCAAGTTTCAGATTCTATAGGGTCCGTAGTTCCTTTGAACTCCAACGGACCTACACTCTTAAAATCCTTAAACGTAGTAGCTCGTACTACCGCAGGATTTACAGGTATATTAGCCCCAGTTCTATTAAAAGCAGCCGTTAATAAATTAATGAACTCTTGCATCGGGTTAACCGATCCCCCTTCTGGTTGATTCACATTCGTTTCTTAATTTTGTTGTCTTCTTCTTGGCGGCATCTTTCTTTTATAATAAATAACACTTCATTATTACTTTCTTCTAGTTAGTTAGCTATTATTTATTATCAAACAATAACTTATACTCATTGCACAACATGTTCCATAAAAGGCTTATATTGATTTGCTTCTTCCTTGTAGTATAATACTACATCGTTCGTCATTACACAACCTTAGCTGATTACATTACTTTCCCGCCATTGCTTTCCAAAAATTGGGATTTAAAAAAGACTACCCTTTGATATACAAAAGAGGGTTTTACTTCACTATTTAGATACAACATATTTACATATCTAAATCTACTTTAGTTACTAACTAGGTTACATTTGCCTAATGGCATTCTCATAGGCTGCATTGGCAAGACGGGATATCACATCTCGACTGATAGTATGCCGAGTCTGCCTTGCCTCTACAGGATACTCAGCAACTTGCCGCTAATAATCCTCGTGATAACTCCTATGTATATAGGACATTCTACTGATCTTCTGCTTCTTGGCCTTTAGCTTCTCCCTAAGCTCAAAGACCTTGGGTTTCAGCTCATGGACCTTGTCCTTCACTAAAACCTTCTCATCGTGCTCTTCCTCCCACAATGTCTCCATGTCTTTCATGTTTGCCAAGATGTCATGAATCTCCTCCTTTAATTTTTTCACCTCCTTCGCAAACTGGATATTTCTATCCAATACCATCATGAACAATGCCTTCATTGACTCCCCCGGAGTCATCTCTTCTGCAGGTGCTACCGTGTTAAACAACACCACCTCCACCTCTTCCTATGACATAACATCAAACAAGGACATGAAGTCTATGTTTTCTGAGTCTTCTGACTCAACCATCACCACTTCTAGCAACTCAGCTACAGGTGTCGGTAAGATCTGTACTTGGTTTATAGACCCCTCACTAACCACATGTATATCCCTATACATCACGTTATCTCCTGACATCTACAACAAACCAAATTATTTTGATTAGTAAACATCATTAGCATAATAAAAACACATATCACATTTAATGCATTTTTAGGGTTAACTTCATTTATTACTTCTTTAACTCTTTTTAAGTTTATGGCTTAAGGTTCTTTTTCCCCCCTTAAGTTTTATAACCTACGACTCTGATACCAACCCGTGACGCCCCCAAATCTGGGTATCTTCCAACCGACGAGATGGTGCTGCTACGGTCTTCTGATTCACACATATATTCAATTGAAATAACTCAAAAGAGTGAATATGTCTTCTATATATTCCAAAAAAATATTCCCTTTCCCAGGTTCTTTATAACCATTACATATGTTCTTTGTCATAATATCAAATAATTACAACATTTATATTATACTATGATAAAGACAGCTTATTGGTCTGCCTTAGCCTTCCCTTTATCCTTACTGGATCCTGCATTTCGTTCAGTCTTAGTTGTATTCATATGGTTCAAGCAAGAGTGAGCATAACTAGCTCAGCAAGTATGATAATTTCATTAAACAATAGGCTTGAATCATACGAATAGTATATCTTCTATAACTGAATCAATAGTTATGAAGTACTATAAAGAATTCAAAATAGCACTTCTCTTTTCTTTAAAAAAGTTTAACAATGAACAACATTGGTTAAAAATCAATTTTGGTCCAAGACCTTGAGCATTTCATTCTTTCTTTGAAAAGGACAACCCGACACTAAGTCCGTAAGTCCGATATATCTTACGAGCACGTCTAGGTGATCAACCTATAGTACTCTATGTTGTACAACACTACTTCATTAAACGTATCTACGTTTAAGTTTTGGCAACCTCACGTGTCTGTTGTTTGATGACAAAACATTTGTTATACATACTCAGTCTTTCTTTGAAATCCATACCAAAACAGTTGGCAAAAGATAACAATATTGATAACATTTTTATAGATTGTGAGGAAATCTACAAACACATTAAGTCCAGCCAAAGGAATTGGCTTTGACTTCTTTACATCAATTCATGCGTAAGGTACATGAATCACAAATCTTGTCCAGAATGAACATAGACAAGGGCAAGAACACTTGCCTTCAGCATCTTCTACAGTTAATATACTTTCCTTTTGAGTCTCTAAGGATTTCTATAATACATAGGTACATAACATACCACATTAGGTCATAAACACTCATGTATGGTTACTAATGTATCTTACCCTTCTTCTCAATTTAATCATTCATTAGATTGTTTAACATTGGTTACGGTTTATCGTATTACTTTTTATTTATGTTCAAGTAATCTTTTGTCAACCTTTAGTTATTAAAGTTAAGGTTATGATTATCCTTAAAGATGTTATTTTAAATTTATTAAGGTTATAATTCAACATTAATCAACTTATATTTCCTTTACATTCATTTCCATTCCTTATCGCCTTCTTCTCTAGTCTTTGTATTTGCATACTTGACATCTATCTGATCACGCTATATTTATGGCATAAGTCATCGAGACACAGAGACCCTTTCTTTGCCACTTCCCGAGTGTTTGAGGGTGCGGCATGGATATTTGCTTGTACTGGCTTTACCTCCTTGGACTACGCTGCAACGCCAACCCTGTGACACCTCCAAATATAGGTACTTCATTCCCACAAGATTTGGTGTTCACTAACCAATCATTCACATCTATCTACCCAAATAAAATAATATTAACCATAAATCCTCCCTTTAAATAGGGTTGCATCAATAAATCCAAAATATCCCAGGTTGTATAACCTAAAACATCTCATAAGTGTGAAAATAAAATTATTACATCACATCATTAAATAAAAGTCTATCATCATAACAATAAATGATAAAAAAAATTACAAGTCTTCATCACTTGTACATTTTTCCCTTTCCTTTGCTAGTTGAAGGCTCATCTACCTTCTCAACTTTAGCTGCAATAATAATATTTGTTCAAGAGTGAGCAAAACAATTGCTCACTAGATATAGCAATGAATCAACAAGATAATAATAACTGCCTATGAATAAGCTCATCAAAACTGAATAGTACTCTATAAATGATAATCAATGACTAGAATCAAAATATGGAATATATATCTGAGGGTCATAAGACCACGAACTATGTCCACAGTTGCGAGTAATCTTTCAACTCCAACTTTAGCAGTCATAAGACCATCAGGACTCCTCGTACTTAGGGGGACTAGCCCTTCGTACAATGTATTGTGCACAAACATTTCAACGCTAAGTGTAAATTATCCCCTAATAATAGGGTGTTTTATCTCAGTATTCAGAGTACAAGTCCGCACCAAAGTAAGTTTGGTTTGGATACATTTCAAGGGTAATTTAGAATTCAACGGTCATAAACTAAGGATTAGTTGAATACAATATTGATAATCATCATGCTATGGGATAATCATAACCGAATTGACATTGTAAATTAGGATCATGCTTTAGGAATAAATTAATAGCATAAATATTGAATAATCATAACATGCCTTGCTTGAAAAATATTAAGTCAAGGTTATTTAGAATTGAATACTAAGCATGCATAAAAAATAGTAATTTAAACGATAAAACTTGTTCAACATTAGTATAAGAGAATATGTAAACTTGCATGCTAGATAACAAGTTAAAGACAAGAATAACTTGTTCAATATCAAAATAGGATTTAGAAATCATAAGCATACTGGATACAAGAACTTGATCAATGTAAATGTAGATTTAGAAAACTTGCCTCAAGCGTAAGCTATAATATTAAACTCACGTTCACCTACACATAGGTTTAGAACCACAATACCTATTAGATATGCTAACATACCATAACATGTACATTTCTAGCTAAACTTATCATTTTAGCACAAGTCATACATTACCATACAAATATCAGAAGTTCATAAGTGTTAACCCTCACAACACCTATTTACTATTCATCATGCTTAATAAATCATAACACGTCACTTTCATAGTTTACTAATTTTTTTTATAACCTTCGAATAACTAACCACATTTCACTATGTTGTTTTAACCTTGTCATTACTCATTTGACATGCTAACACAACCTTAACCCATGTTATGTTGCTATTCCAAGTTTGCAGCAGCAGTAGAAGTCATTATCCCAAATTAGGGTATGGCTAATTGCATACATACTACGTTTTGGGCCCGGCGTAGGCTATGGCCGACGCAGCCTATCTTGCTTTTTTTGCCTTAGTACACAGTACGGTTGTCTTTGGTGCTTGTGAACAGGCGAGAGGCGGCTATGAACAGTAGCCAACTTTAGCCCAACAAACACGAATTTCACCCACTAGACAGTAATATTAACACACACACAATTGATATAAATAATCATAAACATGGTTGCTAACATATTCAACCAATTAGAACAATTTAACATCAACTAAAACTAGTTTAATTTCTCAAATTTCATGTTTTTCTATAAAAGCTCAATTTTTTTGATATCCTTCACTAAAATCAACACTGTAAACACAATTCTTGTCTAAATTGCTTCGTTCAAATTATGTTATGTTCGTTTCTTAATGAACTAGAATAAACAAGCCTCAATTTACAGTTTAGCATACTAATTAACCATCAAAATTGATACTTACACAAGTCACATAAGAAAATATTCATACAAACATACACTATCAATATTTTTCTACTGTTATCCGGAATTAGCATGCAATTTCTTGTTTAAACATAAACTCTAATCATCATAAACGCGTATAAACACCATTACCAACTATATACACCCACAATTCAATAATTGTTTTTACAGAACATAAAAAAATTCTTGTCGTGAAACACATATACATGTATATACACATATATATAACACTGAGGTTGTGAACATACCTTCAAATGGTTGAACAATTCTTGCTAAACTCTGAAGTTGCTGGAAATTTCTTAATTTCTCTCTCAATTCTCTCAACTCTCTCTATATTTCTCTTAGTCTTAGCAACTAGAATGCGAAAAAAAACAACTGATAGCTATAATCCGTAAAACTCAACTGAATGACATAATAATACGTATACTTATTATAATATCAGTTACAAATAAAATATAAAGTATATGCTATAAATTTATTTTATATTTTATTTATTTTATTTTATTTATATTATTAAAAATTCAAAATTTAAAAATTCAAAAGCAATAAGACTTTGTTTGGCAAAACCATTTAAATAAAGACTTAATATATTTAAGCATTGTTTGGTCATAACTAATTTCACTCCTTTAATTTATTTTTATAAACAATTTAGTTTATAATTTATAATTATAATTACATCTTATTTATTTGAATTTCTATATCCAACATTAATCAAATATATTAATTATACACACTATATTTTAATTTAATATATCATTTAAACAAATTACACAAAATTATAACATAATTTTATTTAATAATTTAATATACTATTTAAATTATTAAATTAACACAACAATATAACATCTCAAATATAATTTTATTTAATAATTTAATATACCATTTAAATTATTAAATCAACACAACGATATAATATATCAAATAAATATTTATATAATTCAATAAATATTTAAAATTACAATTTGAAATTCCGGATTGTTACATCCTTCCCTCCTTACTAGGATTCTATCCCTAGAATCACAACTCAAATAATCAAATCGTCACATTCTTCTATACTTACAAAGATTTTGTCCTCAGAATCGAAGACACATACTTAACAAATAACTCAGGGTAATTCTTCATAATTTCAGCTTCGAGTTCCCACGTAGCCTCTTCGACATTGTGGTTCCTCCATATCACCTTCACAGAAGGTATCACTTTATTCCTCAACACTTGTTCTTTCATGTCGACTATCTGGATAGGAATCTCCTCAAAAGATAAATCTTTACTGAACTGCAATGGTTCATATTCGATCACATGCTTGTAATCGGGTATATATGGTCGTAATATCGAAACATGAAAAACGTTGTGCACATGCTTTAATTCTGAAGGTAAAGCTACTTCGTAAGCCACCTCTCCCACTCTTCGCAATATTTCGAAAGGTCCAATAAACCTTGGGTTGAGCTTTCTTTTCTTGCCAAAACAAATTTTCCCCTTCCAAGGAGAAACTTTCAGGAACACGAAATTTCCGGCATCAAATTCATGACTCTGCTTGTGTTGATCAACATACTTTTTCTGTCGATCTTAAGCAGCTACCAGTCTTGCTCTGATGAGTTTGACAACTTCAACGATCTGCTGTACAAGTTCTGGGCCTAACAGTTGACGTTCACCAACTTCATCCCAGAATAGTGGAGTTCTGCACTTCCTGCCGTATAATGCCTCGTATGGCGACATACCAATGCTTGCGTGGTAACTATTGTTGTATGCAAATTACACCAACGGTAGATGATCATCCCAATTTCCTTTAAAATCTATTATGCACGCTCTTAGCATATCCTCTAATGTTTGGATTATTCGTTCGCTTTGCCCATCAGTTTGTGGATGATATGATGTGCTCATCTTTAGTTGCGTTCCCATGCATTCTTGTAGTCTTTTCTAGAAATTTGGTGTGAACCTCGGGTCTCGATCTGACACTATTGATACTGGAATTCCATGTCTTGAGATGATCCCTTTAACGTATAGTTTTACCAGCTGATCAAGATTATATCTAATCTTTATTGGCAAAAAGTGTGCAGATTTTGTCAATCTATCCACTATCACCCATATTGCATCGTATCCTTTCTAAGTCGTTAGAAGACCTACCACAAAATCCATTGTGATGTGCTCCCACTTCCATTTCGGTATTTCTAATGGTTGAAATAATCTGCTTGGTCTTTGATGCTCTGCCTTCAGTCTCTAAAATGTTAAGCACTTTGCAACTCATTCTACAATGTCTCTTTTCATATTTGGCCATCAAAAATGTCGTCGCAAATCTTGATACATTTTTGTACTTCCCGGATGAATCGAATATCTTGAGCTATGAGCTTCTGTCAAAATTTCTTCTTCAACATCCTGTACTGCTGGAACCCAAATTCCTCCCTCGAATCTTAGCATTCCCTCAGTATCAAGCTTATACTTCACCTCTATACCTTCGACCACGTTTTCCCTTATTTTTCTGCATTCTTCATCTTGTAGTTGAGCCTTCTTCACTTTATCCACCAAAGTTCGATTAGTTTCTATCTGATACAATCTTTCGTCAGCTTCTTTTGAAAATTTCATTTCCAACTCTAGCCTTGCCATTGCTGAAATGAGCTCCTCCTTATCGGTTAACATCATCATTTTTTCTCTGCTTTCCCTACTCAAGGTATCTGCAACCACGTTTGCTTTGCCTAGATGATAAAAGATCTCACAATCATAATCCTTTATCAATTCCATCCATCTCCTTTGCCGCATGTTCAAGCCCTTCTGTGTGAAAATATACTTCAGACTCTTATGGTTTGTATATATCTCACATTTCTCTCCATAAAGATAGTGTCTCCATATCTTCAGAGCAAACACTATTGCTGCCAACTCTAAATCATGAGTTGGATATCCTTGCACGTAGTCTTTCAATTTCCTTGATGCATACGCAATGACCTTGCCATTTTGCATAAGGACACATCCTAAACCCTTGTGTGACGCATCACTATACACCACAAAATTTCCTATATTATCTGGTAACGACAACACAGGTGCCACACTTAACTTCTTTTTCAGTTCTTGAAAGCTTTCTTCACACTTCTCCGTCCAAACAAATTTTACAGATTTTCTCGTCAAATTTGTCAACGGAGTAGCAATCTTGGAAAAATGGTTTAAACACCTTGTTCATCAAAACCATGAACGCTGCAGGGGCGTTTGTCAAACCAAAAGACATCACCAAAAATTCGTAATGTCCATAACGAGTTCGAAATGCTGTCTTCGGTACATCCTCCTTCCTTACTTTCAGTTGATGATACCCACTTCTCAAATCTATTTTTGAGAAATATCTAGCACCCTTCAATTGATCAAAAAAGTCATCTATTCTTGGCAACGGATATTTTTTTTTAATAGTGACTTTGTTTAATTCTCTATAATCAATACAAAGACGCATTGACCCATCCTTCTTCTTCACGAATAACACCGGTGCTCCCCACGGTGATACACTCGGTTAAATATACTTTTTATCTAATAGTTATTGCAGTTGCATCATTAGTTCCTTCATTTCGACTGGAGCCATTCTGTACGGGGCCTTTGGTATCAGAGCGGTTCCTGGCGCTAAGTCAATCACGAATTCGATCTCTCAGTCAGGCGGAAGTCCTAGTAAATCCTCCGAAAACACATCCACGAATTCCCTAACCATTGGTATCTCCTCTAGTTTTACATCCTTCTCATTTTGAGTATCGACTATGTAGGCTAAATACCCTACACAGCCCTGACTCAATAACTTCTTGCCCTGCATCATCGTCAGACATCTCATTTGTCTAGGCGATTTGCTACCATGAAAAACTACCTTTGATGGAGTCATAAGGTTTACACACTTCTTTTGGCAATCAATTATCGCTCTATAATTGAATAGCCAATCCATTCCCGATATAAAGTCAAACTCTCCAAGTTTTATCGGTATTAAATCTACTCTCATGACATTCCCCTTAATGTTCACCCTATAATTCTTGTATACAAATCTAAAAGGAATTACCTCCCAATTCACAATTTCTATGTTTAAAGGGAATGTCAACTCTTCACTAGGTATTTCTAACTTCTTAGCAAATTCATCAGATATAAACGAGAAAGTAGCACCCGAATCAAATAATACATATGCATTTATATCATTGATTGGGATAATACCTGACACGACATCTTTTGAATGTACTGTGTCCTGCACCGTCATATTGAAGGTTCTGGTTGTGGGCTTATTTGATGACGTTGGTCCAACAATAGTCAATGTACCTCAACTAGCATTTCCCTTGCTTCCATTTGCCTCACCAGATCTCTTCTTAGGGCATTCACGAGCAAAGTTATCCTTGGACCCGCACATGAAGCAAACGTTCTTCTTAGGTTGATTGCAATTTGGGACAATGTGACCCACCTAGCAACAGTTGAAGCATACTCATTTACCCATCAAGCACACACCTTTATGAAACTTCCCGCATGTAGCACATGCTTCGAACTTCTTAATTTGCTGATTACCCTGCTGGTTTCCTGAACCCACATTTCAATTCCATTTCCTCTTTAGGTTATTGCTACCATTTCCACTGTAACCACCACCATTCTTAACTTCGCCCTCATTTTTCTTCTTTCTCTACTCTTGGTTATGCTTTGTTACCGTCTCACCTCCACTCTCAGCGAGAATTGCCTTCTCAAGCACCGCTACGAATGTCTTCAGCTGGAACAGGGAGACCCTATTGTACAACCAGGGCTTCAATCCCTGTTCGAACCTCTTCGCCTTGTGTTCGTCTGTACTGACTTCATAAGATGCAAACCTCGCCAACTCGTTGAATCTTGCGGCATATTCAGACACCGACATTGTGTGCTGCTTCAATTCTAAAAACTTCACTTCTAGCTAACTCTTCGAACTTTCTGGAAAATAGGTCTCAAAGAATATTTCTTTGAACCTTTCCTAAGTCATTACCCCTTGACCTGCTTGGGTTTTATTGGCTTGCCACTAATAACTAGCCTCTGCTTTCAACATGAATGTTGCAAAAGCAGTCTTCTGATTCTCCTCTACCCTAGCAACATCGAAAACTTTCTCTATTTCCATGATCCAGGTCTGTGCTTCAACCGGATTCATGGACCCACGGAATTCTAGTGGTCCAACCGTTTTGAAATCCTTAAACGTTGTACCTTTGTCTGAGGTTGATTCTGCAAAGCACCCGTCAGTAACGTCACTAGCTGCTAAACTGGGTTATCTTCCCCATTTTTATTGTTGGTTTCCTCAATGGTTCTCTGTCGTGGTTGACATCTTGGAGGCATTTTCTGTTAAATTACATCCATTAGATTCTATTCAACCTTTTAAGTATTACTACTTAATTTGCACACCATATAAGATTATCACGTAACACATAACACTTTGAATAAAATAGTAACTTTTATTCATTCATAATCTTTAAAAAAAATATCAAGCAATAGCATCACTGCTATTTACATTACTTCCCTAAACTACAAAAGTTGTAGGACTACTTCATCATCATCACATCCCATTAGTTATATCATACCCAGGATTTACATTTTATTTACTCACTAATCCCATAATAATTATGTTTATAATGTTCTATTAAAATGCTGCATAGCCTTACGACGCTTCTCATCCATAATTCGGAACATTGTTCGGCGATCCAATATGTACGATGGCAGCGTCTCGAACTGAATAGGGTAACACATGACCCGATCTTGAGCTCGATTGATCACGGTGTTGAATACGTTATTCATCTCTTCCATCTTCGTCCTCTTTGCTAGTGCGTCCCTCTTTGCTAATCCGGCTCGTTGATAAGCTTCCTCATACGCGTCTTCGGATCTTGCCCTCTTGGTAGATTCCTCTTTCAGCTTATTCTCAATTTCTGCAATCTTCTCTATCAGTTGATTTTTTTCTCCTTCAGTATGGATCAGCTTCTCTTCAACATTGTTCAGACATTCCTTTCGATCCTGGATCTCGTCATCCTTCTGTGCCATCGAGGTCTGTTGTTCAGCTACTATCTCTTGCAACTCCTCGATTGTATCTTGAAGTTCCACATTGCGGTCGTATAATTCGTCGTACATACGGGTAGCAATCGAGTTAAGTGGAAGTTCTTCCTCCTCGTCCTCCTCATCCGACTATGGCAGCTTAACAAGGTCATCCTCGTCCGTCTCTATCTCATCATCCTCATCAGGTATTCTCTCCTGCTCAACTACTGTGACCAACAGAGTTGTTTCCCGTGGCAGTAGTTGTTCCCAAATAACCTGAATATCTCGAGGCTCCTTCTTTTTAGGCATCTGGGATCCTTCCTCCTTAGCCTGACTGAATCGTTCTATATTAGCCATCATGTCAACCAAATTTTTAAGTTTAATTACTAATCCTTACTACTCGACACTTACGAGCACATAAGTTATAATCACATAAACACATAAGTGTTTTATTACTTCTTCTTTAAAACTCGATAAGATTTTATCATCACTATCTTTTCAAAGGTTACTTCCTAAGGCTTTTCCCCACCCAAGGTTCATAACCTAAAGCATTGATACCAACCTGTGACACCCCCAAATCTAGGTACTTCATTCCCACAAGATTTGGTGTTCACTAACCAATCATTCACATCTATCAACCCAAATAAAATAATATTAACCATAAATCCTCCCTTTAAATAGGGTTACATCAATAAATCAAAAATATCCCAGGTTGTCTAACCATAAACATCTCATAAGTGCGGAAATAAAATTATTACATCACATCATTAAATAAAAGTCTATCATCATAATAATAAATGATAAAAAAAAATTACAGGTCTTCATAACTTGTACATTTTTCCCTTTCCTTTTCTAGTTGAAGACTCATCTACCTTCTCAACTTTAGCTGCAATACAAATATTTGTGCAAGAGTGAGCAAAACAATTGCTCACTAGATATAGCAATGAGTCAACAAGATAATAATAACTGCCAATAAATAAGCTCATCAAAACTGAATAGTACTCTATTAATGATAATCAAAGACTGGAATCAAAATATGGAATATATATCTGAGGGTCATAAGACCACGAACTATGTCCACAGTAGCGAGTAATCTCTCAACTCCAACTTATACAGTCATAAGACTATAAGGACTACTCGTACCTAGGGGGATCAACCCTTCGGACAATGTATTATGCACAAATATTTCAATGCTTAGCGTATATTATCCCCTAATAATAGGGTTGTTCATCTCAATATTTAGAGTACAAGTCCGCACCAAAGTAAGTTTGGTTTGGATACATTTAAAGGGTAATTTAGAATTCAACGGTCATTAACTAAGGATTAGTTGAATACAATATTGATAATCTTCATGCTATGGGATAATCATAACCGAATCGACATTATAAATTAGGATCATGCTTTAGGAATAAACTAATAGCATAAATGTTGAATAATCATAACATGCCTTTCTTGAACAATATTAAGCCAAGGTTATTTAGAATTGAATACAAAGCATGCATAATAAATAGTAATTTAAACGATAAAACTTGTTCAACATTAGTATAAGAGAATATGTAAACTTGCATGCTAGATAACAAGTTAAAGACAAGAATAACTTGTTCAATATCAAAATAGGATTTAGAAATCATTAGCAAACTGGATACAAGAACTTGATCAACGTAAATGTAGAGTTAGAAAACTTGTCTCGAGCGTAAGCTATAATATTAAACTCATGTTCACCTACACATAGGTTTAGAACCACAATACCTATTAGATATGCTAACATACCATAACATGTACATTTCTAGCTAAACTTATCATTTTAGCACAAGTCTTGCATTACCATACGAATATCAGAAGTTCATAAGTGTTAACCCTCACAACACCTGTTTACTATTCGTCATGCTTATAAAATCATAACACGTCACTTTCATAGTTTATTAATTTTTTTATAACCTTTAAATTACTAACCACGTTTCACTATGTTGTTTAAACCTTATCATTACTCATTTGACATGCTAACACAACCTTAACCCATGTTATGTTGCTATTCCAAGTTCTTGACAGTGAAGTCATTGTCCCAAAAGGTATGGTGCGATAAATATGCACATACGAAGCCTAGAGACAGTGGTAGGCTGCTTATGTATATTGACTATAAATTTATTTTATTTTATATTTATATTATTAAAAATTCAAAATTTAAAAATCCAAAATCTATAAGGCTTTGTTTGGCAAAACCCTTTAAATAAAGACTTAATATATTTAAGCCTTGTATGGTCATAACTAATTTAACTCCTTTAATTTATAATATATAATTATAATTACATCTTATTTATTTGAATTTCTATATCCAACATTAATCAAATAGATTAATTATACACACTACATTTTAATTAAATATATCATTTAAACAAATAACACAAAATTATAACATAATTTTATTTAATAATTTAATATACCATTTAAATTCTTAAATTAACACAACAATATAACATCTCAAATATAATTTTATTTAATAATCTAATATACCATTTAAATTATTAAATCAACACAACGATATAACATCTTAAATAAATATTTATATAATTCAATAAATATTTAAAATTACAATTTGAAATTCCGGATTGATACATCCTTCCCTCTTTACAAGGATTTTGTCCCCAGAATCACAACTCAAACAATTAAATTGTCACATTCTTCCTTACTTACAAAGATTATGTCCCCAGAATCGAAGACACAGACTTAACAAATAACTCAAGGTAATTTTTCATCATTTTAGCTTCGAGTTCCCACGTAGCCTCTTCGACATTGTGGTTCCTCCATATCACCTTCACAGAAGGTATCACTTTATTCCTCAACACTTGTTCTTTCCTGTCGACTATCTGGATAGGAATCTCCTCATAAGATAAATCTTACTGAACTGCAACGGTTCATATTTGATCACATGCTTGTAATCGAGTTTATATGGTCGCAATATCGAAACATGAAAAACGTTGTGCACATGCTTTAATTCTAGAGGTAAAGCTACTTCGTAAGCCACCTCTCCCACTCTTCGCAATATTTTGAAAGGTCCAATAAACCATGGGCTGAGCTTTCTTTTCTTCCCAAAATAAATTTTCCCCTTCCAAGGAGAAACTTTCAGGAATACAAAATTTCCTACATCAAATTCACGACTCTGCTTGTGTTGATCAGCATACTTTTTTTGTCGATCTTGAGCAGCTACCAGTCTTGCTCTGATGAGTTTGACAACTTCAGCGGTCTGATGTACCAGTTTTGGGCCTAACAGTTGACGTTCACCAACTTCATCCCAGAATAGTGGAGTTCTGCACTTCATGCCGTATAATGCCTCGTATGGCGGCATACCAATGCTTGCGTGGTAACTATTGTTGTAAACAAATTCCACCAATGGTAGATGATCATCCCCATTTTCTTTGAAATCCATTATGCACGCTCTAAGCATATCCTCTAACATTTGGATTGTTCGTTCGCTTTGCCCATCAGTTTGCGGATGATATGTTGTGCTTATCTTCAGTTGTGTTCCCATGCATTCTTGTAGTCTCTTCCAGAAATTTTTTGTGAACCTCGGGTCTCGATCTGACACTATTGCTACTGGAACTCCATGTCTTGAGACGATCTCTTTAACGTACAGTTTTGCCAGCTAATCAAGATTATATCTAATCTTTATTGGCAAAAAGTGTGCAGATTTTGTAAATCTGTCCACTATCACCCATATCGCATCGTATCCTTTCTGAGTCATTGGAAGACCTACCACAAAATCCAGTGTGATGTGCTCCCACTTCCATTCTGGTATTTCTAATGGTTGAAGTAATCCGCTTGGTCTTTGATGCTCTGCATTCACTCTCTAAAATGTTAAGCACTTTGCAATGCGACGTCTCTTTTCATATTTGGCCATCAAAAATGTCGCCGCAAATCTTGATACATTTTTGTACTTCCCGGATGAATCGAATATCTTGAGCTATGAGCTTCTGTCAAAATTTCTTCTTTAACATCCTGTACTGCTGGAACCCAAATTCCTCCCTCGAATCTTAGCATTCCCTCAGTATCAAGCTTATGCTTCACCTCTATACCTTCGACCACACTTTCCCTTATTTTTCTGCATTCTTCATCTTGTAGTTGAGCGTTCTTCACTTTATCCACCAAAGTTCGATTAGTTTCTATCTGATGCAATCTTTCGTCAGCTTCTTTTGAAAATTTCATTTCCAACTCTAGCCTTGCCATTGCTGAAATGAGCTCCTCCTTATCGGTTAACATCATCAACTTTTTTCTGCCTTCCCTACTCAAGGTATCTGCAACCACGTTTGCTTTGCCTGGATGATAAAAGATCTCACAATCATAATCCTTTATCAATTCCATCCATCTCCTTTGCCGCATGTTCAAGTCCTTCTGTGTGAAAATATACTTCAGACTCTTATGGTTTGTATATATCTCACATTTCTCTCCATAAAGATAGTGTCTCCATATCTTCAGAGCAAACACTATTGCTGCCAACTCTAAATCATGAGTTGGATATCCTTGCTCGTAGTCTTTCAATTGCCTTGATGCATACGATATGACCTTGCCGTTTTTCATAAGGACACATCCTAAACCCTTGTGTGACGCGTCAATATACACCATAAAATTTCCTGTATTATCTGGTAACGACAACACATGTGCCACACTTCACTTCTTTTTCAGTTCTTGAAAGCTTTCTTCACACTTCTCCGTCCAAACAAATTTTATAGATTTTCTCGTAATATTTGTCAACGGAGTAGCAATCTTGGAAAAATCTTGAATAAACCGTCTATAATAACCTGCCAATCCCAAGAAACTTCTCACTTCTGATGGTGTTCTTGGTTGTTCCCAATTTATCACAGCTTCGAATTTTGATGGATCCATTGAAATTCCATCTTTATCAATTACATGCCCAAGGAATTGTACACGTTCCAGCCAAAATTCACATTTAGAGAATTTTGCGTACAACTTTTCTTTCCTTAACATCTCCAGCGTTAGACGTAAGTGTTCCACGTGTTCTTCTTGAGTTTTAGAGTACACCTGTGACAACCCAAGAATTTAAAAACAAATTAAAATCATAATTGATTGATTCAAAGTTCAATATTAGAACCTAGACAGAAAACGAGTGAATGGATTTGACATTTTTGGGAAGGAATTTGGAGGATTTCAAAATTTTGTAAAGGATTTTGGTGAATTATTCAGGATTAAGTGTATATGTGACGCCCCCAAAATAGGTATACATCACCCATCTTGGGTCGCCAGATACAAGGTACTGAATACAAATACAAACTAATTATACAACAGTCGTGTGAAATACGACGAAACATAAATTGAGAATTTTAATAAGAATATTGTCATCTAGACAATATCCACACTCAAAGGAGTCCTCATTATATTTATTGTCACACTATTTAACAGAATAGTGAGGACTACTAATACTATCATCTGGACCGTCACTCCGTTCCCCGACTAGTCTTGGCTACGTTCTCATTTCCTGAAGAGAAAAGTGAAAGAAAGGGGTGAGCTCAACTAGCCCAGTAAGAAATATTATGACTAAGATAATGCAAAAGAAATTATCATTAGTCTTCAACAATGTTAAACTGATAAAATATAATAGACATCAAGTTTACTACAGCGGAACAAGCAATCCATTAAAAGAGTCAAGTCGAGAATAAAATCTACTATCTTTTATGATTTAGAAGGTTTTTCATCACTTTTATCGCTGAGACTCAGCTTAATAAACAAACCACATCATCGAGTCATCCCTGCTCTACGAGCCAAGGATATTCATTAAATTATCAATGGTCATGACTATACCGAATAATCTCTGGTCATAATCATACCAAAAGCGTAAAATCAATATACACTATGTGCCATCGAGGACTTTTACCACATCATTTATAACATTACAGGTCATGATTATAATCTGAACACCTAATCGAACCCAGATACCTCAGAATCCAAGAGTTATAGCCGGTCAAACCTACCACCTTGTCCACTAACATGGGTTTCTGGGGTTGGCCAAGAATAGCTCAAGAACACCATTAGTGAC
The DNA here is from genome assembly GCA_020205605.1 of Panax ginseng. Taxonomy (NCBI): domain Eukaryota; kingdom Viridiplantae; phylum Streptophyta; class Magnoliopsida; order Apiales; family Araliaceae; genus Panax; species Panax ginseng. Next base: position 116,150,178 of record CM035129.1, on the reverse strand, counting down.
GGATTTGTCGCTAAAGCCCCTATAGTGACAGTTAATTTCAAAAATTAATTATTTTATTAAATAATTAGAGAAAAATAGTTTTTAATTATTAAAATACATAATAAATTATGAAAATTTATTTTAAAGCCTGAAAAATAGTTTTTAATTATTTTGAGTATATTTGAAAAATATTTAATATTTTTAGAATATAAAAGGTATTTAATTTATTTAATTATAATATTAAATAAATTATTTAAAAATGATTTTTATACTTGAAAAATCATGAAAAATTATATTATGGTATAAGAAAATATTTTAAGTTATTTTAATGACTTTTGATATTTTTGTCTTTGAATTTCATTAATAATTTAATATTAATGATGATTAATTTGTTTAATTTATATATTAAATAAATTATGGAAAAATAGAATTGATGTTTTAAAAACTATATAGAAATGATTTAAGTGTTATAAAATATTTGAAGTTATAAAATATAACTTTTGATATTTTTTCATGAAAAATATTAATATTTATTATTAATGACAATTATCGGATAATGTATTTAATTGTTTAAAAATCATATAAATATGATTTTAAGGTATTAAAAATACTTTGATATATTATAATATTATGTTATGATTTACATTAATATTTTGTATTAAATAAATATTAATGATAAAGGAATTATGTGGTATTTAAATCATATAAATCTGAGTTTAATGATTGAAAATTCATGATAAATTATAATAATTATCTAAAAATTATTACGAGCTTATGAAAATATTTTGACTGATAATAAATTATCTAAGATAATTGTTAAGTGTTTAGGCAGAGTTTAATTGAACTTAAACTCGATAATTGTTCGACTAGACCGTCTGGATGTTAGAATTGTGTTGGATTCAACTCAAACTGAAATAGTTTGACTTGATACCGAGTTTTAGGTGTGTCATAGACTGATATGATTATGTATTATGTGTTATGTGTTTAGGATTATTTTATAAATATAAGTATAACAGTATTATATTGTGATGATATTATTCTAATATTGGAGATCTATATTATTTAATATTAGGTCTTCAGACAAAGCTTATTAAATTGCATAGCGGTAATCAACGGTTTTGGCAAGTTTTCTTAACTCGACCTCGAGTTGTTTCATTCAGATATACTTGTGGTTAATCATTAATGATTGCCATGTCTATGAATTATTCGCACTCTGTGCATAATGCATGTATTCATCAGGTATGAAAGGATGATCATCTTCATTACCATTCGGTCCAGATATAATTGCTATGTTCATGTTCAATGTTTGTTCAGCTATGAAAGTTTGTTCATGCTAGTTCTCAATTATATTGTAGAACTGTAGCAAACTTTTGTTCAATTCTTTCCATCATGATATATCTTTAAATTATTGAACCTAAACTTGCTAGGCAAACTTATTGCTCACCCTTACTATATCATGATTAACATTGCAGATTAAGACGAATACGTCGGATACAGGAAAGGACAAAGCTGAGTTCAACTTGGGATTATGTTTGCAGTTAAAATGTAATAGTATAGTATGATAATAACATTATATGTTAGATAGTTTATGAATTGTGTATAAGTTAAGGTTACTCGACCTTGGGGAAAAGTGTGTAAAGTTTATTGTATAAACAATTTATGTTTATATCTTCCGCAATAGTTATAAAATGATTGAACCAGATCCGTGGTGATTTAGGACCCAGATTTGGGGCTCTCATAGTTGGTATCAAAGTTGTTGGTTATGAACCTTAGGTAAGAATACCTGAGACTAATAACCGCAGTGATTAGGATAAGTACTAACTCAAATAGAGTTAGTGTGTCGATATGATTCAAAGACAAATCTCAGAGAGTTATAAAGATACAGAGTTCCCTAACTCTGATAATAAAGTTGAACAGTAGTGGTGAATAGATAGAGTCTAAAAGACTACAAGTTCAGGGATAGGAGATCGTAAAGCTAAACGATCATAGTATAGAAATGAATCGTAATATATACGATGAGGTCACCCTGTGATCTGATAAGGTGATAGCAGGGAGAAGAATCAATCTAATGATTGAAAAGTTTATAGCAAGATTGTTGTGTGACAGTTGTACTGTGAATTGGTACATATTCAGGAAAGGATTATGAATACGTATTAAATGAAATTCATATTGAGAATGTAGTTAGGATTAAGTGGGGATTATGAAATGTTTGTGTCGCACTATTTGCTATATACTTGTTGAGAAGGTGATTCTTTTCACATGTGTTTAACAGATATGTAGGGTATATGTAGAGAATATGGGATTAAGTACGACTTCTTAAGTTTGATGAACTGGGTAGAACTAAGTGTGAATACAGTATTAGGATAATAGGAACAAATAGACTGTTTAAGCAATTGATCATTAGTGGAGACATAAGTTTTCCAAAACTCCTAGCTATGTTGACTTCGAGAATTTTTGGACATCAAGCTAAATACGCACTATGTGCTTTTGAAAAATGAATTTTTATTCTCAATACTTGGTAATCATTGTGTATGCATGGACTTCGGGCCACCGACATGGCCTCGTTACCTATTGAGATGATAAAACATATTTGTAATGATTTTTGAACGGTTTAAAGTATTGTCTATGCTACTTGTTTCGGCTAGACGATAATGATTTGAAATATCAAAATATATTTTTATTTATCACTTATGTACCATGTAACCTGGTGCAGAGATGATAAAAAGTTGATGGAGTTGTAAATGCAAGAATACTTAGTGTTAAATTTGATCTAAAATCGTTATTCCACTATTGTATGATGTGTTATGACAAAGTAAGTCGATGACGGCATCCTCAAACGGGATGTTAATACAGTACGGCATCATGATGTCATTTTCAACAAATTTTTAATTTACCAACGTGGTTTTGGCTACACACATTCGTAATTCGATTCAAATTGAATTATTGATATGACTCTATGCTATTTGATTCGGTTAGACCAACATTTAAAAAATTCTAAGCGTTCTTTGAAAAAAAAAATTCCCGAACCATATTTTTTTTGTGCGGATTCTGATAAGATTGAGATAAGAAAATTTTATGCACCCAAGGCGGATTAGAGGAACAAGAAAATGGTTCCGACCAACAGTACTTGATCAGTACAGGGCATAACGGGCTAATCACCCACTATATCAGTAAGTTATGATGGTTTGAAGATGAATTTCCATAAAACCTTTGTGAAAATGACAGACAATAGTCTATATAACTCCTCAACAATATTTGAAAATTTTTACTCTTGTGAGTGGTGTATTGGGTAGCATGTGATGATGTGTATGCATGGTATAAGCAGTATGGTGTAAGGTGTAAGGTGTAAGGTAAATTTCGGGGACGAAATTTTTAGAAGGGGTGAATGTGACAACCTGAGAATTTTAAAAAAATTTAAAATCATAATTGATTGATTTAAGGTTCAATATTAGAACCTAGACAAAAAATGAGTGAATGGATTTGACATTTTTGGGAAGGAATTTTGAGGTTTTCAATATTTTGTAAAGGATTTTGGTGAATTATTCAGGATTAAGTGTATATGTGTATATGTTATGTGAATATGGTATTATATGTGTACAAAATGTAGTGAAGGGTCAACGGTTGACCAGATAAATTTTGACCGTGTTAAACCCTAATATTATTAAGAACGTCAATGTTCTGTTAGAAAAACCTAACGTCTGATAAGAAACCCTAAAAACCGCGGTTCTGGAAACCCTAATTTCAGTTTCGGAAATTCGAAACCCTAATTCGGAATATGAAACCCTAATTTGAGAATTCAAAGGTTAAATTTAATAATTTAAGTATTTATATAATTAGGGATAACACTAATTGACTATTTAGAAAACCATAATTCTTGGGTTATAAACCATAATTCTCATTTTGGGGAAAACTTTAAATTTTTATTTAAAATTATTTTTAATTAGGAAATATTAATCCTAATTAGCAAGATTGAATTATGATTAGGAAAGTTTAATCTAATTAGAGAATCCTAATTACAAATAAGAAATATTAATTTTCTATTTTGAAAACTGGAATTTGGAAATCTTAGAAATGGAATTTCAAAAAAAATCTTAGGGTTAAACCCTAAATCCTAAGGGTTAAACCCTAAACTCTGGGGGTTAAACCCTAAACCCTAAGGGTTAGGGCAAAAGACTTGCATGCCATTAAAATTAAAAGGAAAAGACTAAAATGCCCTTTCTTAAACTTAAGCAAAAGATTTTGCAAATCTTGTGAATCATCACCTTAATGTTTATCCCATGTGCTTTATATCTATTTTATATTAGATAAGTGTACCACCTAGCAACTAGATTCAATGAATCATATCATCTGTATTGATTAAAGAGAGAGAAAAGGGCCACTTTACTCTCATTTTCTCCCAAGACTCTCTCTCTCTCTCCAAAATTTTCGAAATATAGAGTGAGAGTGAGTGATTAGATAAGTCATGTTCAAATGTTAGCATTACAAGATCAGATCATCAAGATCAGATTCAAAAATGGAGCATCAAAGTGGTATAAACCCTAATCTTAGAAATTTTATGATTTGATGTTAAATGTTGTTAATGATTGGTTAGAAGTGTGTTATAAGATGTCATTTAGTGATCTGTTATATCCCAGATCCATAACATCAATGTGCTAGAAATCAAGTTTTTAGAAACTAATCTATGAACCCTAAAACATGGCCTGACAGCCGAATGTCAGGGCTCATATATCCTTACCTGTTACCTGTTCTTGTGTTTTGAAAGTTTGTACTTGTAGTATGTAGTAAGGACTTTGATCTGGAACTTGAATCAAGTCCATATCAAGTGTAGATTAAAAGTTATAAGCGGTCAAAAGGCGTTGACCGAGCACAGAGAATGGTTTCTAGGAAACCCAGAATTTCTAAAAATCTCTGACAAGGTTTTTGCAGGCCACGGATCTTGCTGCGTTTTAAGTGTTTATGACATGTTAGTGTTGTTCTTGTGTAGACTTATGTATATAATATCGATCCATGTCTCTAGAAGCTTTAGATCCTTCTCATAATCAAAGGAATCAATGGTCAAAGTTGTGTTAACGAAACTGTCGGATGAAGTTTCTGGGTAACCCAGAAATCTTCAAAGGCAGTTCCGGACCACCACTTTGACCGGTCCATTTCTCTTAGATTAGTTGTTGTTATAATGATATGATGTTATGTAGTTGTACCCTGACATGTGTTCTACAAGATTGAACCACTAGATCACACAAACCGAGTCCAAAAAGCTATGATTTAAAGCTGCAAAGTAGGTACCTTGGTTGTTCTTCATTTCTGGGTAACCCAGAAAATGAAGAACAGGCCTGACAAGATTTTTGAGGGCCCAGATCTCTATATTTTTGTATAGAACTGCCATGTTGTTTGTTTAGGGTTGTAGTATTGCATCAATACTATAATTTGAACACCTAATCGAACCCAGATACCTCAGAATCCAAGAGTTATGCCCGGTCAAACCTACCACCTTGTCCACTGACATGGGTTTCTGGATTTGGCCAAGAACAGCTCAAGAACACCATTCCGACGGATTTGTCGCTTAAAGCCCTTATAGCGACAGTTAATTTTAGAAATTAATTATTTTATTAAATAATTAGAGAAAAATAGTTTTTAATTATTAAAATACATATAAAATTATGAAAAATTATTTTAAAGCCTGAAAAATAGTTTTTAATTATTTTGAGTATATTTCAAAAATATTTAATATGTTTGGAATATAAAAGGTATTTAATTTATTTAATTATAATATTAAATAAATTATTTAAAAATGATTTTTATACTTGAAAAATCATGAAATATTATATTATGGTATAAGAAAATATTTTAAGTTATTTTAATGACTTTTGATATTTTGTGAAGAATTTCATTAATAATTTAATATTAATGATGATTAATTTGTTTAATTAATATATTATATAAATTATGGAAAAATAGAATTAATGTTTTAAAAATCATATAAAAATGATTTAAGTGTTTTAAAATATTTTAAGTTATAAAATAAAACTTTTAATATTTTGTCATAAAAAACATTAATATTTATTATTAATGGAAATTATCGGATAATGAATTTAATTGTTTAAAATCTTATAAATATGATTTTAAGGTATTAAAAATACTTTGATATATTATAAATATATTATAATATTATGTTATGATTTATATTAATATTTTGTATTAAATAAATATTAATGATAAAGAAATTATGTGGTATTTCAATTATATAAATACGAGTTTAATAATTAAAAATTCATGATAAATGATAATAATTATCTAAAAATTATTAGGAGCTTATGAAAATATTTTGACTGATAATAAATTATCTAAGATAATTGTTAAGTGTTTAGGCAGAGTTTAATTGAACTTAAACTCGATAATTGTCCGACTAGACCGTCGGGATGTTAGAATTGTGTTGGATTCAACTCAGACTGAAATAGTTTGACTTGATACCGAGTCTTAGGTGTGTCATAGACTGATATGATTATGTTTTATGTGTTTGGGATTATTTTATAAATATAAGTATAACAGTATTATACTGTGATGATATTATTCTAATATTAGAGATCTATATTATTTAATATTAGGTTTTCAGGCAAAGCTTATTAAATTTCATAGCGGTAATCAATGGTTCCGGCAAGTTTTTCTTAACTCGACCTCGAGTTGTTTCATTCAGATATACTTGTGGTTAATCATTACTGATTGCCATATCTATGAATTATTCGCACTCTGTGCATAATGCATGTATTCATCAGGTATGAAAGGGTGATCACCTTCATTACCATTCGGTCTAGATATAATTGCTATGTTCATGTTCAGTGTTCGTTCAACTATGAAAGTTTGTTCATGCTAGTTCTCAATTATATTGTAGAACTGTAGCCAACTTTTGTTTAATTCTTTCCATCATGGTATATCCTTAAATTATTAAACTTAAACTTGTTGGGAAAACTTATTGCTCACCCTTGCTATATCATGATTAACATTGCAGATTAAGACGAATACGTCGGATACAGGAAAGGACAAAGCCAAGTTCAGCTTGGGATTATGTTTGCTGTTAAAATGTAATAGTATAGTATGATAATAACATTATATGTTAGATAGTTTATAAATTGTGTATAAGTTAAGGTTACTCGGCCTTGGGGAAAAGTGTATAAAGTTTATTGTATAAACAATTTATGTTTATATCTTCCACAATAGTTATAAAATGATTGTACCAGATCCGTAGTGATTTAGGACCCGGATTTAGGGCTCTCACAACACCAGAATATCATCGATAAATACCACCACAAACTTGTCTAAAAATGGTTTAAACACCCTGTTCATCAAATCCATGAACGCTTCAGGGGCATTTGTCAAACTAAAAGACATCACCAAAAAATCATAATGTCCATAACGAGTTCGGAATGCCGTCTTCAGTACATCCTCCTTCCTTACTTTCAGTTGACGATATCCACTTCTGAAATCTATTTTTGAGAATATCTAACACCCTTTAATTGATCAAACAAGTTATCTATTCTTGGCAACAGATATTTGTTTTTAATAGTGACTTTGTTTAATTCTCTATAATCAATACAAAGACGTATTGACCCATCCTTCTTCTTTACAAATAACACCGGTGCTCCCCACGGTGATACAGTCGGTGGAATGTACTTTTTATCAAACAGTTCTTGTAGTTGCACCATCAGTTCATTCATTTTGACCGGAGTCATTCTGTACAGGGCCTTTGATATGAAAGCGGTTCCTGGTGCTAAGTCAATCACGAATTCGATCTCTCGGTCAGGCGAAAGTCCTGGCAAATCTAGAAACACATCCATGAATTTCTTAACCACTTGTATCTCCTCCAGTTTTACACCCTTCTCCTTTTGAGTATCGACTATGTAGGCTAAATATCCTACACAACCCTGACTCAACAACTTCTTAGCCTACATCATCGTCAGACATCTCATTTGTCTAGGCGATTTGTTACCATGAAAAACTACCTTTGACGGAGTCATAAAGTTTACACACTTCTTTTGGCAATCAATTATCGCTCCATAATTGAATAGCCAATCCATTCCAAATATAACGTCAAACTCTCCAAGTTTTATCGGGATTAAATTTACTTTCATGACATTCCCCTTAATGTTCACCCTATAATTCTTGTATACGAATCTAACAGGAATTACCTCCCTATTCGCAATTTCTATGTTTAAAGGGAATTTCAACTCTTCACTAGGTATTTCTAACTTCTTAGAAAATTCATCAGATATAAATGAGAAAGTAGCACCCGGATCAAATAATACATATGCATTTATATCATTGATTGGGATAATACCTGACACGACATCTTTTGAATGCACCGCGTCCTGCACCGTCATATTGAAGGTTCTAGTTGTGGGCTTATTTGATGACGTTGGTCTAGCAATAGTCAATGTACCTCAACTAGCATTTCCCTTGCTTCCATTTGCCTCACTAGATCTCTTCTTAGGGCATTCACGAGCAAAGTTATCCTTGGACCCGCACGTGAAGTAAATGTTCTTCTTAGGTTGATTGCAATTTTGGGCGATGTGACCCTCCTGACCACAGTTGAAGAATACTCATTTCTCCATCAAGCACACACCTTTATGAAACTTCCCGCATATAACACATGCTTCGAACTTCTTATTTTGCTGATTACCCTGCTGGTTTCCTGAACCCACATTTCCATTCCATTTCCTCTTCAGGTTATTGCTACCATTTCCACTATTACCACCACCATTCCTATTACTACCCTACTGGTTTTCTTCTTTCTCTGCTCTTGGTTGTGCTTTGTTACTGCCTCACCTCCATTCTCAGTGAGAATTTCCTTCTCAAGCACCGCTACAAATGTCTTTTAATTTGGAGCAGGAGACCTCTTTGTGACAACTGGGCTTGGTCCTGTTCAAACCTCTTCGCCTTGCGTTTGTCTATACTGACTTGATAATACACAAACCTAGCCAACTCATTGAATCTTGTGGCATATTCAGACACCAATATTGTGCCCTGCTTCAGTTCTAAAAACTGCACTTCTAGCTAACTCTTCGAACTTTCTGGAAAATAGGTCTCAAAGAATATTTCTTTAAACCTTTCCCAAGAAACTAGCCTCTGCTTTCAACATGAATGTTGTAAAAGCAGTCTTCTGATTCTCCTCTACCCTAGAAACATCGAAAACTTTCTCTATTTCCATGATCCAGGTCTGTGCTTTAACCGAATTCATGGACCCACGGAATTCTGGTGGTCCAACCACCTTGAAATCCTTAAAACATTGTACCTTGGTTTTGAGGTTGATTCTGCAAAGTACCCGTCAGTAATGTCACTAGCTGCTGATGAACTAGGTTATCTTCCCCATCATTATTGTTGGTTTTCTCAATGGTTCTCTATCATGGATGACGTCTTGGAGGCATTTTCTTTTAAAATACATCCATTAGATTCTATTCAACCTTTTAAGTATTACTACTTAATTTTCACACGATATAAGATTATCACGTAACACATAACACTTTGAATAAAATAGTAACTTTTATTCATTCATAATCTTTAAAAAAAACATCAAACAATAGCATCACTATTATTTACATTACTTCCCTGAACTACAAACGTTATAGGACTACTTCATCATCATCACATCCCATTGGTTATATCATACCCGGGATTTACATTTTATTTCCTCACTAATCCCATAATAATTACATTTATAATGTTCTATGAAAATGCTACATAGCCTTACGACGCTCCTCTTCCATAATTTGGAACATTGTTCGGCGATCCAATATGTACGATGGCAGCATCTCGAACTGAATAGGATAACACATGACCCGATCTTGAGCTCGATTGATCATGGTGTTGAATATGTTATTAATCTCTTCCATCTTCATCCCCTTTGGTAGTGTGTCCCTCTCTGCTAATCCGGCTCGTTGATAAGCTTCCTCATACGCGTCTTCGGCTCTTGCCCTCTTAGTATATTCCTCTTTCAGCTTATTCTCCAGTTCTGCAATCTTCTTTATCAGTTGCTCATTTTCTCCTTCAGTGTGGCAGCTTCTCTTCAACATTGTTCAGACGCTCCTCTCGATCCTGGATCTCGTCGTCCTTCTGTTCCATCGAGGTCTGTTGTTCAGCTACTATCTCTTGCAACTCCTCGACGGTATCTTGAAGTTCCACATTGCGGTAGTATACTTCGCCGTACATACTCTCAACTATCGAGTTAAGTGGAAGTTCTTCCACCTCGTCCTCCTCATCCGACTGCGGCAGCTCAACAGGGTCCTCCTCGTCCGTCTCTATCTCATCATCCTCATCAGGTATTCTCTTCTGCTCAACTACTGTGACCAATGGAGTTGTTTCCCGTGGCAGTAGCTATTCCCAAATAACCTGAATATCTCGAGGCTCCTCCTTTCTAGGCATCTAGGATCCTTCCTCCCTAGCCTGACTGGATCCTCCTATATTAGCCATCATGTCAACCAAATTTTTAAGTTTAATTACTAATCATTACTACTCGACACTTACGAGCACATAAGTTATAATCACATAAACACATAAGTGTTTTATTACTTCTTCCTTAAAACTCGATAAGAGTTTATCATCACTATCTTTTCAAAGGTTACTTCCTAAGGCTTTTCTCCACCTAAGGTTCATAACCTAAAGCTTTGATACCAACCTATGACACCCCCAAATCTAGGTACTTCATTTCCATGAGATTTGGTGTTCACTAACCGATCATTCACATCTATCTACTCAAATAAAATAATATTAACCATAAATCCTCCCTTTAAACAGGGTTACATCAATAAATTCAAAATATCACAGGTTGTCTAACCTTAAACATCTCATAAGTGAGGAAATAAAATTATTACATCACATCATTAAATAAAAGTCTATCATCATAACAATAAATGATAAAAAAAAATTACAAGTCTTCATCACTTTTACATTTTCCCCTTTCCTTTGCTAGTTGAAGACTCATCTACCTTCTCAACTTTAGATGCAATACTAATATTTGTGCAAGAGTGAGCAAAACAATTGCTCACTAGATATAGCAATGAGTCAACAAGATAATAATAATTGCCAATGAATAATCTCATCAAAACTGAATAGTACTCTATCAATGATAATCAAAGACTGGAATCAAAATATTGAATATATATCTGAGGGTCATAAGACCATGAACTATGTCCACAGTTGCCAGTAATCTTTCAACTCTAACTTTAACTGTCATAAGACTATAAGGACTCCTCGAACTTAGGGGCATCAGCCCTTCGTACAATGTATTGTGCACAAACATTTCAACGCTAAGCGTAAATTATCCCGTAATAATATGGTTGCTCATCTCAGTATTTAGAGTACAAGTCCGCACCAAAGTAAGTTTGGTTTGGATACAATTCAAGGGTAATTTAGAATTCAACAGTTATCAACTAAGGATTAGTTGAATACAATATTGATAATCTTCATGCTATGGGATAATCATAACCGAATCGACTTTGTAAATTAGGATCATGCTTTAGGAATAAACTAATAGCATAAATGTTGAATAATCATAGCATGCCTTGCTTGAACAATATTAAGCCAAGGTTATTTAGAATTAATTACTAAGCATGCATAACAAATAGTAATTTAAACGATAAAACTTGTTCAACATTAGTATAAGAGAATATGTAAAATTGCATGCTAGATAACAAGTTAAAGACAAGAATAACTTGTTCAATATCAAAATAGGATTTAGAAATCATTAGCAAACTGGATACAAGAACTTGATCTACGTAAATGTAGAGTTAGAAAACTTGCCTCGAGCGTAAGCTATAATATTAAACTCACGTTCACCTACACATAGGTTTAGAACCACAATACCTATTAGATATGCTAACATACCATAACATGTACATTTCTAGCTAAACTTATCATTTTAGCACAAATCATACATTACCATACAAATATCAGAAGTTCATAAGTGTTAACCCTCACAACACATGTTTACTATTCATCATGCTTAATAAATCATAACACGTCACTTTCATAGTTTACTAATTTCTTTTTATAACCTTCGAATTACTAACCACATTTCACAATGTTGTTTTAACCTTGTCATTACTCATTTGACATGCTAACACAACCTTAACCAATGTTATGTTGCTATTCCAAGTCTGTAATGACGTTAGAAGTCATTGTCCCAAATCATGTAGCAAAGTGTTGCATGCCGTACACGAACTCGAACCCGTAGCGATTCTGCTAGCTTTTTTCCTTAGCACGGCAGTAGCAAATTGCTGTTGGTAGTACATATCTAAAGCAGTAGACGGCTATGAAGCGATGGCAAGAGCTTTATTTTAGCCCAACAAACACGAATTTCACCCACTAGACAGTAATATTAACACACATAATTGATATAAACTAATCATAAACATGTTTGCTAACATATTCAACCAATTAGAACAATTTAACATCAACTAAAACTAGTTTAGTTTCTCAAATTTCATGTTTTCCTATAAAAACTCAATTTTTTTGATATCCTTCACGAAAATCAACATTATAAACACAATTCTTGTCCAAATTGCTTCTTTCAGATTACGTTATGTTCGTTTCTTAATGAACTAGCATAATCAAGCCTCAATTTACAGTTTAGCACACTAACTAACCATCAAAATTGATACTTACACAAGTCACATAAGAAAATATTCACACAAACATACACTGTCATTATTTTTCTACTGTTATCCGGAATTAGCATGCAATTTCTTGTTTAAACATAAACTCTAATCATCATAAACACGTATAAACACCATTACCAATTATATACACCCACAATTCAACAATTGATTTTACAGAACATAAGAAAATTCTTGCTGTGAAACACATATACATGTATATACACATATATATAACACTAAGGTTGTGAACATACCTTCAAATGGTCGAACAATTCTTGCTAAACTCTGAAGTTGCTGGAAATTTCTTAATTTCACTCTCAATTCTCTCAACTCTCTCTGTATTTCTCTTAGTCTTAGCAACTATTATGCGAGAAAAAAACAACTGATAGCTATAATGCGTAAAACTCAACTGATAGACATAATAATACGTATGCTTATTATAATATCAGTCACAAATAAAATATAATGTATATGTTATAAATTTATTTTATATTTTATTTAATTTATATTATTAAAAATTCAAAATTTAAAAATCCAAAAGCTATAAGGCTTTGTTTGGCAAAACCCTTTAAACAAAGGCTTAATATATTTAAGCCTTGTTTGGTCATAACTAATTTAACTCCCTTAATTTATTTTTATAAACAATTTAGTTTATAATTTATAATTACATCTTATTTATTTGAATTTCTATATCCAACATTAATCAAATAGATTAATTATACACACTACATTTTAATTAAATATATCATTTAAACAAATAACACAAAATTATAATGTAATTTTATTTAATAATTTAATATACCATTTAAATTATTAAATCAATACAACAATATAACATCTCAAATATAATTTTATTTAATAATTTAATATACCATTTAAATTATTAAATCAACACAACGATATAACATCTCAAATAAATATTTATATAATTCAATAAATATTTAAAATTACAATTTGAAAATCCTGATTGTTACAGACCCTAAGCCTCGGATAAATTTCACAGTTTTCTTCTTCTGTAAATTTTCCGGGCTACTAACTTATTCATTACAAGTCTGAATTGGCTCGTTCAAAGCCGTTAGCTCACATATTTCATGTTCCATGATTTCATTTGAAAATCCTACATTTTCGAATCCGTTAACATGGAATTCACCGATTAAGTTCTTTATTATGAATTTGTTAAACATTCGTGAACGTTCATAAACTCGTTAATTCGTTCTAAGTCAAAATTTGACCATTTTTGATTCTGTAACTCTAAAATGAAAATTTAAACTATTCTCTATCGAAAACTCATGTTTTCGAGTTCAATGGTGACTTTTGACTTTCATTCCGAGAATTTAACGATTTCGATGATTATCGTCTAATCTCATAAATTTCACCATAACTTCGTTACTTGAGAGTTTTACTACGTTAATCCAAATGGATTTCTTCCATTAACACAACATATATCATCTAAGCCTACAAATGATGTTTTTAAACTTTTCCATCAACAACAAAATGACAATTCTTCAATATTCTTCATTAGTTTATAATGTTTATTATTATGATTCACTTACAACATGGTTTATTAAGGATTAAGTCCTCTAATAGCCATCCTTATAATCCTTATGGTACATGACCCACTAATACTCACTTCTCTATTAAACTATAATTGAAGAGATGGAGATTAATGGGTAGGGATTCATTACCTTTGAAGTTCTAGCTTTCTTTCTTCTTCTTTTCTTCTTGGATTAGCAGGACACTTCTCACTTTTCTCTTAATGTATAAGCTCTAAGATGTTGGTGAATTTTAACAAGGCGCAAAATAACCAACAACTTCTCTTATTTATAGAATTTGCAAGGTTAGGGCATAAGGGTCATTATCACCCACCTCCTTACTATTCCTTGCTTGCTAGCTAAGTCTTCTACCTTTCTTGGCCACCAAGTTGGCTGGCCATGTGCTCTATGGGGCCCACATGGGTTGCCCCATTAGTTTTCTTACCTGGTGCCCCATCGGATTGATCCACGGGTCTGGTTCTTGGTTTGAGCTTAGGTTTTAATAACTTTGGGCCCCTTACGTTGGGCTTGCATTATTAATGTTTAGGCCTTAGCAAGTTTGCACTTGGGATTACCGAATTCCTACACAAATCCTACAAGTCCATTATAATTAGCTTAAAGCTTTTAACATATAATCTTCGTATTCCTCTTGTATACTAAGTCGTATAATCATTCATCATATACGATATACTACATTTCATACATACTTGTATAATACTTTGTATCATACTCATATTCAATACCTCGTATAATACTTTCTTATCATACGATCGTCATTTATCCGATCTTTACTTTCCCTAACATTCTCAAACTTAGTACGCATGCGAAATACTGCGTTTGTCATAACTGAATTATTATTACATAATCTATCCTTCCTTATTATTCTATCATTACGTATTTCCCAGAAGTTCAAGCATAATTCCCGAGCAAAAATTGATAAATAGTATTTTTCAGAGAATTTCTCGAAAAAATTTTATTTTCTTCTTGGAAATTCAAACACTTTAATTCCTTCACGTAGCCAAAATAGTACAAATTACGATACTTTTAGGTTATAAAACAACCTTCATCTTGCTTACTCATTATAATAATATATATTATAATTTTATTCATTACTTTATCAAATAAAATTATTTTATAATTAATCCAATTTTCTCGGTTATTACAATACCTGTCAAGATCTTGGATAAAAAATATATTTTATGCTCAAATGTTTATACCTTAAGTCAAAGTTTAATGGAGAAACCATGATATTTAGGAAATGACCTGGGAGTTAGAATCTGAAATAAAAATAGTTATCCTCACCTCTTCGAAATACCAGGTATGTACATTAATTTTGAGGATGAAATTTCATAAGGAGGGGAGGTTGTAAGACCCCAACTTTTTATAAATAAGATTTGGTTTTCTTTATATATTATTTTAACTAAAATTTCAAAAGTTTTATAGTTGTGGGCGACATGTGCAAATTATATAAAGTAAACATTTGTCAGAAAATATTCGTTTTGTCATGAAATATTCTTATTGTCGGAGAATTTTTGTACGATGGCGTAATCATTATTGGACTCCGTAACGGAATAACCGTCGGATATAGAAAGCGACAAAAATAAACTTTTTATAATAATAACGGAAAAACTTTTACCGTTAACTATTAAAATACCCGGTGATAAAGTACAATAATACGTGTTGTTGCACAGTAGCACACGATATTGCACAATATCTCTGATTATTGATTCTTGCATAAGAAGACACTCAGTAATCAATAATTACCACAATAGTTGCTTCATAATATCTCATATCATTGATTCAATAATTATTATAGTAGCATCTGCACAATATTTTATATTATCAAATCAATAATTGGCACAACACAGTAAATCATATTATTGAAATAATATTATTAGATAGAATTATTGACAATGTCTAAAAAGCTTTGTTAAGGAAAGGGGTTAGGTTATATAATTGTGCGCCAGTAAGGAGAATCCTTATCGAAAAGCCGCCTATTTCCTAGGAATGACCTGGTTGTCAATATTGTGATTCTGTAATATTAATTGTGAATAATATTTGATGAATAAAAATATGATAATTAATGGTAAATATTGGTTCAATTTTATAAATGGAGGAATTTGGCATGAGATATTTGTTGAAAGTTTTACATATTTCTCATTGGAATTATAAATATCTCGTCCGATAAAATATTCATTCAAATATATTATTATAATATATTATATTATAATAATATATATAATTCCTTGGCATGTGAATAAAATGGAGTGGAGGTTAGCAATTTGAATTGGAAAACTTCCCCTGCACTTCTCTTTTTCCTAATGGGTGGATGGAATAAGTTTTCCTGCATATATAGTCTTTGTCCTTTTTTTGGTGGATGGCAACATCTCTCCTGCAAAATCATGTTTTCCAAATTAGTGGGCTCTCACCAATTAGAAAAGTAGAGTTAGGCAAAGTTAGGCAGAGAAAGAAAAAAAAGTTAGGAAGGGAAGTTTATCTTTTCCCTCCGAATTGCACTATAAAAGGGGAGGCAACCTTCATCGGAAACACACCAAAAATTACAAGTGTTCTTACTGCAATATTGTGAGTATTTCTTTTGAGTATAAGAATACTTTGAATGTAGCTTATAGTGCAATATTTTCTCATGATAATATCCATTATACCAAGTCAGATCTAGTTTCTACTAAGGAAAAATATATTATTTTATTTCAATACTCGTAAGGGATATCATTTTCTTTCATACTCCATATTATGTAAGTGATATTATTTCATTTTATATTCCTAAATTTAAACTTACTATAATAAGTATTGCTTCTATAATTCCTGAAATGATTAGAAATTCCTTAAGGTTTGCGCTTCATCTAATATGATTTCACTAGAATATTGATTTGAACTTTTTTATTAAATTTTAATTTTTTTTCATATCGGGGTACTATTCATCTAGGGTATTATTCATACGGTACTATTCATAAGTAATATTCATGACGAAATTTAGTTTCTTTTCTTTGTCCAAATTATCTTCTTAAATATCATTTTTGAATTTTACTCCACAATTGGTGATCATGTTGACAATTTGGACATTCTTGAAATCAAGATAAATTTAATGATAACTCTCTAATATTTGTCATTGATCTCACTTAATTCATTCTTTATATCATTATCATCATCCTCATGCTTATATTGTGGTGAAAGTCATCTTTGGCCCGTAGTGCAAAGATAAACTGTTGATTGGTATGATTATGACCAGGAATTGTGTATTGGTATAATCTTGACCTTTGATGTTACAGATAAAGGTTTGTGGTGAAAGTCCTCTTTGGCCCATAGTGCATAGTTGGACAGGTGTTTGGCCTGATCATGATCACTAGTGATACAAACGAATATCTTTGGCCCATAGTGCATAGATAATTTGTTGGTTTGAAACAATTATTGATTGGTGTTACAGGGATAAAATATTTATGATAGACTTTTAAATTATAGAAGATAGTAGACATCATGCTCTAGTTGACTGTTCTAATGAATTGCTATTTCTGTTGCAGTTGTTGATCTAAAACTTGTTGTCCATTATATTTTATCTGATTTATCATCGTTTAAGGCTAAAGATAATTTATTCCTCATTATCTTAGTCATAATATTCTTTACAAGGCTAATTGAGCTCACCCTCTTCCCTTTTGTTCCATTGTTCTTCTCAGGAAATGAAAGTGTAGCTGGGAATAGTCGGGGAGTGGAGTAATGGTCTGAGATAGTTACTATAGAAGTCTTCACTATGTAGTGAAATAGTGTGATAATTACTGTAATGAAGACTTAATTTGAGTTTGGATATTATCGTATTATGTACGATGTAATATTTGTATTCAAACTCACAATATATGTGGTCGTATTTTGAACGACAGTTTAATAGTTGTAAACAGGGAAATTTTTATTGGAATTTTGTAGTATATATTTGGCGACTAAAAATGGGTTTTCTGGACCTATTTTTGGGGGCGTCACATTAGGCACCCCCCAACTTCCGTGAAAACACGATTTCCGCGTCTTTTCAAATCCCTAATTTATTTGAAGTGTGTGTGTGCAGTTAATTGGGCCTAAGTGCTTTACTTGGAAGTAGTGCTATGCCTATTTTGCACCTATATATAAAGGGTTTGATTTGTATATAAGATGACGTTTTGAAAACAGGTATTCAAACCCTCATGCTCAAATAGTAATTGAGGCCTTTGAAACTTCCATTATATTTTCGAGATGCGAAGCATCTTCAATAAAATAATAAACAAATAAGTGTCAGGCTCCTTATTGGCGTGAAAGCCATCGAAGAATGTCCACGCACCACACATGATTTACAAGCTAACTATATAAGTGAAAAGGTCCATCATAGGATCCAGCTCTAGATCCGTCAGCTGGATCTTAGATCCCATGGCTCCAAGGCTCACATTATATCATATGAATAGCCTGCACAATGAGGATACTGAAATAAAACAGACATTTAATCTAAACGACGCAAAACCAAGGATTCATCAGTTCATTCCCTGCCTGCGCGTAGCCAAGCTTCATGTTCCCTCTAGATACAGATCTAGGGTCACATGGTTGCTTAATATTTACAAAAAAAAAATAAAAAGAAAACTAGATTTAAATAAATCTTAGCCATTCTAGCTCCACGGTTTCAGTTTTATAACTTTTGAATAGGTTAAAAGTTAGATATGGATAGATTTAGATAAATCTAGTCCACGAATTTAAATATTATGCATTTATATTGAATGAACAATTAAAACTAATATTTAATCACAGTAAATAGTATATATATATATATATATATATATATATATATAATAAAGTAGAAAAATGCCATAAATTAGCAATCCAAGCACTATTAAATAGTATAATTTGAGTTTGAATCAACAGGTCGTGGACATATATATGTATATCTTTTGTTGGAAGAAAGCATATTTTGATTTCATGTTTAAAATAAATGCTCATGATTATATATAAAGTCCTTCAAGGAATATATGTACAAGGACTTAGTGATAGATCAAAATTGTTAAGGTTGATCTTAGCTTTTAATCTTCATCAGTATATAAACAATTGTATAGATAAAGAGATCAAAGATGTTAGGTTGATCTATGACTAGAAAGAAATAGATAGGCCTTGAAAAGAATCACAGTTTATCAAGCTGATCAACAGAATGCAGAAGCTAAGGCAGGATCGTAGAGCTTAGAAGATCATAGTGTATCTGCCTTGAAGGGCCTCTCTAGAAATCGTAGAGTGGTCCAGACGTTTGCCGAAGCTAACACAGGGATCGTAGTGTGATTTCGGAAACGTAGAGTCTGCAAGATGAGCAAAGGAGGTTTGGGAAGCATTACTCATTATGCATGAAGGAACAGAAGAAGTCAGAGAAAACAAACAATCTCTCTTGACTCAGCAATATGAGATGTTTGCTCACGTTCAATGAGAGAACGTCACTGCCACCTACGAGAGATTTAATGTTCTACTCAACTCTCTACGAGCCTATGGAAAAATCTATCCAAACAAATATCTAATCATAAAGTTTATGAGAGCCTTACCAAGCAAGTGGGATGCCAAAACCACTACCATTAGAGAATCAAAGAATTTACATGAAATGACTGTCCAATAGTTGTATGGCAACCTTCTCACATACGAACTGGAGCTGACTCAACGAGTAGAAACCTTATCTAAATGAAGAAAGAAGGATAAAGGTGTTGCTCTCAAAGCAACTGAAAACACCTCTAAAGTCAACACTGAAGTTGATTTTAACTACGATGAAGATGATGATGAGGACTTTGCAATGCTGGTGAAAAGACTAAGAAGGTTCATGCGACAAGGCAAAACCAGCAAGTCAAAGAAAGTCAGCAACTACAGCAGCCCGGAGCAAATAAATGACATATGCTACAATTGCAAGAAACCTGGCCATTTCATTGCCAACTGCAACAAACCTCTAAGAGAAGAACTCAAGAAGAAATCACATTCAAAGAAGGAATACAAAGGCAATAAGAGGCCTCAGAAGAAAGACAAAGGACTTGTAGCTGGAGGATCGGGGAGTGACTCAGACAATGACTTAACTCCAGAATCTGGAGATGATGAAGATCCTCAAATAGAAAATCTTTTCCTGATGGCCAAAAATGCAAGGGACAAACATAAATCCAACATACATGAAGTAAGTATCGATGAGGTATTTGACTTCAACTCTCCTGATGTAGATATTGATGACCTAAGAACTGCACTGCATGGTATGACATCTTATCTGCATCAATACATGAAGTGGTTTAGAGTTCTGTCTAAGGATTATTCACTTCTTCAAAAGGAGAAAGAAAAGGTTCAAGAAGAAGAAATGAAGCTTGACCCTTTCAAGATCTTGATTCTCTCTCCAAGTTTGAAGCTGAGAATAAGCTCTTGAGACAAACAAATGAGCTCAGTGCAAAAAGAGAGTCTAGTCTAACCTCTAAGATTAAGGATCTAGAAAAGACAATCTCTACATGGAATAAATCATCTTCATCCATGGACTCCTTAATCTCTAACCAGAGAAGTGTCTCTGATAGAACAGGGTTAGGCTTTGGGGAATCTACCTCAGAGTCATGTGTGGAAAAAGCAAAGGAAATTAGCACTAGTAATGTCTCATGTTTTAGTAGAGGCATTATATTTGTGAAATCCTCACAAAAGGTTGAGCCTGTAAAACCTTGCTCAGCTGATTTAATTCATATTCCCAAGAGTAAGGGATCTCATGCCGGTCTAGGTTTCAAAAAAGAGAAGAGTAACCTAGCTACTACTCACCAACCTCGAAGGATCGCAGAGTCCAATAAAATCAACTCTACGAACCAACCGGTAAGGCACAATAGAAGAAAGATATACTACTCACAAATCATGAAACACGAGAACACATGGAAGAAGGAATATCAGCCTAGCAGGAGGATGACCAATAACCCACAAAAGTCCAAATGGAGGAAGAACTTTCACACACACACAAACATGCATCGTATCAAATGTTTTATGTGTTACAGAGTTGGCCACAAGGCTGCAAAATGTTATTATAATTCCATGCATGTGAGACCCAAATCTAAGCAGATTTGGATCCCCAAGGGCACTAACAATGTGGGAACCATGCAAGTATGGGTACCAAAATGAAGGTTTAATGTTATTACAGGAAAAGAGTTCCACGATCACAACCTGGTATCTGGACAGTGGATACTTAAGGTACATGACAGGGAACAAAGCCCTTATGTCTGACTACATAGAGAAGGAGGATCCCTCAGTCATCTTTGGAGATAATGGCTCTGGAAAGATAAAAGGCTATGGCTCACCTGGAAATGGTGAAGTATCCTTCAGCAAAGTGGCCTATGTGGAAGGACTACAACACAATCTTCTAAGCATAAGCTAACTCTGCGACAAGGGTCATCAAGTAACATTTCTCACCAATCAATGTCAAGTCTGAGACCTGAAGACATCTGCTGTAAAGTTAACCGGAATAAGAAAAGGAAATGTCTACACGGTAAACCTTGGACAACTAAGCTCAGACGAGACTATATGCTTTTTGGCTAAAGCATCTGAAGAAATGAGCTGGCTATGGCATCGAAGATTATCTCATCTCAACTTCAAAAGTATGTCCAAATTAGCTTCAAAAGATCTAGTTGCAGGATTAACCAAGTTTAACTTCGTCAAAGAAAGGCCGTGCAATGCCTGTCAACTTGGAAAGCAGACCATAAGCTCATTGAAAAGCAAAACTGTCAACTCAATTGACAAGCCTCTGCAGTTGCTACATATGGATCTTTTTGGACCAATTCCAACGACGAGCCTTGGGGGAAAGAGATACTCTTTGGTCGTAGTCGACGACTACACCAGATTTACATGGGTGTTCTTTCTAACCTCAAAGGATGAAACAAGCTCCCAACTGATCAAGATGTTCAAGCTGGTGATGAATGAGAAAGGAGAGAAAATCAAGGCCATAAGGAGTGATCATGGCAGAGAATTTAATTTCTCAGAAATAGACCAGTTTTGCATAGACAATGGCATTAGTCACAACTTCTCAGCACCATAAACTCCCCAACAAAATGGAGTAGCTGAGAGAAAGAACATGACATTGATAGAAGCTGGAAGAACTCGCTAACAATGACCCATCATCCGCTGAATACTTACGGGATGTAAGTCATCAACATTACATGCTACACTCATAATAGATCACTCATACAGTCTACGATTAAAAAGACTCCTTATGAACTATGGAAAGGAAGAAAGCCAAGTGTCAGCTACTTTCATGTTTTTGGTTGTGCATGTTATATTCTCAACAATGGAAAGCAGTACTTAAAAAGTTTCAACCAAAATTAGACGAAGGAATCTTTCTTGGATATGCCACAGATAGTAAGGACTACAGAGTGTTTAACAAGAAGACGTTGAGTGTTGAAGTCTCAATTCACATCATCTTTGATGAGATAAACTTAGACAAAATAGCACCTCAAGACACTATGACCAATAGTTCAGACACTACGAACGAGGTCGTCGAGCTCAACACTACGATCGTAGTACCAGATAGTGAAATCGTTGAGCAAGTAAATGATATCGTAAAGAGACCTATGACAGACAACGAACCTCCACACCAAGAAGAAGAAATAGATCTTGAAGATCTAAGATAAGAAGCCATAAGAAAAGATGTCCCAACATGAAGCAGATGGGAAAGAGATCACACTCAAGATCTAATCATTAGAGATCCGAGTACAAGAGTCAAAATAAGAGCTGCCACCCAAAATGAATGTTTTTATCTAAGCTTCATGTCTCAAATAGAACCGAAGAAGATAGAGGATGCTATGGAAGACTCTAGCTGGATAGAGGCCATGCAGGAAGAGCTCAATCAGTTCGAAAGAAGTAAAGTATGGAGATTGGTACCAAGACCAAAGAATCATCCTGTTATTGGAACCAAGTGGGTCTTTAGAAATAAGATGGATGAAGATGGTGTAATAACTAGGAATAAGGCAAGACTAGTGGCCAAGGGCTACTCTCAGGAAGAAGGCATTGACTATGATGAGACATTTGCACATGTTACCAGACTAGAAGCCATCAGAATATTCCTTGCCTTTGCTGCTCACATGAAATTAAAGGTCTTTCAGATGGACGTCAAAAGTGCATTCTTGAATGGTGAACTTCAAGAAGAAGTCTATGTAGAGTAACCTCCAGGTTTCATCAATCCATCTCTTCCTAATTATGTCTTTAGATTGGACAAAGCCTTATATTGTCTTAAACAAGCACCTAGAGCATGGTATGAAACTCTAACTAACTTTCTTATTGAGAGTAAGTTCACTAGAGGTAGAGTAGATACCACACTATTTCTTAGAAAGCATAAAGATAAAGTCATATTAGTTCAAATATATGTTGATGACATTATTTTTGGATCTACTGATGAAAAGCTATGCAAGAGATTCTCCAAGCTTATGCAGAACAAGTTTCAAATGAGCATGATGGGTGAGCTGAATTTCTTCCTTGGACTGTGATAAGTGGATTTTATATACACGAATCAGTGTCCATTTCATGCTTATTTGTTGCTATTTTCGTGTGTTCATATTCTTTTTTACTTGTGTTGTTTTCTTATATGTGTAGGATGGTTGTTGCGGCGTTTAAAAAAGATTTGGAGTCATTTGGAATCATTCGGAGTCAATTGGAGTGGTTTTGGAAGAATTCATGAAGCTATAGCAAGTCATTCTATAGAACAGACCCCCGTCGGGGCGGGGGGTCTTCATAAGGAACTAACAGAATGGTAGCCCGCCGGGTTGGGCGTTGTTAACACACACACCCCCGCCGGGGCGGGGGGTGTCGAATTTTGCAGACTTCTGTTAAGCTTGAAACTCTTCTTGGGCATAGATTCTAGCATATTTTATTGCAATGGAATTCTAGAGAGAGGGAAATTTGGCTGGGACTTGTGTGTGGAACATCTATTACTCTATCAACAACGAATTTAACAAGAAAAGCAATTCGGCATCATTTGGGCTTTCATGTTTATTTCATGTTCTTGGTTTGGAACTTGGCTTATATTGTAGAGCTTCTTCTTAGCTTTTCAGAACATCTTGAATCATTCCAATCGGAGTTCGGATGCAAGAGTTATGATCTTTGTACCAACGGACGTCGAACGTCATTGTTTTGGGTGGCCATTTGCATAGCAATCACTTCTATCCCAATTTCGACCTCCATCTGTTCGTTATTTCTCAGTTCTCAAAGAATGAAAGTTGTAGATCTCGTCGATAGCTTCGATTTGATAGCTGGCAGGCCCCGTAACTCCTCCCGAATCAAAAGTTATAGCCGTTTTACCAAAGGACGCTGTGACAGAAAATAGACCCCTGCCGGGGCGGGCTTTTACTTCACAAAATGCCCGCCAGGGCGGGCATACCAGCTGAAAATCAGAATCATAGCCCACTGGGGCGGGCCCTTTACAAGGTTAAACCCCCGTCGGGGCGGCGATATGCGCAGAAAAGCTAGTTTTTGTCCAAATTTGAGTTCGAGAAGGATTGTTTCGATCCAATTGACTCAAGGACTTCCAAGAGTACTTAAAGACCTGTAAAAAGGCTTATAAAAGGAGGAGAATAACAAGGATTAGGGAGGAGATTAGAGGAGAAATATGATTCCATTAGATTAGAGTAGAGTAGATTAGATCAAAACACTAGTTCTAATTAGATTTAGAGATTGAAGGAACTTGGAGACCATTGAAGATTCAAAGTAGGAGCATGGAGGGAGCTTTAAATCTACAGACAATAGATTATATCATCTCATCTTCTTCTATCTTTGTCTTTTATTGTTTATTCAATTGTGGATTCTTAGTTTTAATTCAATAATCATGAACTAATTTTTTTTTGAGATTACAATGGATCTTAATGTGTAGTTTATTTTAATATTCTTCGTTATCAATTATTATGTTCTATTGTGAGGATTGTCTATTATGATTTGGACTTAATTGCTTAATTGCCTAGCTAACAATTACCGTGATAATCTATATGAACACGAGACATGAAGTAGTGATTTAGATCTTATCATGATAGTATGTGTTTGTTATTTCTGCATAGATGGAATTCATGATTCATGTTTAGGATAGAGATATGCCTTTATGCCATATGTAATCTTTATCGAGAACTTGTGCTTTAAATCCTTTTTAATTGTAATTCACATAGAGATATAGTGGATTAGTTATTAGGGTGTCTTGCTTAATTCTATTATCTGTGGATTTAAGTGAGTATGGGTATTATGCATCGAGAGATGGTTTTATCTACTTTAGTGTTCTTGATTAACAATTCGGGATAGAGAATAATTGATGAGAAGTGTGTTAACTTAAATGAAGCAATAAGTGAAGTTGTGATCTTAAATCTTCATAATCTTAATTTAATTAGTGGAATTTAATAGTAGTTTAATTTATATAATTTGAAATTCATTCGTTTAAATAAGATTGAGTTGGTTACGGGTTAGTACTTGGTGATTTTTATTAAATGATTCTCTGTGGGAACGATACTCAACTTATCACTTTATTACTTTTTGACCACGTATACTTGCGTGTTGTGCGTAATTAGATTTTACCCAACAAGTTTTTGGCGCCGTTGCCAGGGAATTAGTTCAACATATTTTTGTCAATATTAGCTTCAATCAAATTAGTCTTAATTTAAACATTTTTTTTCTTTCTTTATTTTTATTTTATTTTATTATCTTCTTCTTTTTCTTGCGTTTTAGGTACCATGGCTGGATTCAATTATCAAAGGCCATATTCGAGTATGACTCAACCAAGGGGAGCGGAGATTGATGAACTCAATGTATTTTCTGCATTATCAGCACAACTTGAGACACTTTCGAGGAGGTTGGACGTTATTGCAGCCCAACGTAATCGAAGGATAACAGTTACTTGCAATTATTGTGCTGGCAATCACCCGAGTAATCAATGCACCCTCAGTCTTGGGCCGGTACAGTATGGTGGTAACTACCTCAACAACTATTCGTATCCCAGTTATCATCAAGTTTGGGGGTATCACCTGGATTCTTCATGGAGCTATAATTATCAAGATCAATACTCTACTCCAAATCCAACATACACGCTAGAATTCTCATCAACCTCCATTAAAAGAAGAAAAGTCAAAGTTGGCGGAATTACTGTCAAAGGTCATAGCAAAGGATGATGAGTCAAGAAATATTGAGCCATAATTTTCAGCACCAGATGGAACAACTCATCACCACTTCAACTAATGGTCCTCAATACATGGATTCCAAAACTGAGACAGATAATTCAAGATTGGAGGAATTGTTTTCCAAGTTTATAGCATCAAATGAGGAGAGAAAGATTAATCAAGAGAAGTTAATTCAGAATCTTTAGAATAAGATAGATCAAATGTTCAATGCCTTGAACAACTATCCTCAAATCAATTGGTGTTATGACGAGGATTCCGAGATTGATGAAGTGCCCGAACTAAATATACAACTGGATGAGCCACAAGACGTTGAAAAAGTGGAGACACGTGGGGATAATGAAAACAAGGTCGGTGAAGAACTAATTGTGAGAACCAACGATGATGAGCCAATGTTATTTATGCCTCAAGTGCCTTCTCCACCACAGTTCAAGAATCCGATTAGATTTGCAAAACCTTGTCCGATTGGTAGTCATGTCGTCGGCAAAGCTCCTGGTGACATAAGAGCGAGTACAACTTCGAAGCTATGGTGAAAGGGGTGGGATGAGAAAGATGAAGAACCAGTTGTGTTGGAAAAGCCTCAATGCCAGAATCTATTCGCAGACACAATGGAGAAAAGACCTAGATGTTGGACGTTCTTGAATGGGATCATACCAAATCAAAGCATGCTAGGTGACTTTAATACAATGGCTATCACAAATGGGATCCTACCAAAAGCTACATTGTTTTCGATGGATGGAGGGTTCCTCAATTATCAAAGAGGAATTGGATAGCATTGACCAGACAAAGTCAGGCTAAAAGACTTTAATTCAAGCGCAAACTGGGAGGCAACCCAGAAATTTATATTTTTTTTATTTATATGGTTTCCTAGTTTATTTAGTAGATATGAATCACGTTATATTCCAAAGTGCTATTCTAATCCATGTTGTCTCTCTTTATTGTAGGTATTGGAGGTTCAATGGATAGGAAAATGATCGTCGCCGCCATCGCCACCATCGCCACCATCACTTCACGCTTAGCTGATTATAGGGAAGTTCTCTTCTACTTATCGCTATATTCTTACAATGAGGACATTGTAATTGCTAAGTTTGGGGGAGTTTAGTTTAGTTCTTTATTGCATGTTTAGTTTCATGTTTATGTTATGTTATTTTGCATATGTTGTTAATTTAGTTTAGGTTCATTATGTTTGCATTCATGTAGTACAACTGCATAAGTAGTTTCATAGTAGTATAGTTTGAATAGCATTATATTTAGTTTCTTATTTAAAAAAAATAATTTAGTTAAATATTGTGTTTGCATATATATTCCAGCAGTGTTGTAGTTCATGTTATTTGTGGGCCAATGATGAGATCGATAATAAGTTAACCAATACAACGTTGATTACTAGAACTGTGATACAATTTCTATTATGAATCGAATCTTACACTTGTTTGAAACTGGTATAAAAAAGTTAGCACGATTAATAAACATCTTTGTTGACTAGGTAATTAAAATTGATACATAAATAGTTTCTACAGGATAATGCTAGAGTAAATGAGAAAACAACAAGGATAGATAGTAAAGGCGAAAATTAGGCAAGAACCTAAGTTTGGCAGATGATATGTGGGGTATATAAGCTTTATCTAAAAAAAGTACATATATTGTGACTAGTCTTGTTTCGGGGCCTTTGTTACTTGAGCAAGTATGCCCGAGGGGATTGTCTTTACACCTAGCGCCCTAAGGTCTTTTATGGTCTGGGAGTCGTTGGTCGAAAGCTCGCTAAGGGGTAGCACTATCAACCTAATGGGATGAGACATTGCACAGTCATGTATGTATAGAGAAAAAAAAATGAATAAAACGGGAAAAGAGCAAAAAGCCCCCGTGAGAAAAAAAAAGAGAAAAATAAAAAGAAAAGTATATATAAATAAAGTATAAGTACCCTGTGTGAACCCCTGGGAATAGTAATTGCTTAGTTTTAGTTGGAATTTGTCTATTTTTGGAATTTTTAAGTTTGCACTATATGATTCCTTCTAAGAAATTGATTATGTATTGAATTTGAGTCAGTAGCAGTTATCATGGATGTTGATCACACACGAACACTATACCAGTGATGATGGGTTAAGATTTGAGGATTAAAACAGAGTTGTGGATTGGTTTTGATAGTTAATATTGTAGAGTTGCTTATTTTCTCTAAGGACGGTGAGATAATCTTGATTCTACGATATTGTTGGGTTCGACAGCATATAAATTAGATCATATTGATTTCATCTCGTTGCATTGCATAGCATGTAGTTGTTTTGTGCTCGAGGACTAGCACAGTTTAAGTTTGGGGGATTTTGATAAGTGGATTTTATATACACGAATCGGTGTCCATTTCATGCTTATTTGTTGCTATTTTCATGTGTTCATATTCTTTTTTACTTGTGTTGTGTTCTTATATGTGTAGGATGGTTGTTACGGCGTTTAACGAAGATTTGGAGTCATTTGGAATCATTCGGAGTCAATTGGAGCGGTTTTGGAAGAATTCATGAAGCTATAACAAGTTATTCTACAGAACAGACCCCCGCCGGGGCGGGCCTTTTTGCTTTGTATACCCCCGTCGGGGCGGGGGATCTTCATAAGGAACTAACAGAATGGTAGCCCGCCGGGGCGGGCCTTGTTAACACATACACCCCCGCCGGGGCGGGGGGTGTCGAATTCTGCGGACTTCTGTTAAGCTTGAAACTCTTCTTGGGCATGGATTCAAGCATATTGTATGGCAATGGAACTCTAGAGAGAGGGAATTTCGGCTGGGACTTGTGTGTTGGACATCTATTACTCTATCAACATCGAATTCAACAAGAAAAGCAATCCGGACATCATTTGGGCTTTCATGTTTATTTCATATTCTTGGTTTGGAACTTGGCTTACATTGTATAGCTTCTTCTTAGCTTTCCGGAACATCTTGAATCATTCCAATCAGAGTTCGGATGCAAGAGTTATGATCTTTGTACCAACGGACGTCGAACGTCATTGTTTTGGGTGGCCATTTGCATAGCAGTCACTTCTATCCCAATTTGGACCTCCATACGTTCGTAATTTTTCAATTCTTAAAGAATCAAAGTTGTAGAGCTCGTCGATAGCTTCGATTTGATAGCTAGCAGGCCCCGTACCTCCTCTCGAATCAAAAGTTATAGTCGTTTTACCGGAGGACGCTGTGATAGAAAATAGACCCCCGCCGGGGCGGGCTTTTCCTTAACAAAATGCCCGCCGGGGCGGGCATACCAGCTGCAAATTAGAATTATAGCCCGCCGGGGTGGGCCCTTTACAAGTTAAAACCCACGGAAAAGGGGTATCTTGTGAAAACCAGCTTTTGTCCAAATTTGAGTTCGAGAAAGATTGTTTCGATCCAATTGACTCAAGGACTTCCAAGAGGACTTAAAGACCTCTAAAAAGGCTTATAAAAGGAGGTGAATAACAAGGATTAGGGGGGAGATTAGAGGAGAAATATGATTCCATTAGATTAGAGTAGAGTATATTAGATCAAAACACCAGTTCTAATTAGATTTAGAGATTGAAGCAACTTGGAGACTATTGAAGATTCAAAGTAGGAGCAAGGAGGGAGCTTCAAATCTATAGACAATAGATTATATCTTCTCATCTTCTTCTATCTTTGTCTTTTATTGTTTATTCAATTGTGGATTCTTAGTTTTAATTCAATAGTCATGAACTAATTCTTTGTTTGAGATTACAATGGATCTTATTGTGTAGTTTATTTTAATATGCTTCGTTATCAATTATTATGTTCTATTGTGAGGATTGTCTATTATGATTTGGACTTAATTGCTTAATTTCCTAGCTAACAATTACCGTGATAATCTATAAGAACTCGAGAGATGAAGTATTGATTTAGATCTTCTCATGATAGCATGTGTTTGTGATTTCTGCATATATGGAATTCATGATTCGTGTTTAGGATAGAGATATGCCTTTACGCCATATGTAATCTTATAGAGAACTTGTGCTTTAAATCCTTTTTAATTGTAATTCAAATAGAGATATAGTGGATTAGTTAATTAGGGTGTCTTGCTTAATTCTATCATCTGTGGATTTAAGTGAGTATGGGTATTATGCATCGAGAGATGGTTTTATTTGCTTTAGTGTTCTTGATTAACAATTCAGGATAGAGAATAATTGATGAGAAGTGTGTTAACTTAAATGAAGCAATAAGTGAAGTTGTGATCTTAAATCTCCATAATCTTAATTTAATTAGTGGAATTTAATAGTAGTTTAATTTATATAATTTGAAATTCATTCGTTTAAATAAGATTGAGTTGGTTATAGGGTAGTACTTGGTGATTTTTATTAAATAATTCTTCGTGGGAACGATAATCAACTTATCACTTTATTACTTGTTGACCACGTATACTTGCGTGTTGTGCGTAATTAGATTTTACCCAACAACCTACAAGTAAAGCAGACTGATGAAGGAATCTTCATAAACCAAGCCAAATACATTAAAGACTTACTCAAGAAGTATGGCATGGAATCAGCCTCTCCCATGAAAACCCCAATTGCTCCTGCAACCAAACTTGACAAAGATGAAAAAGGTAAAAGTATTGATATAACTCAATATAGAGGTATGATAGGCTCTCTTTTATATCTAACTGCCAGTAGACCAGATATAATGTTTGCAACATGCATTTGTGCTAGATTTCAAGCTAATCCTAAAGAATCTTGTTTAACTGCTGTAAAGAGGATCTTCAGGTATCTTAAGGGTACACCTCACTTGGGGCTTTGGTATCCCAAGGAATCCTCATTTGAACTGAAAGGATACACAAATACTGACTTTGCAGGCTGCAAAATAGATAAAAAGAGTACAAGTGGCACCTGTCAATTGCTAGGAAACAGACTTGTGTCCTGGTTTAGTAAAAAGCAAAATTAAGTATCTACTTCAACCGCAGAAGCTGAATACATTGCTGCGGACAGCTGCTGTGCCCAGATCCTATGGATGAAAAATTGGCTAGCAGATTATGGGTTTGAATTCAAATCCATACCTATTCACTATGATAACACAAATGCAATTGCAATAACTCATAATCCTGTCATGCATTCTAGGACTAAGCATATAGAAATCAGATATCACTTCATTAGGGATCATATGCAAAATGAAACTATATCTTTACAATATATTCCTACTGAAAACCAACTTGTTGATGTCTTTACAAAACCTCTAGATGAATCCAGACTTAAAAAGTTAATAAGTGAGCTAGGCATGCTTAACTTACAACCATGAAAAATATGCTCTAGTTTGCGCTAACTATACAGATTTAAAGGCTATGTTCGAAATCATAGACATGATCAAAAGAAGTCCACGATCATAGAGCTGAAGTGTCGTAAAAGATACCGATCGCAGTGCCGACTCAACGATCGCGGTGCTGGCTCAACGATCGGGATGCAGACTTAACGATAGTAAAGCTTCATCAACAAAACCAAAGGAGCACCCTATAATGATCAAGTACAAAACAAAGCAATCTCTCTAATAAGTGCCTCAGGGACAAACCTAACCCTTGATTCATTCAATGAGGTTGGTCCTTCCTGAGCTACCTTAAACCAAGAAGAATGCTAAGTCAAAAGCTCATCACGAGGACTTGGTCAGACTCTACGATTGCTATTCAGACTCGACGATCACAAGTTAGACTCGACGATTGCAGCTCAGACACGACGACTGCTGAACAGACTCAATGATGGTAGAACAAATTCGACGATTCCAAGGACCATCTCAACGATCGTAGTCCTCCTGAAGAATATATCAGCTCAGAAGGAGTTAAGGGAAAATCAGTACAATCCTTCTCATTCAAATTCGTAGAGCCAAGCAGAATTCGACACCTGTCCCACTAGGTAAAATGGAGAGAGGGAAGTTACTTGTACCATTTAAAGGCGCCTTTTTGAAATCAGAAGTTCGAAAGCTTATCGCTCTCCTTATCTCTGCAAGAAGAAACACTAAAAAGCTCAATCAACCATACACTCTGTAAAGAAATCAATGGTGGCTTCCAACGTCATCTTCGGCTACAGACTCTGCTTTGACGAGTGTAAAATAGCTGAACCCAAATTTCACAAGACTCTGTCATTACTAAAGAAGGCGGGTCTCGAAGAAGCTTTGGGTATAGACACATTGATCTACCCCAAGCTAGTGAAAGAATTCTATAGGAATGGTATGTTTGAAAATGACGCCATCACTACAAAAGTCAGCGATATGGAAATCAAGCTGAAGGCTGAAGATATCAACCTAGCCCTAGGTTTCAAATCTGAAGGGTACTCGTTCATAGATGGCATATATTTCCATGAGGGACTGAAAAAGAATGCATCACAAGAAATCCCCCTCTGTAAAAGGATACAAGAAGAAGGAGTTTCCTTAGAGATATGAATTTTTAGCTGATATTGTTGGAAAATGTATATGTTGCAAGAGTTCTGGTCATGATTCTGTGAATGAAGTGCAACTCAAGCTCATGACTGCCATATGTTATGGAATACAACTTAACTATGGAGCTCTATTGCTTGAATGGATTGGAAAATGGATCACCAACTTAAAGAAGTCAAAGAGCTCTCAAAAGATGCTCTACGGACGATTTATAGGCATCATTCTACAGTCTGCTCTGGGTAACAAAATTGGGGATGATGAAGGAGAAGCCATCAATCAAAACATATGAATGACCCAACAACTATTCGTGAACTGGAAAAGGAATCCAGCAGAAAATGTGCATATGATGTCTGAATCCAGTGGTAGAACTGCTGATGCGAAGGAGTCAGGGATTCCAGGAAATATGTCAGTTGTCAAGGAAATTGAAGAAGAAGAAGAAGAAGAAGAAACCAACAAGGAGGAACCCACTGCCCTGGTTAGAAAGAGCAAGGGCAAAAGAAAGCTAAAGGATAGAATGGCTAAAGAACCTCAGGGATCCACTACCGATAAGCCTGTAGAGTCCTCAGAAATTAAAACTCTAAGGATCCTAAGAAGGAAGCAACAACAGGCTGAGGCAGAAGAAGATAGAGCTACCATATCTCAGCTGCTGAAGAAGAATAAAATCAGCCACAAATCCAAAAGGACATCTATCTCTTTGATCACAGAGACCAGACCAAACACATCAAGCAAGGAAGTAGCTGCATCAAACATTTTGGCTGATCAACAGGACAAAACTGAAGTTCAAAAAAGTCCTGAGGTTGTGGCTCAGCCTAGAAAACCAAGAAGAAAACTAGTCAAGAAATATATTCTTGTCAATGAAGAAGTACTAAAAAGGGAAGACAAAGAATTGGCTGCTGAAAAGGAACCAGCCAAAGAAAGCTAAAGAGATAAAGCTCAAGCTGAGGGGGAGACACCTGAAGCTCTTATGATAGAGAATACAACAGCTGAGGGGGAGATGACTGAAGCTCTCATTCTAGAAAATGCTCCAGCTGAGGGGGAGCTATTAAGCTTACAAGAAGATGATCAAGTTAAGGGGGAGGCTCATGACATCTCCATAGTAGAAGAAGTGGTTCCTACAGAAAATAAGGGACAACTAGAGCAAGAGCCAAATGAAGCCATTGATATAATGGACTCTGCGAGCGAAGACAGAGAAGAGGAAGAAGATGATGAGGTCGATATCACAGCTGTGGTCATAAATGTGTACAGAAAAGCTAACTTTGAGCAACTGTTTTCCTATCTACCCATGATGCCTTTCCATCAAGCTCAAATTCTAAACTCCTGGAATCACATATTTTGGAGCTTCAAAGAATATCCAGCCATCTCTATGTTAGCTCATGGATTCCCAGGAAGTTTCAACTTTGCCAAGAAGTTACTCACAAATGACTCATCTTCAAAGAATAAACATGAGGTACTGTCAATCCCAACCTTTATCAGAGTTAATCACTTTTCATCATCCTCATTCAGTCAATTTTATGAATTCCCACGATGGTTGGAAGTGATCTTACATCCACTAAATCAATTCCCAGTTATAGAATCCCAAAATTCTATAACTGATGAACCAAATCTGACCAACTCTATACTGCTCCCACCTTCCATCACCTCTACGATCACTGACTCTAGCCCAATTGTAGAGTCTCAACCTCAAATCATAGAGTCACCCACTACACACACTCAAACATAGGCTCCTCCATCCGATATTCCCTCCTCATCCAGCAACGAATACTTCAACCTTGATCTTGCTCTCTACTCACTGCAAGATAAATTCAAGAGCACACCACCTCCTTCACAAATTCCCCAGCTCAATGAACTTCTTTCTGAGCTGTCCACCAAAGCCGATTTGTCAGCAATGTCCAAGAAAGTAATCAAGGAACTCGATGAGAGTCTTGAAGAACACACTGAGCTCCTTCAAATGAGATTAATAACAATGATCAGTGCTGCAAATAGTCTGCCAAGCACTCTCAGCTCTGAGCTGTCTAAAACGCTTAAAAAGATCATAAAGGAAATTCTTCAAAGCATAAAGGATAGGGATGACATCAACTTTCAAGCAACTAAAAGACATCGGGATGCTGTCTTGATCTTACAAAAGATTCAAGAATCTCAGAACGATCTAATGATAAAGAGCATCACAAGTCTCCAAACTGCAGTAAAGGAATTTCAAGACTTCTCCATGGGCCAAATGCAACAGACTAAAAATGTCCTGGAAGAATAAATCATCATAGCAAGGGGAGAGCCGCTTGGGAAAGGGATCGAACGAGAAGCTTTGGTAGTTTGGTAGCTGGGCCGCATGATGAGTCTTGAAGACCTTCCAGAGTGTGGGTTAGATCTCAATGGACGACTGTGTGCTGCCGTGGAAGGAGGAGGCAAGCGGCGCATCTTTGCCATTGGAAATTCTGTTAACCAACGACGTGAAACTCGATCTGATGCTTTGATCCAAGAAAATCACGAGGAAATTGCTCAAACTCAAAGTCAACTCAACGAGCTTGTCCAAGGAGTAACTCGCCTCTCTGAAGACATTCGAACCCTTGATGCTAACATAAAGGGGAAGAATAAAGGGAAAGGAGATCAGGAAGGCAAGGGAAAAGGCAGAGGTCAATTCCAAACCCAATCCTCAAGGAATCCTCCTACAAGGAAAATCCACCAGCAGACTCCATGATCCAGCCATCAGACCCAACGATCTAATCAACAAGAAGTATTAATGGCTCAACCTTTAGGTAGTTTAGTGCCAACTACCAGCTCTCATGAGGTGACAACAATAGGCCTAAGAATGATAGTTGGAGATCCTGCATTCATGAATAGGCATGATCACAATCCAAGACTAAGCCCAAGTGAACTGGAAGATCTAGCTAGGAGAGACGAAGCAAGCAGAAAAAGGAGAGCTGAGGAATATGCAAATCCTCTGAGAAGCAAAAGGCCGAAGAAATAGAGATAAGTTGAATTTTAATTCTTATTGATGTAGTCAAACTTAAATGTAATATCTATCTTCATACATCAATAAATTCATGATTATTCTCTAGAAATTTCAGCTGCTCACTGAAATATTAAGTCATATTTACTTTGCTGCAACTGCATATAGAATTTGATAATAATGACAACAAATCTCCTTGGTTATGTCAACATCAAATAGGGGGAGATTATTGGAAGAAAGTATATTTTGATTTGATGTTTAAAGTAAATGCTCATGATTATATGTAAAGTCCTTCAAGGAATATATGTACAAGGACTTAGTGATAGATCAAAATTGTTAGGTTGATCTTAGCTTTTAATGTTCATCAGTATATAAACAATTGTATAGATAAAGAGATCAAAGATGTTAGGTTGATCTATGACTCAAAAGAAATAGATAGGCCTTGAAAAAAATCGCAGTTTATCAAGCTGATCAACAGAATGCAAAAGCTAAGGCAGGATCGTAGAGCTTAGAAGATCGTAGTGTATCTGCCTTGAAGGGCCTCTCCAGAAATCGTAGATTTATCCAGACGTTTGCCGAAGCTAACTCAGGAATCATAGTGTGATTTCAGAAACGTAGAGTCTGCAAGATGAGCAAGCAAAGATCGTAGTGTGCAAATACTTGAAATAGATCGTAATGTTCTCTTCAGACCATGCACCAATGTGATAAGTCACCACGATATGGATCGTAGAGTATAATCTGTCTTGTGTCAGAAGCATCAAGCCCTACTCTTATGTAAAGACAAATTCCAACAAAAGTGGAATGGGTTTGAAACGTTGATGTTCTCTCCAGTCCCAATGGTACAAAAGATATCCTTAGTATTCAACAAATGAAACGTATTCAAGAAGCTAAGGAAAGGACCATAGGACAGAGGAAAAACACCTTTTCAGGTGTTAGGTGAGAAAGAAGGCTACTGTGTCAGTGGGCCAAAATGCAATTCAGAAGGTCTGCAGAAAAGTCTCCATCAAAGTTCAGAAATGTCAAACGCATTTAATGCTTCAACAAAAGGCTACAATGGATAGATTTCAAGAAACACATATATGCAGAACATATGCAGATGAAAGAAGCAAGCAATTGAACAAAAATGCATAAGAACACTCAACGCTCAACTCTACGATCTGAGAAAAAGAGGAAGCTTGCTCAGCTACTCAGTTATTTCGAACAAGTGCTTAACAGCAACTGAGTAGCATCAATCATGAACTCAACAACTACCAACCAACTGAAGAAAGAGTTCCATGTCAGAAGGACTTGAAGAGTTCTAAGTGAACTGTGAAGAACCAAGTCTGCTGGACTTGAAGAGTTCAAGAGTGAACTAAGAAGTGCATAGACTGCTGGTCTAGAAGGAATCTGTGAGATTCAGAAAGTGTAACTAATACCCTTAGTGGATTTCCTACTAGAGGAGTAGAAGAGTGGATTGGGAGCTTTAAGTGCTCTGAACCACTTAAAACTGCTGTGTTTATTATATTCGTGCTATAACTGTTATAACTGCCATAATTGCCTCACTCTCATTAATTCAAGATATCTAAAAGAGGGTTAAACAAATACTCATTCCGTTGTGCATTAATCACTATCAAAATTAACTACTTGAAAAGAAGAGTTTTTAAATATCTATTCAACCCCCCCCCCCCCCTTTCTAAATAACTATTGTGCCTCCGGGAACTAACATCTTTATATATAGGAAAGCAAGTAAAAGCCACAGATAGTCAATCCAGGCTCAACTGTTCGGTTCAAGTTTATATATATATATATATATATATACTAAAGCAAGAGAAAACTTCAAATCTAAAAAAATCTTGTAGTGTGCTGCAGAGAAGGATTCAGACTGCTTTTAGAGCTTGATAACACAGTTTCCACCAGTTAAAATTTGATGTATTGTAGTATATATGTATACAAGTGTTTAGAAAGAAGAATATTAAAGTTTGAAACACTATAGGAAGGGTTAAGAGCTGAAATAGACAGAGTTTTCTATCTTTTTCTCCTTTTTTTATGGCTGATGGGGGGGTGTATTTATAGATGAAAGTAGCCATGGGTCTACCCATGGCAGTGGCAGGTCTACCTGTGGCTGCCCGGGTGGGCCCAGGCCCCATGGGTCCCATTGTCTCGAAGTACGTGCACTCGAGCTAACATGCAGTCTACTTGAACCTTCATAACTTTCAATTCGGGTGTCCGATGGAGGTGTGCTATACCTTTCTAGAAAGCCCTTGACGAGAGCTATACAATGATATGTGATATGACATTTTCTGAATTTGGGAAGATGGGTCCATCACCATATCTTCAAGTATTCGCAATCCATTTGTTGAGTTGTCTTGTGTTGTTTTCACTCGGGATTGATGTTATTGTTTTGCATGAGTTCTTTTGCAGTGATTTATGCAAAATTGTTGTTGAGTTGGAAAAATTACTATTTTTCATCTCCTAGGTTAGTTTCGGGATTGATGCAGTTGTACTGTGACAACCCGAGAATTTAGACAATTTAATAAAATCTTAAAAGATTGAATGGAGGTTAAATAATAAACCAAGACAGAAAATAAGTGTATGTATTTAACATTTTTAGGAATGAATTTTGTGAATTTAAAAACTTTTGAAGGTTTATAGTGTTACGAGTATTTGTGTATATGGTCATATGTGTGTACAGTATGTGGTTAAGGGTGAAGGGTTGACCAGATAAACTATATCAGTCATAAACCCTAATAATATTTTAGAACCTCGACGTTCAGTTAGAAAACCCTAACGATTGATAAGAAACCCTATTACCGGCTATAAAAACCCTAATTTCAGTTCCGGGAATCTGAAACCCTAATTCAGAATATTAAAACCCTAATTGGGAAGCTTGAAGATAAGTATAAAGTTTTTATGTTATTTATTTAATTAGGAATAACCCTAATTGATTATTAGAAAACCTTAATTGTCCAACTAGAAACCCTAATGTACAATTATGGGACCTAAATGCTAAATTAGCAATTTTAATTAAGGAAATATTAACCTTACTTGGCAAGCTTGAATGTGATTAGGAAATGTTAATGTTATTAAAAATCCTAATTATAATTTAGAAATCTTAATTTTCTATTTTTAGAAATTAATTAGAAAAGCCTAGAATATAAATTTGTGTAATCTTAGGGTTAAACCCTAAGGGTTAAAACCTAATGATTGTGAGAAGATGCCAAATGACCAAACTAGCATTTTTAGTATTTTAATAAGGTGGAGTGTAGATCTAGCCCTAGTATTGAGTTGGTGATCAACCCTAGGCTAGCCATGTGGTCTAGAAAGCAACTTTAATCAGCCAACAACTGATCACATGATCAGCCATTGCATTTTATCATTTTATATATAGATCAAAGAGAGGGAAAGTCACCGAACGAAGCTCATTTGCATCCTTACACTCAACCAAACTTTTCTCTCTCCTTAGTGACGAAAATATTAAGTGAATCAGTCACTAGTGTGATCATTAGCAAGCAAGGATCAAGATCATGGATCAGAAATCAAGTAGGGAAGCATAATAAAGGTATAAACCCTAATTCTAGAAATCCTTAAAATTTTGTGTTAATGTTGTTGTTTGTTGTTTAGATATGTGTTAGAGGGTGTCATTTGATGATCTGGGTTGCTAGTACATGGATCCATATCATCTAGATGCTCGAAATTAAAAATTTCAAAAATCTGGAAAACTGGATAAATGTGGTCTGGCAACCGAATGTCAGACCCCATAGATCTTTACCTGTTTATAGTTTTTGTTTTTTAAATGTTTGTACTTGTAGTATGTTGTAAGGTCTTCGATATGGAACCTGAATCAAGCCCAGATCATGTATGGATTAAAAGTTATTAAAGGTCACAGTGCATTGACCGAGCATGAAAATTGTTTCTGGAAAACCCAGAAAATTCCCAGATTTCCAAAATCTGTGACAAGCATTTTCTAAGCTTCTGATCTTGCACATGTTTGATATTTAGACCATGTTGTTGTTATATACTTGTAGCCTGGCATGTTAACTACACACTAAATCATTTAGACCGCCCATATCTGTAACAGAAGCATAGATAATCATGGTCAAAGTAGGGTTGACCAATTACCTTAAACGAATTCTGGAAAACCCAGAAATCGTGAAGAACAGATTTCTGACATGGTTTGAGCATGCCAGATCTCACTCATGTGTTTATGTTATTATGGTATGATGATAAAGAGTTGTTCACTGACATCTCTACTTCAATTGTGAATCTTTACATCACACAAAATAGATCTAGACTGGAAATTATGAAGCTTCAAAGTAGGCACATAAGACTGTTCTACAATTTTGGAAAACCCAAAAATTGAAGAACATGTCTGACAACACTTTTGAGAGTTTAGATATCTCAGATATGATATGTTATGGTCATGAAACTTGATTAAAGTTATAGTATTACATGCATACTACATCATCAATGTCTTAGAAAGCCCAGAAACGTTATAACCAAGAAATTAGAACCGGTCAAACCCACTAACTTAAACACTATCTTGTATTTCTGGGCAGCTCATGAACATGCTCAAGAACACCTATAGCGATGGTTCTGTCGCTATAGGACCCTTTAGCAATAGATTAATTAAAAATTTAGTAATTTTATTAAATAATTAGTATTAAATGGTTTTTAATTATTAAAAATTCATAATAAATTATTAAAAATTATTTTAAAGTCCAAAAATTAGTTTTTAATTATTTTAATTATATTTCATAAAGGTTTAATATTTTTGGAATATAAGTGGTATTTAATTTATTTAATTATAATATTAAATAAATTATTTAAAAATGATTTTAATACTTGAAAAAATATTTAAAATTATATTATGGTATAAGAAAATATTTTAAGTTATTTTAAATAACTTTTGATATTTTGTGATGAATTTCATTAATAAGTTATTATTAATGGTAGTTAATTTATTTAATAAATGTATTAAATAAATTATGGAAAAATAGAATTAATGTTTTAAAATTATATGAAAATAATTTAAGTGTTATAAAAATATTTTAAGTTATAAAATATAACTTTTGATATTTTGTCATGAAAAAATTAATATTTTAATATTAATATCGGTTATCGGATAATAAATTTAAGTGTTTAAAAATTATATAAATATGATTTTAAAGTATTAAAAATACTTTGTGATATTATAAATATATTATAATATTATGTTGTGATTTTCATTAATATTTAATATTAAATAAATATTAATGATTAAGAAATTATGTGGTATTTAATTCATTTAAATACGATATAAGTGATAGAAAAATTTTAATAAATGATATTAATTATCTGAAAATTATTACAAGTCTATGAAAATTATTTTGATTACTTAAAAAATTGTGTATGATATTATTAACTGTTTAGCCAGAGTTTAATTGAACTTAAACTCAATAATTGACTGACTAGACCGTCAGGATGTTAGAATTTTGTCGAATTCAACTCGGACTTAACTAGTCTGACTTGATGTTAAGTCTTATGTGATGTATAGACTGATAGGGTTATGTGTTATGTGTTTAAGTTATTCTATGTATATATATATATATATATATATATATATATAACAGTATTATACTGTGATGATATTTGGAGATCGGTATTATCTATATTAGGTCTTCGGATAAAGCTAAGTTATATTTTATAGCGGTAATCAACAGAACAGGCAAGTTTTTCTTAACTCTACTAAGAGTTGTTTCATTCAGATATGCTTATGGTTAATCATTGTTTATTGCCATGTAGAATTGTACTCTGTACATATTGTATGTATAAGTCAAGTATGAAAGGCTGATCAACTTCATTACCATTCGGTTCAGATCTATTTGTTCATGTTTAATACTTGTTCAGTCAAAAGTTTGTTCGTGCTAATTCACAACTACATTGTTGAATTATAGCCAGCTTATTATTCAGACTCTTTCAATCATGATATATCCTTAAATAAAATTTAAACTTTTTGGGCAACTTTCATGCTCACCTTTGCTATATCATGTTAAAACATTGCAGATTAAGGCAAATGCGTCGATACAAGGAAAAGATAAAGCCAAGCTCAGCTTGGGACTATGTGTGTAGCTAGATTTGTAAAAGTATTTTATTATAATAACATAATAACATTTTATTATGGTTACTCGACCTTGGGGATAGTGTATAATGTTTAATGTATAAACAATTTATATTTATATCGTCCGCAATAGTTATAGAAATGGTGTACCAGATCTATGGTGATTTAGGATCCGGATTTGGGGTCGCTACATTTGGTATCAAAGCTGTTGGTTATAAACCTAGGGTAGAGTTACCTTAGACTAATAACCGTAGTGATTAGAATAAGATCTAACTCACATAGAGTTAGTGTGACAGTAAGATTCAAAGACGAATCTCGGCGAGTTATAAAGATACGGAGTTACCTAACTCCGATAATAAAGGTGAATAGTAGTAATGAATAGATAGAGTCTAAAAGACTAAAAGTGCAGGGATAGGAGATCGTAAAACAAAACAATCAAGATATAGAAATGAATCATAATATATACGATGAGATCACCCCGTGATCTGATAAGGTGATAGTAGGGAGAAAAATCAATCTGACGATTAGAAAGTTTACAGCAAGATTGTTGTGTGTAAGTTGTACTATGAATTAGTACAGATTCAGGAAAGGATTATGAATACGAGTTGAATGAAATTCGTATTGAGAAGGGAGTTAAGATTAGGTGGGGATTTCAATTGAGGACTCATGTGAGACCCCGAATTTTATGAAATAAAAGTATTCAATTTTTCTATTTTGGTAAATAGTTAAATTGATAAAAGTTTAAAGTTAAGGGTCATATTTGAAAATTTTTCAAAGTAAGCAAGTTGTCATAAAATAACCGATAGTAAAAGTACAGTAATACGCGTGGTTGCATAGTAACATACGATATTGATTATTGATGCTTACGTGAGAAGTCACTCAATTATATTCAATTATTGTTACAGTAGTTGCTGCATCATATCTCTCATATTATTGATTCGATTATTGTCACAGTATCATCTGCATAATATGTAATATTATTAAATCAATAATTGAGACGACAAAGTTATTTATATTATTAAATTGCAATATTTACAATGTCTATAAGTTCTGTCAAGGAGAGGTTTGGTCATCTAATTGCGCACCAATAAGGAGAAATCCTTATCGAAAAGCACCCTCTTTCCTACGAACGACCTGGTTGTTAAATAGTGTGAGTTATAATATTAATGATGAATGTTATTAAAAATATAATTTGAGTTTGGAGTTGAATTTGGAGACGTGGACGTGATATTTGAGTCCAGAATGATGAAATTAGTAGAAATAGACTAAAAATACAAAATTTGTTGGGGTTGACTTTTTGGTCAAACAAAAAGTCAATAGTTGACTTTTCGAAAAAAGTCAAACTTCAAAATTTCAAAAATAAATTTTTTGAGAAAAATAGTTCCATTGTGTGGGAATTATTAGTGTTAGTGGAAATCGACATTTATTTTGATAATAATTGATATCTGCAGGTTATATTGACCAATAGGGTAATTAACCGGATAAATGAGCAATTAATTGTTATTGATTCACATGATTATAACTATTTGTTCACATGTGTGTACTATTGATTCACATTCTTGTACTATTAGGAGAGTTGGTGCAAGATTGATAATACTTGCATGACTAAGTTAAAGATGGAGGTATAGATGGATGTACTATACTGTTATTCATATTTTCACATGATTATAACTATTGAATTGAACTATTGATTCACATTATTTAGTATTAGGGGAGGTGGTGCAAGTTTGATAATACTTTCGGGACTAAATTAAAAATGAAAGAAAAGTTGAAGGTATTGTACTGAATTTTTTCGAGCCCCAAAACGTGCAATTATCAAAACTATATTTTTCTATAAATAGAAGCTCATTCTTCCTTCATTTCTCACCAATTCACTAAAGCTATAGAGCAATTATTATAGAGAGAAATTATAGAGAGAAAGAAGAAGAGAAGTATGCTACCTCTCTATTCCAGTATCCACCTTTATTCTAAGGTAAGGGGTATTATTTCTTTCATTTTCATTAAGAGAGCTATTGTTATTTCATTCCTTATTATTATGTTGGAATAACCTGTCTATGCGAAGTACCGCATACATGGTGAAATTCGTCTATTATTCCATTCTTTATTATTCTGTTGGAATATCCTGTCTGTGCGTATTATGCATGACCTGGTTCCACTATTTAATATTCTGTTGGAATAATCTGTCTATGCGAAGTACCACATACATGGTAAAATTCTTCTGTTATTCCATTCTTTATTGTTCTGTTGGAATATCATGTCTGTGAATTTACGCATGACCTGGTTCCATTATTTATTATTCTATTGGAATAACCTGTCTTTGCGGTATATCGCATGCCTGATGAAGTCTTCTATTATTCAATTCTTTATTATTCTGTCGAAATATCCTATCTATGCTTTTATGCATGACCTGGTTCCATTATCTATTATTCTGTTGGAATAACATGTCTGTGTGGACTA
Source organism: Panax ginseng (assembly GCA_020205605.1). NCBI lineage: Eukaryota > Viridiplantae > Streptophyta > Magnoliopsida > Apiales > Araliaceae > Panax > Panax ginseng. Next base: position 116,106,027 of record CM035129.1, on the reverse strand, counting down.
CTGCATGCATGGTGAATGATTCTTTGTATTCATTCCTTATTAAATTGTGGAAATGATCTGTTTACATGGATTACCGCATGGCGGGTTAAAATCCATTTGCAATTTCGTAATTTTTCAGACATTTAAAAATTCTAGAAAAATTTGGGAGGATATTATGATAAGTTTTTTAATATCTCCAAGTGGAATCATTGAAAGAGGAGTTGTAGATTTTTGTATGGACTATTTTTAACAAAGCACGAAAAAGTGAAAAAGGAGAAAAAGCTACTGCCCAAAATTTTGTAAGGGCTGTTTTGGCAACTTAATTTGTGAGAAAAATTCTGGCCTTTTGGGACATTGAAATATATGGTATAAAGTACCTCCTGTCCAAAAATGAGCTCATTCCAACTTAAAATGAGCAAGTTATGACTATTTCAATATTTAGGTTTTTCTGATGAAAAACGCTCTAACCACAGTTATATGTCTTTGGCCTGTAGAGCAAAGATGAATTGTTAATGAATATCTTTGGTCCTTAGTGCAAAGATGAATTTATTAGTATGATTATGAACAAGAATTGTGATTTGGTATAACCTTGATTTTTGATGTTTCAGGTAGAGACAGGTGATGAAAATTATCTTTGTCCTGGGTGCGAAGAGGAATTTAGAATCACAATTATGATTATGAGTTATTCATATGATTGTGGACAGGAATTGTTGATTGATGTTACAGGGATAAAACATTATTGGTGGACTTTTAACATGGAGAAAATAATAGACCTGATGGTCTATTTGACTCTTCTAATGGATTGCTTCGTTCAACCGCAACTATGGTTGAAAAGTTTTATCATCTACCATATGTTCTAAATCTACGATTTATTATTGACGAAGGCTATTGATAATTTAATTATCTTTAGTCATGATATTCTTTATTGGGCTATTTGTGCTCACCCTTTGCTTCACAATTCCTTTCGTGTAATAAAGAGTGTATTTGGGTCGAGGGGGATAACAGGGGAGATAGTGTGATGGTGCGAGAATTTCGTCAAGTTTCTCAATATATTATAAAACGACATGACATGCAACAGATAATTGTATTGAGGACCTAAGATGCGTGTGTCGTATTTTATACGTCACTTAATAATTGATTTTAGCGAACAACAATAGGGTGATGAGAACCCGACATTGAAAACGTAAAAAGTGCACCTCATTAGAATGAATATGATAGTAATCTTCTCGTTCTTCTTTGGGGTCTTAAAATATTTGTTGTTGTATTTTATATGGCATTGTAAAAATTTGAGTTTGGATACTGTCTACGAGACAATATTGTATTAAAACTCATAGCTTATGTGTTGTCGTACTCGCATTTAATATTCAACGATTAATATAAATGAAGTTTTATTATATTTTTATAGAGTGATATCTGGCGACTCGAGAATGGGTCGGGTGGACCTATTTTGGGGGCGTCACAAATGGTATCAGAGCTTAGGGATATGGTCGCTGGCGGAGATATGAGTCTAGAACTAGGAGGGGAGAAACGAGTAATATACTTCGCTAGTGTGTGAGTTAACTAAGCCAAAAATTTTACTTGATAAGTTGACAATTTGTGATATGTCAATTGACCTTTGTTTTGAAGATATATTCTAAAATGATATCTAAAAATACTGAGGGAGATGAGCAATGGAAAAAATCATGATACAAAGGATATAGCAAGGAAGGTACAATCAGAAAAAAAAAAGCAAGGTATTCTCATCTCTTGAACTATCAAGCACGTAAATTTTGAGGGTAAATTTCATAAGGTGGGGAGATTGTGAGACCCCAAATTTTATGAAATAAAAGTATTCAATTTTTCTATTTTGGTAAATAGTTAAATTGATAAAAGTTTAAAGTTAAGGGTCATATTTGAAAATTTTTCAATGTAAGCAAGTTGTCATAAAATAACCGGTAGTAAAAGTACAGTAATACGCGTGGTTGCATAGTAGCACACGGTATTGATTATTGATGCTTATGTGAGAAGTCACTCAGTTATACTCAATTATTGCTACAATAATTGCTGCATCATATCTCTCATATTATTGATTCGATTATTGTCACAGTATCATCTGCATAATATGTTATATTATTAAATCAATAATTGAGACGACATTATTTATATTATTAAATTTCAATATTTACAATATCTAGAAGTTCTGTCAAGGAGAGGTTTGGTCATCTAATTGCGCGCCAATAAGGAGAAATCCTTATCGGAAAGCCCCCTCTTTACTAGGAACGACCTGGTTGTTAAATATTGTGAGTTATAATATTAATGATGAATATTATTAAAAATAGAATTTGAGTTCAGAGTTGAATTTGGAGACGCGGAAGTGATATTTGAGTCCGGAACGATGAAATTAGTAGAAATAGACTATAAACACAAAATTTATTAGGGTTGACTTTTTGGTCAAAAAAAGTCAACAATTGACTTTTTCAGAAAAAGTCAAACTTCGAAGTTTTAAAAATAAAATTTTTGAGAAAAATAGTTTCATTGTGTGGGAATTATTAGTGTTAGTGGAAATCGACATTTATTTCGATAATAATTTATGTCTGGAGGTTATATTGACCAATCGGGTAATTAATCGGATAAATGAGCAATTAATTGCTATTGATTCACATGATTATAACTATTTGTTCACATGTGTGTACTATTGATTCACATTCTTGTACTATTAGGGGAGTTGGTGAAAGATTGATAATACTTGCATGACTAAGTTAAAGATGGAGGTATAGATGGAGGTACTATACTGTTATTCGTATTTTCACATGATTATAACTATTAAATCACATGATTGAACTATTGATTCACATTATTTAGTATTAGGAGAGGTGGTGCAAATTTGATAATACTTGCGGGACTAAATTTAAAATGAAAGAAAAGTTGGAGGTATTGTACTGTAATTTTTTGAGCCCCAAAACGTGCAATTATCAAAACTATATTTTTCTATAAATAGAAGCTCATTCTTCCTTCATTTCTCACCAATTCACTAAAGCTATAGAGCAATTATTATAGAGAGAAAGAAGAAGAGAAGTCTGCTACCTCTCTATTCCAGTATCAAACTTTATTCTAAAGTAAGGGGTATTATTTCTTTCATTTTCATGAAAAGAGCTATTGTTATTCCATTCCTTATTATTGTGTTGAAATAACCTATCTATGCGAAGTACCGCATACATGGTGAAATTCTTCTGTTATTACATTCTTTATTATTCTGTTGGAATATCATGTCTGTGCGTACGCATGACCTGGTTCCACTATTTATTATTCTGTTGGAATAACCTATCTATGCGAAGTACTGCATATATGGTGAAATTCTTCTCTTATTCTATTCTTTATTGTTCTGTTGGAATATCCTGTCTGTACGTTTATGCATGACCTGGTTCCATTATTTATTATTCTATTGGAATAATCTGTCTGTGTGGTCTATCGCATGCCTGGTGAAGTCTTCTATTACTCCATTCTTTATTATTCTATCGGAATATCCTGTCTATGCATTTATGCATAACCTGGTTCCATTATCTATTATTCTGTTGTAATAACCTATTTGTGTGGACTACCGCATGCATGGTTAATGATCCTTCGTATTCATTCCTTATTAAATTGTGGAAATGATCTGTTTACGTGGATTACCGCATGGCGGGTTAAAATCCATTTGCAGTTTCGTAATTTTTTGGACATTCAAAAATTTTGGAAAAATTTGGGAGGATATTATGATAAGTTTTCTAACATCTCCAAGTGGAATCACTGAAAGAGGAGTTGTAGATTTTTGTATGGACTATTTTTAACAAAGCACGAAAAAGTGAAAAAGGAGAAAAAACTACTGCCCAAAATTTTGTAAGGGCTATTTTGGCCACTTAATTTGTGAGAAAAATTCCGGTCTTTTGGTACATGGAAATATATGGTATAAAGTACCTCCTGTCCAAAAATGAGCTCATTCCGACTTAAAATGAGCAAACTATGACTATTTCAATATTTAGGTTTTTCTGACGAAAAAGGCTCTAACCGGAGTTCTATAACTCTGATGACCATGAAATTTAAATTGGAAGCTCACGTTAACATGTGTAACATTCTGCCAAGATTTGGGAATTTTCGGAGTTAAACTTGAGGTAGCTAATTTCTTAAGGAATTAATTAGAAATTGATTTTTGAAAAATACTTAAGGGAGTTGAAAAATTATAAAAAAAATACTCGTTGTGTATGAAATATATGTATAAATATTTGGACAAAGGATAGAAAAATAATAAGTTGATTTGGTAATTTTTCATGAAAATGGTTTAGTTACGAACATATCAGTTAAATATGTTATGTGAAGTTGACAAATTGGTAAATAAGATTTTATGGCTTAAAAATCCTATATATGGTATATGCAGATTTTTGATGAGGGATTTGATCATTGGTGATGAAATCTTATGAGTATGGCATTTTTGAATGATTAAATGCATTATTAGGTAAAGTGTAAACAATTAAAATAAATTATTTATAAGTTTAAGAAATGATTAAAATATTGTTATAATATTAATGATATTAGATTATGAGATTATTAAGTGATTGATAAAATTGGGATATTCTTAAACCCTGGATAAATTATATTATAAATGTTTAATATTTATCCTTTATCTCATTTGATTAATTCTTTATATCATTGTCATGATCCTCATGTTTATATTGTGTTGAAAGTCATCTGTGGCTTACGTGCATAGATGGACTTGATATGATTATGACCAGGGATTATTCAGTATAATCATGACCGTAATGTTACAAATGATGTGGTAAAAGTCATCTTTGGCCCGTAGTGCATAGATGGACTTGGTATGATTATGACCAGGGATTATTTGATATAATCATGACCGTAGTTGAAAACACGAATATCCTTGGCCCGTAGTGCATGGATAATTTGTGGTCGTAATACTAATGAATATCCTTGGCCGTAGTACAGGGTTGATTCGATGATGTGGATTAATTATTAAGCTGAGTCTCAGCGATAACATATTGATAATAAACTTTTAATTCATATAAGATAGTAGATATCATGCTCTACTTGACTCTTCTATAATACAGTTGTATGTCTTTGGCCTGTAGAGCAAAGATGAATTGTTAATGAATATCTTTGGCCCATAGTGGAAAAATGAATTTATTAGTATGATTATGAAAAAGAATTGTGATTTGGTATAACCATTATTTTTTATGTTTCAGGTAGAGACAGGTGATGAAAATTATCTTCGTCCTGGGTGCGAAGAGGAATTTAGAATCACAATTATGATTATGAGTTATTCATATGATTGTGGACAGGAATTGTTGATTGATGTTACAGGGATAACACATTATTGGTGGACTTTTAACATGAAGAAAATAATAGACCTGATGGTCTATTTGACTCTTCTAATGGATTGCTCGTTCCGCTGCAACTATGGTTGAAAAGTTTTATCATCTACCATATGTTCTAAATCTCTGATTTATTATTGACGAAGGCTATTGATAATTTAATTATCTTTAGTCATGATATTCTCTACTGGGCTATTTGTGCTCACCCTTTGCTTCACAATTCCTTTCAGATAATAAGAGTGTAGCTGGGTCGAGGGGGGATAATAGGGAAATAGTGTGATGGTCCGAGGCTGTTGAAGTTTCTCAATATATTATAAAATGGCATGACATGCAACAGATAATTGTATTGAGGACCTAAGATGCGTGTGTCATATTTTATACGTCACTTAATAATTGATTTTGGCGAACAACAATAAGGTGATGAGAAACCGACATTGAAAGCGTCAAAAGTGCACCTCATTAGAATGAATATGATAGTAATCTTCTCGTTCTTCTTTGGGGTCTTAAAATATTTGCTGCTGTATTTTATATGTCATTGTAATAATTTGAGTTTGGATACTGTCTACGAGACAATATTATATTAAAACTCACAGCTTATGTGTTGTCGTACTCTGCACGACAGTTCAACAGTTGTATAATTGAAGTTTGTATTTGATTTTTATAGAGTGATATCTGGCGACTCAGAATGGGTCGGGTGGACCTATTTTGGGGGCATCACAACTCATGTCGGCAGTTGAGTTGTATGATTCCTTGTATGGGCGGAGAATTGTACTTGGTGTAAAAACCACTTAGTTTTTGACAGTGATAATCATTGGAATGTTTGTGTCGCGTTGTTTGCTATATACGTGTTGAGAGGGTGATTCCTTTCTCATGTGTATAACAGATAGATAGGTTATAGATAGATGATATAAGGTTAAGTACGAGTTCTTAAAACTCATACTTATGTTACGTTCGTGACTCATGGTTATATGAAATGTTTATGAACCCCTCAGCGAATGGACGTTAAAGGTCTGACTAGGACAAGTTCTTAAACTCATATGATTGTGGAAAGTTCCTGAACTCATAAGTGTGGTAAGTTTGATGAACTGGGTAGAACTAAGTGTAAATGGAGTATTCACAAAATTCAGCTAGACCAATGTTTATAAAACCCTAAGTGTTCATTGAAAGAAATTTCCCAAACCAAATTGTTTTGGTGTGGAATCCAATAAGACTAAGGTAAGAAATTTTGTGCGCCTAAGGTGGATGGGATAGAAGGAACGGGGAAAACTTGTTCCAACCAACTGTACTTGGCCAGTACAGGGCATATCGGGCTAATCACCCCTTGTGTCCGTAAGTTATGATGGTTTGCGGATGAATGTCCATAAAACCTTTGCGAAAATGACAGACAAATAGTCTATATGACTCCTTAGCATAATTCGAAAATTTTTACTCTTGTGAGTGGTGTATTGGGTAGAATGTAATTATCTGTGTGAATGGTATAAGCAGTATGGTGTAAGGTGTAAGTTGAATTTCGGGGACAAAATTCTTAGAAGAAGGGGTGAATGTGATAACCCGAGAATTTAGACAATTTAATAAAATCTTAAAAGATTGAATGGAGGTTAAATAATAAACCTAGACAGAAAATAAGTGTATGTATTTAACATTTTTAGGAATGAATTTTGTGAATTTAAAAACATTTGAAGGTTTACAGTGTTAAGAGTATTTGCGTATATGGTCATATATGTGTACAGTATGTGGTTAAGGGTCAAGGGTTGACCGAATAAACTATATCAGTCATAAACCCTAATAATATTTTAGAACCTCGACGTTCAGTTAGAAAACCCTAACGATTGATAAGAAACCCTATTACCGGCTATGGAAACCCTAATTTCAGTTCCGGGAACCTGAAACCCTAATTAGAAAGCTTGAAGATAAGTATACAGTTTTTATGTTATTTATTTAATTAGGAATAACCCTAATTGATTATTAGAAAACCTTAATTGTCCAACTAGAAACCCTAATGTACAATTATGGAACCTAAATGCTAAATTAGCAATTTTAATTAAGGAAATATTAACATTAATTGGCAAGCTTGAATGTGATTAGGAAACATTAATGTAATTAAAAAATCCTAATTATAATTTAGAAATCTTAATTTTCTATTTTTAGAACTTAATTAGAAAAGCCTAGAATATAAATTTGTGTAATCTTAAGGTGAAACCCTAAGGGTCAAACCCTAAGGGTTGAAACCTAATGATTGTGAGAAGTTACCAAATTGCCATTCACTTTATAAGCCAAATGACCAAACTAGCCTTTTTATTATTTTAATAAGGTGGAGTGTAGATCTAGCCCTAGTATGGAGTTGGTGACCAACCCTAGGCTAGCCATGTGGTCTAGAAAGCAACTTTAATCATCCAACAACTGATCACATGATCAGCCATTGCATTTTATCATTTTATATATAAATCAAAGAGATGGAAAGTCGCCAAACCAAGCTCATTTGCATTCTTACACTCAACCACACTTTTCTCTCTCCTTAGCCACGAAAATATTAAGTGAATCAGTCACTAGTGTGATCATTAGCAAGCCAGGATCAAGATCATGGATCATAAATCAAGCAGGGAAGCATAATAGAGGTATAAACCCTAATTCTAGAAATCCTTAAAAATTTGTGTTAATGTTGTTGTTTATTGTTTAGATATGTGTTAAATGGGTGTCATTTGATGATCTGGGTTGATAGAACATGGATCCATATCATCTAGATGCTCGAAATTAAAAATTTCAAAAATCTGGAAAACTGGATAAATGTGGTCTGACAATCGAATGTCAGACCCCATAGATCTTTACCTGTTTATAGTTTTGGTTTTTTAAATGTTTGTACTTGTAGTATGTTGTAAGGTCTTCGATCTGAAACTTGAATCAAGCCCAGATCAGGTATGGATTAAAAGTTATTAAAGGTAAAAGTGCGTTGACCGAGCACGAAAACTGTTTATGGAAAACCTAGAAAATTCCCAGATTTCTAGAATCTTTGACAAGCATTTTCTAAGCTTCTAATCTTGCACATGTTTGATATTTAGACCATGTTGTTGTTATATACTTGTAGCCTGTCATGTTAACTACACACTAAAGCTTTTAGACCACCCATATACGTAATAGAAGCATAGATAATCATGGTCAAAGTAGGGTTGACCAACTGCCTTAAACGAATTCTGGAAAACCCAGAAATCGTGAAGAACAAATTTCTGACATGGTTTGACCATGCCAGATCTCACTCATGTGTTTATGTTATTATGATATGATGATAAAGAGTTGTTCATTAACATCTCTACGTCAATTGTGAATCTTTACATCACACAAACTAGATTCAGACTGGAAATTATGAACCTTCAAATTAGGCACCTAAGACTATTCTTCAATTCTAGAAAACCCAGAAATTGAAGAACATGTCTGACAACACTTTTGAGAGTTTAGATATCTCAGATATGATATGTTATGGTCATGAAACTTGATTAAAGTTACAGTATTACATGCATACTACATCATCAATGTCTTAGAAAGCCCATAAACGTTATAACCAAGAAATTAGAGGCAAATTCAAAGCCACTAACTTTGAACTTTGCTCTTGCATTTCAGAAATTTCAAGAAACACTATAAGCGACAGTTACATGTATTATATAGGCCCTTTTATGACAGCATTAATTATAAATTTAGTAATTTTATTAAATAATTAGTATTAAATGGTTTTTAATTATTAAAAATACATAATAAATTATTAAAAATTATTTTAAAGTCCAGAAAATTAGTTTTTAATTATTTTAATTATATTTCATAAATATTTAATATTTTTGGAATATAAGTGGTATTTAATTTATTTAATTATAATATTAAATAAATTATTTAAAAATGATTTTAATACTTAAAAATTATTTAAAATTATATTATGGTATAAGAAAATATTTGAAGTTATTTTAAATGACTTTTGATATTTTGTGATGATTTTCATTAATAAATTATTATTTATGGTAGTTTATTTATTTAATAAATGTATTAAATAAATTATGGAAAAATAGAATTAATGCTTTAAAATTATATGAAAATAATTTAAGTGTTATAAAAATATTTTAAGTTATAAAATATAACTTTTGATATTTTTTCATGAAATATTAATATTTTAATATTAATATCAGTTATATCGGATAATGAATTTAAATGTTTAAAAATCATATAAATATGATTTTAAAGTATTAAATATACTTTATGATATTATAAATATATAATAATATTATGTGCTTTTCATTAATATTTAATATTAAATAAATATTAATGATTAAGGAATTATATGGTATTTAATTCATTTAAATACGATATAAGTGATTGAAAAATTTTGATAAACGATATTAATTATTTGAAAATTATTACAAGTCTATGAAAATTATTTTGATTGCTTAGAAAATTGTCTAATATATTGTTAAGTGTTTAGCCAAAGTTTAATTAAACTTAAACTCGATAAATGTCCGACTAGACCGTTGGGATGTTAGAATTTTGTCGGATTCAACTCGAACTTAACTAGTCTGACTTGATGTTAAGTCTTATGTGCTGTATAGACTGATAGGGTTATGTGTTATGTGTTTAAGTTATTCTATGTATATATATATATATATATATATATATATAACAGTATTATAGTGTGATGATATTATTCTAATATTTGGAGATTGGTATTATCTATATTAGGTCTTTGGATAAAGCTAAGTTATATTTCGTAGCGATAATCAACGGAATAGGCAAGTTTTTCTTAACTCTACTAAGAGTTGTTTCATTCAGATATGCTTATGGTTAATCATTGCTGATTGCCATATAGAATTGTACTCTGTACATATTATATGTATAAGTCAGGTATGAAAGGCTGATCACCTTTATTACCATTCGGTTCAGATATATTTGTTCATGTTTAATACTTGTTCAGTCAAAAGTTTGTTCGTGCTAATTCATAACTACATTGTTGAATTATAGCCATCCTATTATTCAGACTCTTTCAATCATGATATATCCTTAAATAAAATTTAAACTTGTTGGGCAACTTTCATGCTCACCCTTGCTATATCATGATAAAACATTGCAGATTAAGGCGAATGCGTCGATACAAGGAAAAGATAAAGCCAAGCTCAGCTTGGGACTATGTGTGCATCTAGATTTGTAAAAGTAATTTAGTATAATAACATTTTATGTTAGATAGGATATGGAATTGTGTATAAGTTATGGTTACTCGACCTTGGGGAGAGTGTATAATGTTTAATGTATAAACAATTTATGTTTATATCTTCTGCAATAGTTATAGAAATAGTGCACCAGATACGTGGTGATTTAGGACCCGAATTTGGGGTTGCTACATGTACCCATCTGTTCTCAAGGTTGTCTCCAAGATTAGACTGTTGTTGACTTTTAATAGTCTTCATGGCTATCTTTGTGGTTAGTTTGATCTCCCGGAGTTGTCTCTTGGTTTTGGCTTGATCTCCGGGGGTTGTCACACGGGCTTGACTTGAGCTCTCGGGGTTCTTGTTGGGGTTTGGATTTTATCTCCCAGGGTTGTCATCTGGGTTTGATTTGGTCTCCCGGGGTTGTTTCTAGGGCTTGGATTTGATGATTTTGACTCCCAAGGTTGTCTCTGGGAGATAAAAGATGATTTTGCCCTCTTGCAAGGTTAGTAACAGGAATGCAAAATTTTGAGTGTCTACAATAGTTATAAAGTTTCCAAAGTAAACTAAAAATATAGGTTAATTTAAGAAAAGAAAAAATCTCAACAGCTTGTATATACCAACATATATGAGATAACCATTCTAAGTCAAACTAAGATAACATTAATAAAGGAAATAATAAGTTTGTGCAAAATTAGCAACTTAAATAAAGGAGTGAAATAAGTAATATGACAAGACCAACTCTTGACATTACCTTATAAGACTCCTTTTTAATTTAAGGTAGTATATGTTGCCTCCTTTTTAATCTTAACAAAAGGACTCTAACTCATGCAAGCATATATGTCAACAAGTAGTATAGAGTAAGAAAAGTATCGATCCACGGAGAAAGGTTTTAAAAACTAAATTATCATACACCAATTGTATCACTATTTTTGTATGCTTAAATGAATAATTCTAAATCGTAATTAATACTAAAATCAGTTAATAATTAAAAACACAATTCTACTTTAATGAAATCAAATTTGGAAATAAATGGGATTCTAATTTCATTTCATATTTCATCTAAATATTACCATCATGCAAGATTATACATGTATCATGGAAAATTAGCCAAGAGCACAAAAGTAGACATAATCGTTTTTCAATGCATTATGACCTGCTTACATAACCTCCACATGCAATAGAAATCATGTAATCATCAATAAAACCAAAATCACTATATTTCTATTGAAATTGTAGCAATATTGAATTGAAGTCCAAGCTCTTATATTACTACACACGGTGAAACAATATATTTCTATCAAGTTCACGAAATATAAAGCTAAACTTTTCAACCTCATAAACGCATTCTATCATGATTACAACCATACTCAAATGTCATTTTTCAATTCCATATAAGTACATAAAATTAAAGGTGATCAAACATTCATGCAATCCAATCAATCATAACAGAAATTCCAATGATAAACGAATAATCAAGGAATCAGGCAATTAATTATAGATTACATATCAAAATCCGTTAGAATCCCATAATGGAATTTAGTTCATTTCTGAACCGAAAGCCATTATGGGATTATAGTAACACATGGAAAATAAATAAAGCAATTGAAAGAGAAGATAAAATTGATCAAACACAATTGCAGATTATGTTCCAAAGTGCTGTTCAAATCTCCAACAATTTCCAACAAAATGAAATGAGTTATTATTCAATGACTGAATTCTAAAGAAGATGTAGAAAATCTTAAGTGTATTCTCAAATCCTCTTTAAAATTAATTCAAATCATAGAACCTTAGTTCTCTATTGAAAAACTGATAAAAACCAACAACAAACACGTCTGGTACCAACCAGAATAGTTTAGATAGGCTCAAGCGCTTCAAATTTCAAATTTAAAATTAAGTCAAATAACAGCTTCAGATGACTCGCGCGGCCGTGCGAGGTCCCAATACAAAATGGGCGCGGGCATGAGTGTATGCGATTTTTACCTTCAGAGTGATATATGGTATGAAATCCAAATTATTCAACACGTGGCCGCACGACTTCTGTGTTCTGCATAATTGTGTTCTACTGATGTTTCATGTTGTTTTGCTGGTTGTTGCTTGTTCCTCCATCACTGCTCAGTTCCTTATCTACACTCATTTCACATGCCATGACTTCGCTAGTCTCATACCGCCTGCCAATGCCGAGCTATGCCATTTCCTGCATTTTTATTCCATAGGAGTTCTAATTATAAGTAATGCAAAATAAACACAAAATGCAATTAAAAACATACTAAAATCTACTTGAGATGAACATAATTCTCGTTAATTTATATTCAATAAGTAGGTATAAAACTTACTTATCAAATACCCCCAAACTTGAACTATTGCTTGCCCTCAAGCAATGCATACGACATTTAACATTGAAAATATAACTACTTGCTATGCAACTAGATTACGATGCAAATGAGTCTCACATTTTTCCAGTTAGAATAGAATTCCAGTCCAAAATGCCTCAACGAATTATCCAGATTCAAGAATAAAAATTCAAACTAAACTATAGACATAATATCATACACTCAAATAATTCATATATGCTATAAAGATGTCGTGTGTGTGTGTTGTGTTCACCAAAACTTGATTAAAGCAAAGAATACACATTCTAAACTGCTTAAAATAGAAAATTACAGTCTAAATCAAGATTCATGTATACTAATGCAACAAAGACTACTATAACATATCAATACAAACTAAGGTTCATCAATGGGTTTAAACTGCTTTATTTCTACTTACGAGGGAGATTTTCGCTCTTTTCTGCGATGTTTATTGCTATTTTTTTTACATGACTATGCAATGCCTCATTCCATTACGCTAACAATTCTACCCCTTAGCGAGCTTTCAACCAATGACTCATAGAACATAAAAGACCTTAGGGCGCTAGGTGTTAAGACACCCCTACGGGCGTACTTACTCAAGTAACAAAGGCCCCGAAATAAGACTAGCCAAGTTGTTGTTTTTTTTTTAATAAGCATACCCATGTGTCCACAAAGCTTGATTATCAATGTTTTCATAGTTTAAGTTCATTTTCCACACAATTATATTTTTAAAAACCACATTTCTTATCAAGTAATACAACACATAACTCTTATGCCTATAAGTATTTGTGAACACGTCAGTGCAAACCGAAAACATCTAAACAGCATCCATGAATTACATCATGTAAAACATTATATCTAAGCTCATGTTATCCATTATACTCAATAATCCTTCGAAATTCAATTTCATCATTGGCTACACATAACTTCCACAAAGCTAGAAATGTGAGACATGCAACTAAACATATATTGCAACTAAACATATACTAACACAAATAATAATGACTAAAAATAGAAAAATTTTATGCAATTATTAACTAACACATAAACATGCAAAATTTAAACTAACATGCAAACACTACATGCAACTACCCTACTACCCAATACCCCCAAACTTAAAAATATTCATTATCCCAATGAATGAATGTATAGGGTTAGAAGAACTCCCCTACTGCTCAGCTGCACCACCCTCTTCGGGTGGTGAATTCGGTGGTGGAAATGGCACGGTTGTCCCAAATTGTGGCCACTCGAGCATAGTCCCCTGTTACGCAAATGCCTCCGCTAGCGACCTTGTCAAACCCGTAGCAAACGTTGCAAAATTGTCGTACATAGCGTCGATCTTGCGCTCCAACCATTGGAGCTATCGATCCCCAGTAGCAGTAGTGGCCTGGGTTGACGTTCCTGCTTCATCCGTCTTGGAGGGCTACGATGATGGTGTAGACGATGCGGGATGAAGAATAAAACCCTTTCCTCTTGGATTCGAAGTACCCCCTTGCCAGTCTTCAAATCTCGCTATTATAGCATGCATAATGTCTTGGCTTGGGTACTGCAACTGCTCATCTGTCCAACTAACTCCTGCCTTAGCACACAAATAAGTCACTATTGAAGCATGTGGAATACTTCCCGTGGTACTTCCCCGCATATATCTCATCATATTCTAATTAATCAGGTGACCTACGTCGATATCTTTCCCAACAATAATTCCCCATAATATAATTGCTCGTTCCACTATAATCTCATGCTGATGAGAAGATGGCATGAGTTTAGCACACACAAAGAGATTCCAAGCCTTTACATAGCGGTTGAGAGTGGAAGCTGGAAAGGTCTTGGGTTAATTAGTGCCAGGAGTACATGTCCACTGAGTCCCTGGAATATATAAATCAGTTATAACAACGTCCAAGTCTGTCTCCAAACGTTCTGCCTCCACCCAATTCGTTTGTCCAGCTGGAGGGTCGGGTAAATTGAACACTCCACGAATAGCTCTCGGTCTGTAGTCCACTTGAATCCCACGAATAAATGAAAACCCATTCATTGTCTCCTGCACATTTGCATAAAACTCCCGCACAACAGCCATAGGTGCAGCCAATGGTGTAGAGCACACACCATGCCAACACTTTTCCCTAATCATCTGCACTAACTGACCGTCCTGCGCATCGGGCTTGAATCCTCGCTCGCGTACAAATGACTTTCCCATAATTCGGTACTATTATACTTGAGTATCCAAGTTGTCAAACTTAGAAAAATCAACATTATCACTGCTTTGGCTGCTTGCAGAGGATGATTCAGGAGTGTGAGAGCAGGCATGCTCAGGACCCATTTAAAACTAATGAAGAAGAAGAAAACTTGCTTGATATAATCGTAAGTGATATATTCGTTGTACAGAGAACCCCGAAACTTATATTGCACAAACCCACTGAAGCCCTAGTTTTATCAGTGTAGATGTTTAACGTGGGTAGGAGAACTAATACAAATAACATGCAGTAGAGATGAGACATTACACTTTCAATTTGGAACGGTTTGGAAAGGAGGAGTCATGCATGTTGTGGAGAACAAAGAAATACGCTCTCGGTTATTTCAAATGATGGAAGATATTGGGCAAGACACGTCTTTAAAACCCAATTTTTTTTTCAAAATCCAATTGTCGGCAATTAGCTTCCGTGTTCGAATGGGGACATGCCACAGGCGTGTGATTACTCTTTTCTCAAGACATACTAGCAACCTTGGCATGTTTTTCAAATCTTTTCAAGGCGCGGCCACGGGACCCTGCTTCCTGCACTGCCAATCTACATCTCCAATACATCAAAACAGTGATGAATTCATTCCAATACACCTGTATAAACACCAATAAACAATATCAAAGCATGAATTACTGAATAAGCAAGAGTGACTATCTTAATACCATACTTTCTATGCTATGCGCAAACATAATCATATGCATATTCAGCTACTAAAATATTTATGGAAAGCTAATCAAAGTATCACAACTAAGTATGAGAATGAACTAACACAAAGATAATTTAAAAAAAATAAATAAGAGGAAAAAGATAGAACTAATGGGTTGCCCCCCATCAAGCGCTAAGTTATAGTCAATTAGCTTGACTGTCTTTGACTTTTCATGTTGAAAAAAGAATTAAAGTTACTTTTTGTCTGTCAACCTCGCCACCAAAATAATGCTTTAGCCTCTGTCCATTCACCTTAAACGGCTTATCCGGGAACTTATCAAACACTTCTACGGCATCATGTGGAAAAATTGTCTTCACTGTGAATGGCCCTGACCACCTTGATTTGAGCTTCCAAGGAAAAAGTTTAATTTTGGAATTAAACAGCAAAACTCTTTGTCCCGGCTCAAATACTCTCTCTATGATCTTGCGATCAAGCCATTTCTTCACCTTTTCCTTGTATAGCTTTGAGTTTTCATACGCCTGAAGTCTGAATTCATCCAACTCATTGAGTTGAAGTAGGCATTTTTCTCCTGCAGCCTTCAAATCAAAATTGAGTTTCCTAATAGCTCAATATGCCTTATGCTCAAGCTCCATAGGAAGGTGACAGGCTTTGCCATAAACCAGCTGAAAAGGTGACATGCCCAATGGAGATTTATATGTAGTCCTATATGCCCAAACAACATCATCAAGCTTTAAGGATCAATCCTTTCTTGTGGGATTCACAACTTTTTCTAGAATTCTCTTGACTTCACGATTTGAAAATTCTTCTTGGCCAGTAGTTTGAGGATGATAAGCAGTAGCAATGCAATGATTCACCCAATACTTAGTCATCAGAGCTGTGAACTGCTTATTACAAAAATGACTGCCTTCATCACTAATGATAGCCCTTGGAGTCCCAAACCTCGTGAAAATACTCCTCTATAAAAATCTTAGGACCACTTTGGCATCATTTGTTGGAAGAGCTGCCACTTCCACCCACTTTGACACATAATCCACTGCTAGCAAGATATATAGATTTCCACATGAAGAAATAAAAGGGCCCATGGAATCTATCCCCCACACATCAAAAATATCCACTTCGAGGATCGTGATCAATGGCAATTCATTTCTTTTCAAAATGTTCCCGACTCTTTGACATTTGTCACATCTCTAGACGAAACTGTAAGAATCCTTAAAAATTGTCGGCCAATAAAATCCTTCTTGTAACACTCTAGCCGTTGTTCGCTCTCCACCGTAGTGACCACCATATAAAGAAGCATGACTATCCTGCAAAATCCTATATGTCTCACTATATGGGATACATCTCCTTATCATTTGATCAGCACATTGTTTGAACAAATATGGTTCATCCCATATAAACCACTTAACATCATGCAAGAATTTCTTTTTTTGATGACCAAATAAGTCAGAAGGTACCATCTTACTCACCAAGTAATTCGCGTAGTCTGCAAACCATGGTACTTCCCCTTTTACCACAAACAACTGTTCATCTAGAAAGGATTCATTAATTATAATCTTATCATCTGCCTCCCTTCCCGGATTCTCTAGTCGAGATAAGTGGTCTGCCACTTGGATCTCAGTTCCCTTTCTGTCCTTGATCTCTAAATCAAATTCCTGCAACAGTGGTATTCATCTGATCAAACGAGGCTTTGCATCCTTCTTTGCCACTAAGTGTCGAATTGCCGCATGATCCATGTACACTATCACCCGCGTACCAAATAGATACGCTTAGAACATGTCAAAAGCATACACAACTGCCAATAATTCCTTCTCTAT
This sequence comes from Panax ginseng, assembly GCA_020205605.1. Lineage (NCBI taxonomy): Eukaryota > Viridiplantae > Streptophyta > Magnoliopsida > Apiales > Araliaceae > Panax > Panax ginseng. Next base: position 116,088,463 of record CM035129.1, on the reverse strand, counting down.
GGTGGTATAATTCAACTGCGCATCGGTAAGGGTCTTGCTGGCATAGTATATCACATGAAAAAAAAATTTCCTTTCGCTGACCCAAAACAACCCCCACAGCATAATCACTAGCATCACACATCAATTTGAAGGGCAAGTACCAATTTGGTGCTGTAATGACTGGTGCTGAAGTTAACCTCCTCTTCAAATGCTTAAATGCAGACACAAAATCCTCATCAAATTTGAACTGTGCATCCTTCTCCAATAAACTGCAAAGTAGTTTTGTTATCTTGGAGAAGTCTTTAATGAATCTGCGGTAAAAGCCTGCATGTCCTAAAAAACTTCAAACACCTTTTACTGAAGTTGGTGGCGGAAAATTCTCAATAGTCTCTAGTTTAGCTCTGTCCACCTTAAGTCCCTTCTTCGAAACCTTGTGTCCCAGAATTATTCCTTCTTGTACCATGAAATGGCACTTTTCCCAATTCAATACCAAGTTCGTTTCAACACATCTTCTCAAAACCATCATCAAATTATCAAGACATAAATCAAAAGAATCCTCAAATACTGAGAAATCATCCATGAATACCTCCACATTTTGTTCCACCATATCCAAAAAAATAGCCATCATACATCTCTGAAAGGTGGTTGGAGCATTGCACAAATCGAAAGACATCCTTCTGAAAGCAAAAGTACCATATGGACATGTAAAGGTTGTCTTTTCTTGGTCCTCTGGAGTTATAACAATCTGATTGTAGCCTGAATATCCGTCCAGAAGGTAATAAAACTCATAACCCGCTAGTCTATCCAACATCTGATCGATAAATGGCAGTGTGAAGTGATCTTTCCTTGTAGCTTTGTTAAGCCTGCGGTAATCCATGCAGACTCTCCACCCCATTACTGTTCTTGTTGGAATCAAATCATTGTTCTCATTAGAAACCACGGTCATACCACCTTTTTTTTGGTACACATTGTACTGGGCTCACCTATGAACTATCTGAAATCGGATAAATTATGCCTGCATCCAGCAATTTCAATACTTCTGTCTTGACCACTTCCTTTATGATTGGATTAAGTCTTCTTTGTTGCTCCACTGAAGGCTTGCTATCATCTTCCAGCAGGATCTTATGCATATAAAAAGATGGGCTGATCCCTTTTATATCTGATATAGTCCATCCAATAGCTGACTTGAACTCTCTAAGAACTCGTAGCAATTTTTCTTCCTAAAAAGATGTTAGTGCAGAAGAAATAATCACAGGTAATTTTTAATTTTCATTTAAAAATTCATACCTCAAATGGTCTGGAAGTGGTTTCAACTCAAGTTTTGGAGGTGTCTAAAGAGATGGCTTCAATTTCATTGACGATTCTCCAGCTTTCTTCAATGGTTCAACAGGAGTCTTGAATTTTCTGAATTGTGGAGTTGTATCAAGAAAATGAACAAACTCTTCAATCTCCTCATTATCTAATTTTGAGTTTCCAGCAATGGCATTTCTCAATGATTCATGATCCACCAAGCTCTCTACTTCATCATTTTATTGCCTTGAATACGTTGAAAGTGACTTTCGGATCTTGAACATGCATTATGAGTTCCCCTTTTTGAACGTCTATCAAGGTCCTTCCTGTGGCTAGGAATTGTCTTCCAAGTATGATTGGTATACTCCTATCTTCTTCATAATCTAAAATGATAAAATCAGCCGGAAAGATGAATTTATCCACTTTTAGCAAAACATCTTCAACAATTCCCCGTGGATAAGTGATAGACCTGTCAGCAAGCTGTAAAGAAATATTTGTCAACCTTGGAGCCGGCAGTCCCAACTGATTAAATACTGACAAGGGCATCAAATTAATAATTGTCCCAAGATAATACAAACACTTACTGAAACTCATCTTTCCAATTATGCATGGTATAGTAAAACTGCCCGGATCCTTTAGCTTTGTAGGTAATTTACGTTGAAGCACTGCACTGCATTCCTCCGTCAAGGCCATTGTCTTAAAGTCTTCTAATCTCTTCTTCCTTGACAAAATAGCATTCATAAATTTTACATAACTAGGCATCAGTTCCAATTCCACATCGAAGGGTATGTTAATCTGTAGCTTTTTAAAGACCTCTAAGAACTTACTAAAGTGCTTGTCTTCCCTCTACTTATGCAATCTTTGTGGAAAAGGAACCGAAGGGTGAACTATTGGTATTTTATTCATGGGCTTCTCAAATGATCCTTCTTTATTCCTCTCTTCCTGCTGTTGTCCAGAATCTTCATTATTCACTTTCTCAACAGACGAATTTTCTGTCTCGCGCAGCTGCGCGTCCTCCCTTTGTAAAAATGGCGCGGGTGCGCCATGCTGATTTTCTGCAACCTGTAAACCTAAGTGTAATCGCTTGACATTTTTCCTTCCCTTCTCTTCTTGGATTTTCCTCTGTGGTACTTGGCAAAGAACCCTGGGGTCTATTGTTAAGCATGCTCACCATTTGACCCATTTGAGTTTCCAGATTTTTAATAGCCACTGCTTGGCTTTTAATCATCACTTCTATATTTTCAATGTACTTCATCATCATCTCCTCCATCTCTAACTTCTTTTCTTGCTGAGGTGCAGATGGAGTATGATGTTGTTGTTGAGAGAATCCAGGTGGATAGGGTGGTCTTGTTGCAAACTGTTGCTGAGCTGACTGTAGCTAAAATTGGTTATGTGGTTGAAACTTACTTTGTTGATTGCCTTGGTTATTTGACCAACTGAAGTTTGGATGGTTGCGGTTATTTGAGTTGTATGTGTTCTAAAATTGTCTTTGATCCTTCTTATAGTTACTCACATATTGTACAAACTCCGAACTGATAACACATTGATCAGTTGAATGTGACCCTACACAAATCTCACACACAAAGGCAACTTTCTTTGCCTTGGTCTCTATCAACGAATCAATTTTCTTCGCCATGGATGCCATCTGTGCTGACAATTGAGTGATAGCATCCACCTCAAACAAACCTGCAACTTTGGGCTATCGAGTCCTGGCTGTAGGGTTTTGAAAATCATTTGTTGCCATTGTCTCAATAAGGTTATAGGCCTCTTCATAACTCTTCGCCCATAAAGCTCCTCCTGCAGCTGCATCTACAATCGGCCTTGACTGTCATCCTAATCCATTATAAAGTGTGTTGATAACCATCCAATCTGGCATGCCATGGTGTGGACACTTCCTTATCATCTCCTTGTATCTCTCCCAGGCTTCATATAGAGATTCACCTTGTTGCTGCTCAAACTGGGAAATTGTTATCCTAATCTTTGCAGTCTTAGCCATTGGGAAAAACTTGGCTAAGAATTTCTGTGCTAGGTCCTCCCATGTGGTAATAGATCCCGAAGGTAAAGAGTGAAGCCAACTTCTAGCTTTATCTCCCACTGAAAATGGAAACAGTCTAAGTCTAATTGCATCCTCTGTCACCCCGTTGTATCTGAAGATATCACATATTTCAATGAAACTCAACAGGTGCTCAATAGGATCATCTGTAGCAGCACCCCCAAACTATACCGAATTTTACACCATTTGAATAGTTCCCGACTTTATCTCAAAGATGTTGGCTACTATCGCTGGCCTGACTATACTTTACTGCAATCCATTAATATTCGGCATTGAATAATCTCTTAAAGCCTTGTGCTCCTCTCTTTGCTCTTCTTCCGCCATACTAGATGTTGTGGTCTCTAGGCTGCTTGTAAATTTCTACTCACTTTTGTTTTCCAACCTCTTCTGTTAATATTATCCTGAGCAGGTTTTAACTCGGAGTTGGATGACCGCGTGTGCATAAAAATATATACAAGTACTTGAAATACAAACAAAAACAAAAATAGAAATGAGGCAAGATTAGATTTGTCTAAGTCATACAATATAGCTTAAAACTAATGATAATAATAATAAATTTAAACGCCTTTCCCCGGCAACGGCGCCAAAAACTTGTTGCTTCCTTATTAATCTTAACAAAAGGACTCTAACTCATGCAAGCATACATGGGTCAACAAGTAGTACAGAGTAAGAAAAGTATCGATCCAAGGAGAAAGGTTTTAAAAACTAAATTATCATACACCAATTGTATCACTATATTTATATGCTTAAATGGACAATTCTAAATCACAATTAATACTAAATAAGTTAATAATTAAAAACACAATTCTACTTTAATGAAATCAAATTTGGAAATAAATGGGATTCTAACTTCATTTCATATTTCATCTAAATATTACCATCATGCAAGATTATACATGTATCATGGAAAATTAGCCAAGAGCACAAAAGTAGACATAACCATTTTTCAATGCATTACGACCTGCTTACATAACCTCCATATGCAATAGAAATCATGTAATCATCAATAAAACCAAAATCACTATATTTCTATATGAAATTGTAGAAATATTGAATTGAAGTCCAAGCTCTTATATTACTACACACGGTGAAACAGTATATTTCTATCTGGTTCACGAAATATAAAGCTAAACTTTTCAACCTCATAAACGCATGCTATCAGGATTACAACCATACTCACATGTCATTTTTCAATTCCATATAAGTACATAAAATGAATGGTGATCAAACATTCATGCAATCCAATCAATCATAACAGAAATTCCAATGATAAACGAACAATCAAGCAATTAGTCAATTAATTATAGATTACATATCAAAATTCGTTAGAATCCTATAATGGAATTTAGTACATTTCTGAACCGAAAGCCATTACAGGATTATAGTAACACATGGAAAATAAATAAAACAATTGAAAGAGAAGATAGAATTGATCAAACCCAATTGCAGATTATGCTCCAAAGTGTTGTTCAAATCTCAAATAATTTCTAGCAAAATGAAATGAGATATTATTCAATGACTGAATTCTAAAGAAGATGTAGAAAATCTTAACGGTATGCTCAAATCCTCTTTGGAATTAATTCAAAGCTTAGAACCCTAGTTCTCTATTGAAAAACTGATAAAAACCAACAACAAACACTTCTGGTACCAACCAGAATAGTTTAGATAAGCTCAAGCGCTTCAAATTTCAAATTTAAAATTAAGTCAAATAACAGCTTCAGATGACTCGGGCGGCCGCGCGAGGTCCCAATACAAAATGGGCATGGGCGCGCGTGTATGCGATTTTAGCTTCTGAGGTCGATGATGCGTAGGCAAGAAAATCCAACTTTTTCGTTCATTGCATGGCAACCGTGGTTCGCGCACACTTGTGTTCTATTGATGTTTCATGTTGTTCTGCTGCTTGTTGCTTGTTCCTCCATCACTGATCAGTTCCTTATCTACACTCGTTTCACGTGCCATGACTTCGCTAGTCTCATACCACCTGCCAATGCCGAGCTATGCCATTTCCTGCATTTTGATACCATAGGAGTTCTGATTACAAGTAATGCAAAATAAACACAAAATGCAATTAAAAACATACTAAAATCTACTTGAGATGAGCATAATTCTCGTTAATTTATATTCAATAAGTAGGTATAAAACCTACTTATTAGTATATCAATACATATTCTAGACCGGATATAAAATAGAACTTTCGTTAGAACACATGTATAGAATTATAAAACTTGTGGGTTATGAGATACAGATACTTCTATGCAATAGAGAGATTACTAATGGAATGTAAATCCATATTGGACCAACCCAGAAATCAACATATAATAAATTTAAATCAGCCCAGACAATTTTATTAAAATCATAACCCTAATAATATTGTCATCATTAAACTCATAAAATATATAAACAACATTCTCCCCTTTTTTGATGATGACAATACATAAAGCCATTTAATTTATATGATCCCCTAACTCTATGACTCCCCAAAAATTTATGCCTACAAAAGAATCATTCAATCTGTTATGAAAGACAATAATATGTCGAACCAAAGTAGTTAAATCATAATTATTTTGCTCAATATTACTTGTGCTTACCCCATTTACCCTTTGATGTGTATGATCCATCCTAGTTCTATATTGTTATGAGTTGGCTGCCATGTTTGTAGTTAAGTTCCTTATAGCTTCTAGAGTTTTATCTACTAGAGCTCATCCACTTGTTTCATTAATCATGCTTCTATCCTTTGGTAGCCACCCTTCATAGAAGTACTGTATCAGGTGATGATCATTAATCTGATGAGGTGGACAACTAGAACATAACTTTTTAAATCTTTCCCAATACTCATAACATGTTTTCGTACTAAACTGTCTGATTACACATATCTCCTTCCTTATGTTAGAACCTCTCAAAGCAGGAAAATACTTTTCCAAGAATAGTTTTTGCATATCAGTCCATGGTCGTATTTAATCGATGAAAAATACTTTTGTTTGTTCATAGACAAACCTTACTTTCACAACCGTACCAATTACTTGGCATAGGATAGCGTTAAAATTTCTATATAGAAAGATATGAATATCAATCAATCTATATCTTACGAGTAGTCTAGCCAAGTTATATCTGGCATTGACTCTTTCTTTAAAATCAGTCATGCAATTCAGTACAATGAATCACATAAAACGTGACTAACTTGAAAGTCAGACAAGCGTTAAGAAAACTTGCCTTTCAGCGTCTTCAAATAACTTAATCGACTGACCACAACCTTTACTGAGAATCTACATGATATATTCAAGATAAAGACAATCGTAATTAGCTATCAAATAATTATGCACATTGTTCCTACCAACTTCTTTCTCTTCTATGTCTTTGTTAACTTAATATCATTAATAAAGTCAACTTGACTTATTACCCTTCGTCCCAGCTTATTAACCATATTACGTTATTAACCGGACTCTATCATCATTGGCAAAGTACCAACGTTATTTCCCGACTAGGTTCATTGATAACACTTTATGATCTTTATTCATAACTTACTAACATACATTCAATTCTTAAGTTTCAATACCATATACCTTAGTATAGGTAGTATAGGAATAGTTTCAGTACACTTATGAAGTGCATAAACTTTACTCTTCTAGGTCTCTAAACAATTACAGTTCAAACCTAAGTCATTCAACAAATACCTTGCACCAAGGCCATGCATGTGAACTTTATATTCAAGACTGGCGATCTGCGCGCCAATTAGCCTTGCCGGTCTGTGTCCCGTTTCTGTGTGCGGTATGAGACTTCCTTCTATCGGTGGCCATTGCATGCCACATTTTAGTAGCTAATTACATTTGTCTTGCGGTGTGTTAGCGCAACATTTTGACTGCTCAGCCTGGGGCCAGACCTCAAGCATCAAAATTTTTTGACAGGAAAAATTTTTAGTGAGCTTCTCAGATCCATAACTTCTTCGTTATAAGTTCGATTTGGTCCATTCAAAAGCCTACACGTCATAATTGACATACTCTACGCGTTCATATAAGAATTCGACACTTTCGAATCCGTTAACTCAAAATTCACTATTGAGTTCATTTTCTAAGTGTTCGTAAACGTTAATGAGCGTTCAATGCTCGTTTTCTTCATTTTAAGTCGGAATCTGACAATTCTTGAGTCCACGACTCTTAAATACCCTATCTCACGTGCTGACATTGAAAAACAACATTTTCAAGTCTCACGGTAACTTTCGACCACCATTCCAGAATTTCAACGTTTTTCGACGTTTAACGTCTATTTCTGTGAAATTCGCCATAACTTCGTTACTAAGGTTCTCTAAGCCAAATCACATGGAATACTCCATGGATTTCATATCTACATCCTAACCAAACAAGATGCACATATTTACGTATTAATGGAGTTCAATTGTTTATCAACAATCAATCTCAACAATCAATATTTTCATGATTTTAAGCTATAACAACCCTTATGATTTTCATTTACGCATGACTTATAAAGTTTTTAAAAATTACAAGTCATCCTTATTCATCCATACTACACATTCTCCACCAATCTATGATTCTTCATACTTCAAGAAATCAAAAGAGATGGAACTACTATTAAGAAATATTACCTTAACGATCTTTGTGTTCTTGATAAACTTCTAATGAAAAAGCTTCAAGGTAGAAGAATGGTTTAAGTCTAGCTCTTTTTCTCTCTTAAATATATTGGTTGAGTTTTGGAAAAACATCAAATGGCCAACATAGGCTTCCTATTTATATGAAAATAAGAGGAATGGCTTTTTGGTCAAATGTCCCACCTCCTTACTATTCAACACTTTGTCACCAAGTAAAATACTTTGTGACCAAGTGATTATATTGCCTTGCACACCAAGTGGCCGGCCCACCATGCCCATGGGTCATCCCCATGGGTTTTACCCATTCGGTGACCCACTGGTTCGATCCACGGTTCAGTTTTTCTGGCATTAGGCTTAACCAATCTAATATTGGGCCTTGACTTGGGCTTAACACAATAATCCCTTGGGCTTGCTCATTCAATTGATTGGACTAATCATAATCCAACCCAAATGAATTAACCTTAAGTCTTAACTTAATTCTATAATACTAATCATATTCCATAAGTATAATTCACGTATTCTCTCCGTATAATACTAGTACGATAATAGTATTGTACTCCATATTAACTCATCGTATTATACATAGATACTAAATAGTATCATCCTAGTATAACACACACATTAACAATAACGAAATTCCTTCTACGCATTTCATTTCCTTCTCGAAAATCATTCTACTCAACCCTTAGGTTTTAAGTCCGTGGGCGAAAACTGCGTTTGCCATAAATGAAATATTATTAGATATTTCATCTCATCTCGATATTCTATCATTACGCGTTTCTCAGAATTTCAAAATAATTCCCCGAGTAGAATCGGATGAATAGTGTTTTTACGGGAATTTCTCAGAAAACATTTATTTTTGTCTCAAAAATTCTAAACAATTAATTCTAGCACGTAGCCAGATTACTAACCACATAAACACATTCTAGGTCATAGAACGACCTTCACATAGCTTACTCACAAAATAAATCAATTAAACACATTTAGATTTATTTAAATCTAGTTCTTTTTCTAACTTTTGTACATATTGATCTTTCATGTCAGCCTAAGAATCATGTGATCACAGATTTAGCCTCTGAATCTAGATTCGGTTCCCAAGATGGACATTTATCAGTTGCAGCCAGCTTGTAAATTATCTACGGTGTCTGTATATCCTTAGATGGCTCTCGTGCCCACAAGGAGTTTGGCATTGCTATGTATCTTATTTTCTCGAAGATGCCTCCCATCTCAAAAATAAAAACAATCAAGCCGAACATATAATAAAATAGAAGTATCAAAGGCCTCAATTACTATGGAGCATAAGGGTTTGAAAAACCAATTTTCCAAAACTTCATTGCTATATCTTGTTAAAATTAAACTTTTATACAAAAGTCAAACCCTTTGTATATAGGTGAAAATGAGGCATAACACTACTTCCAGACAGTTGCACATAGGCCCAACTCACAGACACACATAAGAACATAAAAGTTAAATGAAAAGTGGCGATAACCGTGTTTTCACGGAAGTCGTGGGGTGCCTAACACCTTCCCTCTGTTTAATCAAGCCCCCGAACCCTAACAAGTCTCGGTTTCTAAGACTAGTTAAACAGTGTTCAATCATTAAGTCTTTGTGCAAACCTTTTTTGGTTGAGTTGGTACAACCATTTTAAATTACCAACTGGCGACTCTAAAAGTCAAATCATCAACATATACATGTCGGACTTTTTCAACTTGTTTTTTCAAACAAAACTCACCTAAAATGAGAAAACCAAAAGACAAGCATAGAAAAGGACAAATAACCCTGACGTCGACATGTGACGACTCTGTTGGGGAATCTAGTAAGAGGGCTTAAGCCGCTATTCAAGCTTTTCAAAACATTTATTTGCTTTTGTGTGAATACTGCATTTACATTAAATGGATGTATACTAATGCTTTATTTACTGCACTTTAGTGCTTCACAGCATATCTGCATGTGATATTATTGCTTCGCACATGTCGTCATTTCCATACAGTGAGACACGATGTATGTGTATGTATGTTGTGTGATTCCTCCACAAGGAGGCTAACCTATCGGTGTTTGATTATTGGACTCAAGGGAGACTAATTCCGTGAGGCTCAAGAAAGGCACCACCCAGATTTTCTCCAGTTGAAAGATTGGATTAACTTCTCATCGAGTAAATTGCGATGATCTGGGAACCTTGATGCCAAGAAGCCACGAGAGTAGCCTAAGATAGGTCAGCCTCTGATAAACCAAACGCGGAGGGTAGTCTTTTCATGCCTTCACATTTTAATTACTTGTAATTTCATTTCCATGTCAATCTCAATGTAATGGAAAATATAAAGGAATATGTGAACATGCATATCAAAAACTGTCATGATCTCCTGTCATTAAAAAACTGACATCAGTTTTGTAGGATAATACTCCCAAAAATTGGACACATTACATAGCATGTTACATTACTATATTTCCCCAGACTAAACTTCATAAGTCTTTTTGTAGGGCAATGATTGGTCCAATTACCCGTTCACGGTCCAAAAAGGCACTAAGCCTACAACCAGACATGGCTACAAGTTGCCAGCCTAATCCTACTCCTGTCTCTTTCGAGGAGTTCGAAGGATTAAGTAATTAAATAATAGAGTTGGTTGTTCTGCTCAAAGAATTGCACAAATTAACTTAGGGTCCATAAATACCCATCCACACAGAACCCTCTGCATATGAAGGAATCCAGGGTCCGGGCAGAGAAGTTTCAGCACCTGAGTCTTAAATTGAAAAGACCAACAAAACCCTTGAAATCACCCATCTTAAAGAAGATCAAGACACTGGTAATATTTGGAAGAAGGTTCTACAATGGAAGAGACCATTTGGTCCATCAAAGGGATTGGAACACGCGGAAGTGTTTCATATTCAGACCTTTGCATCTTCCCCGGGGCTCATTATCCGGAGAAATTCAATATCCTGATTTTGAGAAATATGATGGATTGGAAGATTTTTACACCCACTTAAAAGTGTTCATTGGAGAGCTCAGATCCAATGCCAAGAATGAAAAGCTCAGAATGCAGCTATTTTAAAAAAGTTTGACTAGAGAAGCTAGAGCATGGTACACCAGATTGGATAACTCCAAAATTCACAGTTGGGAGGAGTTAGCCCATGCTTTCCTCAGTCATTACATCTTTCAAACTTAGATAGCTCCAGACCAGAGCGAAATTACCAAGGTCAAGAAACAAGTCAATGATTCATTCAGAGAGTATGGACAAAGATGGAGGCATTTTGTGACGCCCCCAAAATAGGTATACATCACCCATTCTGAGTTGTCAATACATGCTACAGAAACAACTACAACTTTATTAATACAACCATAAAACTGTGAGTTTAAATACAAATATTATCTTCTAGACAATATCTATACCCAAATAAATCCCCATCATAATTATTGATACATTATTTTACAAAAATGGTGAGGACTACTAAACAACTCTCTCTAGAACCTTCATTCCATACCCCGACTAGTACTCGCTACATTCTCGCCTCCTGAGAAGAAAAATGGAACAAAAAAGGAAAAGGGTGAGCTCAACTAGCCCAGTAAGGAATATTATGACTAAGATAATATACAACAAATTATCGTTAGTCTTCAACTGGGAAAAATCTGAGAGAATACATTAAACAACAAGTTTTAGATCAATATTCGCATCGGAAAATATTAATTCATAGAAGAGTTACGTAGAGGATGAAATCTACTAATATCTATGAATTTAACAGTCAATCATCATTATTTTATCCCTATAACATCAATCAATATTCATCTTGAATCAAATATTCATCTTTGCACCACAGGCCAAAGATATTCATCAGTCGGTCATGTTCATCTTTGCACCACGGGCCTAAGATATTCATCAAGAAATCATTCATCTTTGCACTACAGGCCAAAGATATTCAGTAGTATCATCATTTAAGACTGAGGATGATGAAAAATATTTTAAAGAAATGAATCCAGTGAAACAAAAGAACAAGTATTACGGATTCGTATTTCAGCTATTTCATGTCCAAAAATACCTCATAAATAATCATAGTGGTGTAAAATTCAAGAATGATCAAAACATGGATACAATCAAAGCTAGTATCCACAATAGATATTTTGGACGAAAAGGAAAATTTTATTTTTCTGTGAATAGTGCCGTATTCATGAATAGTGTCGTATACATGAATAGTGCCGTACACGTGAATAGTAACTCCGACACCAAAAGTTCTAAATTTGATAAAAACTTCAGATCAATATTTCAGCATAATGATATTGAAGAAATAATATCATTACAAAAAAAATAATATCCTTTACCTCACAAAGACGATACTTCGATGAAAAACTCGGATCTGAAAATCGAAAGGAACTTGCAACCGTATAACAACCCTCAAAGTATACTCACAAGAATACGCTCATATATATCGAGAGAAATAGAGAGAAAACTTGGTTTCGGTGTGATTTTCAATTCTAACCTAACCACCCTATTTATAGGAAAATGCTTAGAACACCAAAGTAGAAAATTGAATATAATAATATTATTTATAAACAAAATTCCTTAGCCCACCTTTGAAATCTGATTTCAGCCATAGCACATGTTAAATGAGGTTCACAAACTCAACAAAAATGTTTTTCTCAAAATAATTAATTAAAACTCCCAAAAATCAATTATTTCGGAACTCCGAAACTTCAATAATTCATAATAAATAGCCATTTTATCAGATAATTCGAATCTCGCGTTTTTTTATAGGAAATTCAATTTTCTACAACTTTGCAGAAGAAAGTTTTTCCAAATTCCAAATACAAATTGACCGAAATTCACAAACGGGCAATTTTACAATTTATAATCAATTTTCGGTCAAGAAATGGGTCCACCAACACACAAAACATGTGTTAAACATTTAATCCAACAAAAATACTCTTCCTCCTCATTTATTCATATATCCCACATTTATTGTAAAAATATCACCATTAATATATTATTAAAATAATATATTTAAATGAATTATTTTATCAGAAAAAGATAAAATATTAATTTTCAACAATTGTCACATTAAAAATTTTCTCCATTTATATCCTCATAAAACCAATATTTTTCTCATCATATAAATCAATAATTAATTATTCACAAATAATATTACAGAATCAAATTATTGACAACCAGCTAGTTCCTAGGAAGAGGGCTTTCAATAAGGATCTCTCCTTCTTGGCAAGCAATTAGATGACCAAACCTCTTCTTAGGCAGAACTTTCTAGACATTGCCAATAATGTTATCTAATAATATTATTAGGATAATATGAATTATTGCTCAGATAATAGAAAATATCGTGGAGTGACAATTATTAAAACAAAGAATATTAAATATCAACGCATCAATTATTGAATCAATAAAATCTTGAATAAAGAACTCATCGTAACAATTATTGAGTAGTGCCTTCTTACGTAAGAATCAATAATTGGTGCAATCTGGTATAACTCTTGTGCAACAACTCAGACATCGTGTTTTAACCAACGGGTATTCCAACAAGATTGATTGAATAACTACTTCAATTATTTATAAACAACTTATTCTTGTCGTTTTCTTCCTCCAATCGCTTTCCGTTATGGGGCCCACACATGGTTTCATGCCGTCGCATTTAATATTCGCACGACAGTAAGAATATTCCACAAATATTTTATAACCACCTGCTTATTTGAAATATTTACATATTTTACCCATAACTATCCATATTAATCACATCAACCCTTACTATTCAAAATAATAATTAGAGGAAATTAAATTTCATTTATTAATAATTTGGGGTCTTACAACCTCCCCTCCTTATGAAATTTCGTCCTCGAAATTGACGTACGTACCTCGTGTTTCGAAAAGGTGAGGATACCTCGCTACTCCCAGGTCATTTCTTCAATAGCATGGTTCCTCCACAAAACTTTGACTTGTTGTATGACCTTTGTACATAAGACATGCTCCTTCCTATCCAAAATCTTGAAAGGTACCTCCTCGTACGTTAAGTCTTTGGCAATCTCGTCCGGTTCTAACTCAATAACGTGGTTCGGGTCGTCCACATATTTACGTAACATCGGTACGTAAAAAACGTTATAAACACGCGACATACTTGGCGGTAAAACGAGTCTATAGGCCACAGTTCCTATTCGATTGAGAATTTCAAATGGATTAATAAATCGAAGGTTTGAGCTTTCCTCACATAACCGATTCTCGCTTTTGGAATAACAACTTCTTGCACCTCCTTCTTCATATTCATCAGCTCCGGTGTGTAGCCTGAGCGATTTTAACTTTATCAATAAAAGTCGGTTCTACTTGTATATCATCACGTGAGTCCCTAGAGTCTTTAACTCTATATCTATCATTTGTAAGTTATATAAAATGGGTCTTTGACAATATCACATTCGTACTCGTATACGATCTTTTACTCAACACGTCAGCTACCACGTTTGCTTTTCCAGGATGGTATGGTTAGAACATGTGCCAAAATAAGTCTCCTTTTGAGTTCTTCAAAGCTCTTCCCACATTCCTTGCTCCATTCGAATTTTGTATCTCTACGAGTCAGCTGAGTTAATGGAGTAGCGATTCAAGAAAATCTTTCCACAAAATCTTTGATAATAACCAGCTAAGCATAGAAAGCTATGTATTTCGATTACTGACTTAGGTTGCTCTCAACTGTGACTCATATCCAAATCTTGGATAGCACGTCACAATGACACCTATCAGTTTACTACCGCACGAATATGGCGTTCCCTACGGAGAGTCTGGCTTCAGTGTATTCCATAAAGGAAGTCACCAGATAAAGGCTCGGGTACCAAATTCTATAGTTGAATTTTTAACTCCTGAAGTTTAATAGGAGCCATGAGATTTTAGAAATGGGTTTTGTATTGGGTTCAAAGTCGATACAAAATTCAATATCACACTTTGGGAGTAAGCCAAGAAATTCTTCAGGAAATACGTCAGGAAAAATCAATAACAACAGGAATATTATTCAAATCTGACGTGTCTTTATTCAAATCCATAACATGGACTAAGAAAACTTGACATCTGTAATAAACGAATGACTTCATGGCTTGATATGAAAATATTTGACTACAATGATTTGATTGCTTGAATTCGAATAACAGGTTGCTTAGGAATACGAAAACTAACAACCTTACAAAAGTAATCAATTTCGGCATGATGAGTAGTTAACCTTAAAATCACATCAAAAGCAAATATCTCTATAGAAATAAGGTTAACAGGTAATGTGATAGTGCTAACCTGAATCAAACAAGATTTCTAAACAACGGATGTAATGAAAGTTTCTCCTAACGGAGTCTCCATAAATAGGTCAAAGTCTAAACATCCCCTCGTTCATCATCTGCTCGGTGGTGTTGTTCACAGGAGGAACATTGCCAGCCTGTTGCACGTTCTCCTCGTTGGTGAGTACAGGCGTCTCCACGGTCTCATTTCCACTGTTAATATTCTCAGTCGACATTCTCAAATACTGTCATAAAACAAGGGTTAATTAAGGAAATCAATATATCACATAATATTCCTATATACTAACCAACTAACAAATAAGCCGATTTCAGCCAAAGTAGACCTATATACACCAAAGTAGAAAATTGAATATAATAATATTACTTATAAACAAAATTCTTTAGCCCACCTTTGAAATCTGATTTCAACCATAGCACATGTTAAATGAGGTTCACAAACTCACCAAAAAAGTTTTTCTCAAAATAATTAATTAAAACTCCCAAAAATCATTTATTTCGGAACTCCGAAACTTCAATAATTCATAATAAATAGCCCTTTTATCAGAAAATTCGAATCGCGCGAGTTTTTATAGGAAATTCAATTCTCTACAACTTTGCAGAAGAAAGTTTTTCCAAATTCCAAACAAAAATTGACCGAAATCCACAAACGAGCGATTTTACAGTCTATAATCAATTTTCGGTCAAGAAATGGGTCCACCAACACACAAAACATGTGTTAAACATTTAATCCAACAAAAATACTCTTCCTCCTCATTTATTCATATATCCCACATTCATTGTAAAAATATCACCATTAATATATTATTAAAATAATATATTTAAATGAATTATTTTACCTGAAATAGATAAAATATTAATTTTCAACAATTGTCACATTAAAAATTTTCTCCATCTATATCCTCATAAAACTAATATTTTTCTCATCATATAAATCAATAATTAATTATTCATAAATAATATTACAGAATCACATTATTGACAACCAGACAGTTCCCAGGAAAGAGGGGGCTTTCCAATAAGGATCTCTCCTTACTGGCGCACAATTAGATGACCAAACCTCTCCTTAGACAGAACTTTCTAGATATTACCAATAATGTTATCTAATAATATTATTCAGATAATATGAATTATTGCTCCGATAATAGAAAATACTGTACAGTGACAATTATTAAAACAACAGTAATATAAAATATCAACGCAGCAATTATTGAATCAATAAAATACTGAATAGTAACTATTGTAACAATTATTGAGTAGTGCCTTCTTACGTAAGAATCAATAATTGGTGCAATACCGTGTGCATCTTTGTGCAACAACGCCAGACATCGTGTTTTAACCACCGGGTATTCCAACAGTATTGACGGTAACAACTACGTCGTTATTTATAAACAACTTATTTTTGTCGTTTTCTTCCTCCAATCGCTTTCCGTTATGGGGCCCACATATGGTTGCGTCGTCGTACGAATATTCGCCGACAGTAAGAATATTCCACAAATATTTTATAACCACCTGCTTATTTGAAATATTTGCATATTTTACCCATAACTATCCATATTAATCACATCAACCCTTACTATTCAAAATAATAATTAGAGGAAATTAAATTTCATTTATTAATAATTTGGGGTCTTTCACATTTGGCTGCTCAAGTTATCCCATCTATGAAAAAGTTTGAAATGGTGATGACCTTCATAGATATTCAAGAAGCTCCATTTTATGAGAGGGTCTTAGCTGGAATAGGAAAACCATTCTCAGAAATGATTAAGCACGGAGAAATGGCAAAAATGGGATTGAAGTCTGGGAGGATTCAAGACCTCGCCGCATTAAAAGTCGTAGCTGAGCATATCCAATCTGGAAGTTATGGGAACAACCCCCAAAGGGTCCATAAGAAGAAAGAAGAGGATGTTTTCTTGATACTACAAGGACAAAAAGGTAATTAAAACTTGCCTATTCAGAGGAGAAATTACTCCCCTTTTCAAGCTCAGTCTTCAAATTCTCCCTTACCAAAGAGTGGAGAAGTTAATCGCTCAAGAGTGTTCATACTATGATGCCCCAAAAATAGGTATACATCACCTAACCCATTCTGAGTCGCCAAATACATGGTACAGAAAATAACTACAACTTCATTATTATAATTGTCGTGCAAAATATGACAACACATATACTGTGAGTTTTAATACCAACTGTGAATCTCATCCCTTTACTTTGATAGCACCTCACATTGATATATTACATAAAGGTACAATCAATAACTGTTTTAGAAATTAAAATCTTTGGAAAATGCTCAAGGAAACCTTCGTACATGGGAGGCCATGCATCTAAGTTATAATAAATATCATATGACTCGAGAATTATCCTTTGTTGACCCAATATACCCCAAAGAAAAATGAGAAGATTGCTATCATGTTCTTTCCAATGGTGAGTCTTCTCTTGACATATAATTATCTCCATTATCAATAGCCTTCGTCAGTAATAAATCGGAGATTTAGAACATATGGTAGATGACAGAACTTTTCAACCATAGTTGCAACAGAATGAGCAATCCATTAGATGAGTCAAATAGACCATAAGGTCTATTATCTTATCCATGTTAAAAGTCCACCAACAATGTTTTATCCCTATAACATCAATCAACAGTTTCTGTCCACAATCACGTGTATAACTCATAATCATAATTGTTATTCTAAATTACTATTCTCATCCAGGACGAAGATAATTTTCATCACATGTCTTTACCTGAAACATCAAAGATCATGGTTATACCAAATCATAGTTCTTGTTCATAATCATACTAATAAATTCATCTTTGCTCTATTGGCCAAAGATATTCATCAATAGTTCATCTTTGCACTACATGCCAAAGATATTCAACAACAAGTCATCATTGCACTACGGGCCAAAGATATTCAACAACAGGTCATCTTTACATTACGGGCCAAAGATATTCAACAACAGGTCATCTTTGCACTACGAGCCAAAGATATTAATATCTCAAAGAAATATATAATCATTTCAGAATTTATATAAACAATAATTATAACCATGTTGATCAATTCACCTTTACACTTAAGCTAAAGATAATCGTTTATAAATTCAATGGTCATGATTATACCAGTCAACAATTTATCTTTGCATTACTGGCCAAAGATAACCCATAGTCACGATCATACCAATAATCTACCCATCTTTACACTTAAGTGAAAGAGAAATTCCATCACACGGGTTATAAAATTATTATATATGATAACAAAAATAAAATGATCAAAACATGAATTTAATTTCAAGAGTAAGATTCATAAATCAATGATAATTTGGTCCGAAAAAGAAACCAATTTTATCATGAATAGTACCCTGTGAATAGTAACTCGTGAATAATAACTCGTGATTAGTAACTCATGAATAGTAACTCATGAATAGTAACTTGTGAATAGTAACTCAGGAATAGTAACTCATGAATAGTACTCTGTATTCATACATAGTATCGTATACTTAAATAGTGTCATATACATAACTAGTGCCATATACATGAATAGTGCTGTATACGAGAATAGTGTCGTATACATGAATAGTAACCCCGACACGAAAAGGTAAAAATTTCACAATAAAATTCATATCAATATTTCGGTATAATGATATCAAAAGAAAGAATACCATTTACGAAGAAAATAACATCCTATACCATCCCTTACCTCAAAAGAACAGTATTTCTGACTAGAATATCGGATGTAATGCTGAAGGAAACTTGCACTGAATAGTAACTCTCAAAGTATCTAAATACTCAAAAAATACGCTCGATAATATAGAGAGAGAAAGCTTATGATTCTGGTGTGATTTTGAATTCTAACTAAGCACCCTATTTATAGGAAAATAATAGAACGCCAAAGAAGACTAAAATAATAAAATATTATTATTATTTTTTCTCTTCTACGCACACCATTGAATAGCCCACCACATTTGAAAAATTAGTTCAACACATTTAATCAACAAAGGACAAAAGTGGGTCCCACCCATAATTTTAATAAAAATATTTAATTTCTGAAACTTCAATAATTCATAATATATAGCCCTTTTATCAGAAAAATAAAAAATTTATGTTCATTTCATAAAAAATTAAATTCTCTACAACTTTGTAGCTTTAAGGTTTTCCAAATTCCAAATACGGACGATTTTTAATACATCCATTCCGATAAAATACTGATAAAATACCTCAGCATTAATTCCTTCATTTATATCCACACAAAATAAATATTTCCCTATCCATCCACATAAAATAAACATTTCTTTATCATATAAATTAATAATTAATTATTCTCAAATAACATTACAGAATCACAATTATGACAACCAGGTCGTTTTTAGGAAAGAGGGTGCTTTCCGATAAGAATTTCTCCTTACTAGCGTGCAATTAGGTGACCAAATCCCTTTCCTAGACTGAACTTCCTTAGACATTGCCAATAATGCTATCTAATAATATTATTCAAATAATATGAATTATTGATCTGATAAATGGAAATATTGTGCAGTGACAATTATTGAAACAACAACAATATAAAATATCAACGCAGCAATTATTGAATCAATAAAATAAAATATTGAACAGTAACTTCTGTAACAATTATTGAGTAGTGCCTTCTTACGTAAGAATCAATAATTCAAAAATACCGTGCAATACCATGTGCTATTGTGCAACCACGCGTATTACTGTATTTTAACCACCAGGTAATCCAACAGTGTTAACGGTAATAATTACGTCATTATTTATAAAAACTCAAACTTGTCGTTTTCTTCATCTGATAGTTATTATGTTATAAGGCCTATAAATGGTTGCGCCGTCGTACGAATATTCTTCGACAGCAAGAATATTCCACGACCAAACGAATATTCCCTAACTATAATGAGTATTTTATAACCACTTGCTTATTTAAAATATTTACATATATCACCCTTAACTTTAACCTTTTATCAATTTAACCATTTACTGAATAGTAATTATAAGAAAAATTGAGTACTTTTATTTCATTAAATTCGGGGTCTTACAATCTCCACTCCTTATGAAATTTCATCCCTGAAATTTACGTACCTGGTATTTCAAAGAGTTGAGATTACCTTGCTTCCATTTCAGATTCTATCTCCCCGGTCATCATGACTTCTCCATTGCTCATCTCCTGTATTTCAGATATCATTCTAGAATACAGCTTCAAAATAAGGGTTAATTGACATATCACAATTTGTCAATTTATCAAGTAAGAAATTTTGACTTAGGTAAGTCACATACTAGCGAAGTATATCACTCGTCTCTCCCCTCCTTGTTCTAGACTCAGATATCCGCCAGCGACCATATCCCTAAGCTCTAATACCAACTGTGACGCCCCCAAAATAGGTATACATCACCTAACCCATTCTGAGTCGCCAAATACATGGTACATAAAACAAATACAACTTCATTATTATAATTGTCGTGCAAAATACGATAACACATATACTGTGAGTTTTAATACCAACTGTGAATCTCATCCCTTTACTTAGATAGCACCTCACATTGATATATTACATAAAGGTACAATCAATAACTGTTTTAGAAATTAAAATCTTTGGAAAATGCTCAAAGAAACCTTCGTACATGGGAGGCCATGCATCAAAGTTATAATAAATATCATATGACTTGAAAATTATCCTTTGTTGACCCAATATACCCCAAAGAAAAACGATAAGATTTATATCATGTTCTTCCAAATGGTGAGTCTTCTCTTGACATATAATTATCTCCATTGTCTCCAATTGAGAATTATATTTCAACCAAACTCCAAGATTATATAGGTAGTGCTCGTAGATATAATCAGTAAGTGGATGTGCACAACCCTGTCTTATGATAACATGAAGTCGTAGGTCATTAGACATCTTGTATGATAGTGGCAAAACACCCTTCCAAAGTTGGGTCCACATCACCCTATTCGGTTCACCAAAATTAACGGTTAAAATGACGTATAAAATACGACACACTTATTTAAAATTCTCAAAAAATTATTTCCATACTGTTTTAGAGGAAACCTCAATAGCTATAGACCATCGTACTATTCCCCTGTTACCCCCGCTCGACCCAGCTACACTCTTATTACCTGAAAGGAATTGTGAAACAAAAGGGTGAGCACAACTAGCTCAGTAAAGAATATCATGACTAAAGATAGTTAAATTATCAATAGCCTTTGTCAGTAATAAATCAGAGATTTAAAACATATGGTAGATGATAAAACTTTTCAACCATAGTTGCAGTAGAACGAGCAATCCATTAAAAGTGTCAAATAGACCATAAGGTCTATTATCTTCTCCATGTTAAAAGTTCACCAACAATGTTTTATCTCTGTAACATCAATCAACAGTTTCGGTCCACAATCACGGGTATAACTCATAATCATAATTGTAGTTCTAAATTCCTCTTCTCATCCAGGACAAAGATAATTTTCATCACCTGTCTTTACCTGAAATATCAAAGATCATTGTTATACCAAATCACAGTTCATGTTCATAATCATACTAATAAGTTCATCTTTGCACTACAGGCCAAATATATTCATCAACAGTTCATCTTTGCACTACAGGCCAAAGATAATCAACAACAAGTCATCTTTGCACTACGGGCCAAAGATATTCAACAACAGGTCATCTTTGCATTACGGGCCAAAGATATTCAACAACAGGTCATCTTTGCACTACGAGCCAAAGATATTAATATCTCAAAGAAATATATAATCATTTCAGAATTTATATAAACAATAATTATAACCACGTTGATCAATTCACCTTTGCACTTAAGTTAAAGATAATCGTTTATAAATTCAATGGTCATGATCATACCAGTCAACAATTTATCTTTGCACTACTGGTCAAAGAGAACCCATAGTCACGATCATACCAATAATCTACCCATCATTACACTCAAGTGAAAGAGAAATTCCATCACCAGGGTTATAAAATTTTTATATATGATAATAAAAATAATATAATCAAGACATGGATTTAATTTCAAGAGTAAGATTCATAAATCAAGGATAATTTGGTCAGAAAAAGAAACTAATTTTATCATGAATAGTAACTCGTGAATAGTAACTCATGAATATTAACTCGTGAATAGTAACTCATGAATACTAACTCATGAATAGTGTCGTATACATGAATAGTAACCCTGACCCGAAAAGGTAAAAATTTCACAGTAAAATTCATATCAATATTTCGGTATAATGATATCAAAAAAAAAATATCATTTACAAAGAAAATAACATCCCTTACCATCTCTTACCTTAAAAGAACATTATTTCTGAATAGAATATCAGATGTAATGCTGAAGGAAACTTGCACTGAATAGCAACTCTCAAAGTATCTAAATACTCAGAAAATACCCTCGATAATATAGAGAGAAAAAGCTTATGATTCTGGTGTGATTTTCAATTCAAACTAAGCACTCTATTTTTTAGGAAAATGCTAGAACGTCAAAGGAGACTAAAATAATAAAATATTATTATTTTTTTTCTCTTATACACAGACCATTGAATAGCCCACCACTTTTGAAAAAATTAATTCAGCACATTTTATCAACAAAGGACAAAAGTGGGTCCCACCCATAATTTTAATAAAAACATTTAATTTCCAAAACTTCAATAATTTATAATAAATAGCCCTTTTATCAGAAAAATACAAATTTTATGTTTGTTCCATAGAAAATTAAATTCTCTACAACTTTGTAGCTTTAGGTTTTTCCAAATTCCAAACAAAAAATACCCGAAATCCACATACGGATGATTTTTAATACCTCCATTCCGATAAAATACTGATAAAATACCTCAGCATTAATTTCTTTATTTATATCAACACAAAAATAAATATTTCCCTATCCATCCACATAAAATAAACATTTTCTTATCATATAAATCAATAATTAATTATTCACAAATAATATTACTGAATTACAATTATGACAACCAGGTCATTCCTAGGAAAGAGGGGGCTTTCCGATAAGGCTTTCTTCTTACTGGCGCGCAATTAGGTGACCAAACCCCTTTCCTAGATAGAACTTCCTTAAACATTGCCAATAAAGCTATCTAATAATATTATTCAAATAATATGAATTATTGATCTGATAATGGAAAATACTGTGCAGTGACAATTATTGAAACAACAATAATTTAAAATATCAACGCAGCAATTATTGAATCAGTAAAATAAAATATTGAACAGTAATTATTGTAACAATTATTGAGTAGCGCCTTCTTATGTAAGAATCAATAATTCAAAAATATCGTGCAATACCGTGTTCTATTGTGCAACCATGCGTATTATTGTATTTTAACCGCTAGGTAATCCAAAAGTGTTAACGGTAACAATTACGTCGTTATTTATAAAAACTCAAACTTGTTGTTTTCTTCATCGGATAGTTATTTTGTTATGGGGCCCATAAATGGCTGCGCCGTTCGACAGCAATAATATTCCACGACCAAACGAATATTCCCTGACAACAATGAGTATTTTATAACCACTTGCTTATTTAAAATATTTACATATATCACCCTTAACTTTAACCTTTTATCAATTTAACCATTTACTAAATAGTAATTATAAGAAAAATTGAATACTTTTATTTCATAAAATTCGGGGTTTACACACACCCTTGGGGGATTCACTCAAAAACATCCTCAAACTTTTGACAACTCAGAAGAAGTTTACTCATCTCCTTTTACCAGCTAATCCATGTGGAGAAGGCTTCAATACAAGAAAAAAGTGTGTTTACCATTCTGGAGCTCTAGGCCACGATACTCAAGATTGTTGGGCCCTCAAGCATAAGATCCATGACTTAATTGATAGTGGTGAGATCGTGGTAACCAAGCCTGAGCAACCACATGTTCAAGACAACCCTCTCCCTCAACACAAGGAAGAGGAGGTTAACATAATCAATAGAGGTATTGGAGAGAGCTCCAAGTACCTCAGATATGTGGGTGGTTCTCCCCAAACCAGTAAGGATAATTCTGATAAATGGGATTATTTAGAGTTCCAGTTCATGATGGAACGAAAGTGAAGGTCTCTTGGTGAACAAGTCAATCAACTAGCAGAATTGGTGATTCATCAACACCAAGTAACATGGCAGTTGTTTAGTCGGGAGCATGCCAACCTCCTTTCTCTTATCATAAATACTCCACCATTTACTCAAGAAAGTGAAACACTAAAGGAAAAGTTTGCAAGAAAAGCAAAAGCTAAAGCCCGTCGGGACTTTGCCAATAAAAGGGAATTCACCTATTTAGGTCAGCCAATTGAAGAAATATTGCAGATGCTGATCAATGAAGGAAAAAACATAGTACTGCTACCTACAATTAACCCACGCTCAAAAAGGTTTGATGCTACTGGAGTATGTCAATACCACTCTCACTCTTGTGGTCATAGCACTGAGGAATGTTTGGCACTCTACCATCTTATACAAAACATTATTGACGGTGGTAACCTGCAAATGGTAGACGATGACGCTGTATCATTTGAGATTAAAGACACATTTCCTCTAGGATAGAAGGAAGTCGTAGCAGTTATATCCTCTAAAGGAGATTTGGCTGCCACACCACTTATAATTCAACCAATTCATCTCAAAGGAGTTGAAAACCCTTTAAAAATGGTTGCACCAAAGCTAATCATATTGCCATTCAGGCCACAGTATCCTATCGTCAGCCTTAAGAAAGTCCCAAGGAACTATGGAGAGGTTGAAGGATAAACATCAAATACAACTATTGCAGTTCCCAAAGAAAATCCACTGTATCTTCCTCAACGAGTGATGAAACCTATCATCAGATCTAAGGGGAAAGTACCCAAAGAGAAGATTGAATAAATCCTCCGCAAGATGGGACACAATGAAGCCAAGGTGGTTTAAATCTTGAAAGAAGCTCCACAAAAGATCTCTATTGTGAACTTGGTTTTCTCTTTAGAAGATCATCGAAAGGTCTTACTGAAAGTATTAGAAGAAGCCCACTTACCAAAGACAGTGGATGTTAAAAAAATCCATCATCTGGTTGATCACATCTTCAATAGTAATGTGATATCCTTAACCGATGATGACATACCTCCCGAAGGGATGGGTCATTGCAAACCGTTGCACATAGCAGTGATGTCTTCCGGATATGTGGTCGGAGGAGTGCTAATAGATGGATGATCATCCATAAACATCTTCCCCTATTCCATATTATAAAAAGTTAACATCAATCTCAACAGGATTCGAAGCAACCACATAATCATCAAAGCCTTTGATGGATCTCGGTGAAATGCTTTCAGAGAGATTGAATTACCAGTGAAATTGGTCCATATACATTCTACATATCCTTCCAATTGGTCAAAATCACTAAAGGATATAATTTACTATTGGGAAGACCATGGATTCATATGGTAGGAACCGTCCCATCAACTCTTCATCAGCAGCTCAAGTATATCATCAACAGTAATCGTGTCACTGTCAATGCTGAGCCAAAGTATCATATACAAAGTTATTTACCTCTCATCAGTTTCAATAAAAAAGTTGAGCCTGTCAGCTTCTAAACCCCTGAGCTAAGCAACACTCACTACCAACCCATTGGGGCTCCATCTCTAAAACCTAAAGTTTTCGCTGAAGTAATGTCGGTAACTTAAGAAATGATATCCTTGGGTTTCCAACCTAGACAAGGGTTAGGAAAAAATCAGCAAGGAATCAAATGTCCAATTTAAGTTCCCAGCTAGACGGGAAGGCCGGACTAGGCTATTCCTCTGGGTCCAGTCACAGGAACCCGCACAAGCATACACCGGTTCCTTCATCTACAAGGATGTTGCCTAAACCTACAGATAGTGATTTTGTATGGCCTCTACAGATAATTCCTACCTCTGTGGTAGGTATGTTGTTTCCTAAGCCGATACCGGTTAAAGAAAAATAAGTACTAATTCCAGACCCAGACATGGATGAAAGGAATCAAAGGCACAAATAAGACATTAAGAGGCACTTATCAAAGATGTACTTCCTGGCACATACCGAGGGTATGAACAAGGATATCTGTGATAAAAAAATGCTCAAATGTCATGGTCATCATTCAAGAGAAGGAGGACGACAATAGCCCCTTCATCATAGCTGTCCACCAGGGCTTGACCCTCATCAATTGGAGCAGCACTCCTTGTATTTTCTGAAAAGGGTAAAAAGGGCAGAAACCCCCTCTGCCATGCAGATAGCAATAATTACTTTTGTTGCATAGTATTAGCAGTTATTTTTGTCATTTTATGCTAACACTTTGTATAATTACATAATTTCATATATTAAGTGAAAGCATTTTGTTTTAGGAATCTAAAGTTAGATATGCCTAAACTTGCTAATGAGGTGCCTATTCTTCACAAGGACTACAACTTTGATGTGAAGTTGGACTCTGACTTGATGGAGATTGAACAAGAGGACTATGAGATACCTCAAGAGATCAAAGAATGGGTTGAAGATAAACCCAAGAAAAATCTTGATCAAACCACCTCTTTCAACCTTGGAACCTTAGAAAACCCCAAATAAATCCAGATTGGTATGGACCTTACTCCAAACAAAAGGAATGACATGGTTACTCTATTGACCCAATTCCAGGATGTGTTTGCATGGTCTCATGAAGACATGGTCGGTTTGTCAACTGACATCGTCATTCATCGCCTTCCCATCAAAGAGGGATTCAAGTTAGTTAGATAGAAACTCAGGCGATTAAAACCTGAGTGGAGTTTGAAAGTCAAAGAAGAAACTGTGAAATAATTTCAAGTCGGCATCATCATGGTATCAACATACCCTGAGTGGCTATCCAACATAGTACCCATGCCTCAACCCAGAGGGAAGGTGCGAGTTTGCATGGATTACAGGGATACTGAATAAAGCTCAGTATGGCATGTACTCCTTTGCTAACTGCTTTGCGGGGTACCATCAAATCATGGTTGATGAAGAGGATTGTGAGAAAACTGCATTCATCAATCCTTGGGGAACCTTTTGCTAAAGACATTTGTCATCCAGCCTCATCAATGCCAGAGCTACCTATCAGCGAGCCATGATGGCTCTTTTCCATGATCTAATGCACAAAGAGATAGAAGTCTATGTGGATGACATCATTGTCTAGTCTCGAAGGGAAGAAAATCACATAGATCTTCTCAAAAAGCTCTTCAACTAGTTGCGTAAGTAGAACTTAAAGTCGAACCCGGCCAAATGCGCCTTTGGCGTCAAATCATGCAAATTGTTGGGATTCTTAGTAAGCCATAAAGGCATTGAGCTGGATCCTCCAAAAATCCAAGCCATAACTGAAATGCCCATACCCCAGACAGAAAGGGAAATATGGGGATTTTTGGGAAGAATCAATTTCATCAGTCGATTCATCTCCCAACTCATAGCAACCTGTGAACCAACCCATTTTCAAGTTGTTAAGGAAGAACTCATCAAAGAAATGGAATGACGAATGTCAAAAAGCCTTCCATTTCATCAAAGAGCAACTAGTCAACGCTCTTGTTATTGTACCTCCTAGGGATGATTTTCCCCTATTTATGTACCTGTCAATCAATGATAATGCCATTGGCTGCAAGCTAGGACAAAAAGATGATAGAGGCTAAGAAACAGCTATCTATTACCTCAGCAAAAGGTTTAGCATCAGTGAACAAAAGTACACTTTGATTGAGAAAAGTTGTTGTGCTTTAGCATGGGCTTCCATAAGATTACAACATTATCTCCATGGCCACACAACCCATCTCATATCCCGCATGGATCCTCTCAAATATATTTTTAGCAAACCCATGTGTAATTGTCGACTGTTCAATTGGAAGCTCATCCTATAGCAATTTGACATCATCTACGTGGCTCAAAAGTTTATCAAGGGTCAAGGAAATATGGATCAACTGGCCTCCACACCTTCAGGGGATTTCAAACCCTTAGAAACATATTTTCCCGATGAAGGGGTAATGACAATTCAGCAACACTATCAGGACAATATACATCAACTATGGAGGATGTATTTTGATGGAGCTGTAAACATGGAAGGTTCTGGAGCTGGAGCCATTCTAGTATCCATTTCTGGAAAGCAGTATCCCATTTCCATCAAATTGTATTTTGTCAACACCAACAACACAGATGAGTATGAAGGCTGCATCATGGGGTTGAAACTAGACCAATCCATGGGTGTCAAATGGTTAAATGTCTTTGGAGATTCCGAACTGATAATCAGACAAACCACTAGGGTCAATAATACAAAAGAATTACATTTGTTGCCTTACCATCGGCAAGTTATCCAGATGGATTCGGAGTTTGAAGAAATATCCTTCCTCCACATTCCCAAAAATAGGAATGACTTTGCGGATGCACTAGCAACTTTGGCCTCCTTAATCAACATACTTGATAAGAAAGATATGCCAAATATCACATTTACCTAGCAAAAGGCACCAGCATATGGGAACTACATTGGAGAAGTATTGGATGAGCTGCCTCCCATCTAACACCCTTGGTATCGTCATATTAAGGAGTGTCTACGAGATGGATCTATACCCGCTATGTCAAGTCTAGCTGAGAGAAAGAGGATCAATCGCATGGCTATGAAATTCTACCTGAACGGAGACGCACCCTACCAAAGAGATGCAGGACTAGGCCTTCTCAGATGCCTAGACAAACACCAAGCTCAGAGGCTCATAGATGAAATCCATGCCCCTCCAAGGGAACTCCATAATATGAGTTCTCCCTGGCCCTTCTCAATGTGGGGGAATAGACATGATCGGGCCCATCGAGCCCAAAGCCAGTAATGGTCATCGATTTATCTTCACCATGATCGACTACTTCACCAAGTGGGTAAAAACATCTTCTTCCCTGAGGGTTACTAAAGAGGTGATCATCGGTTTTATTAGAAACAATGTCATTTGTCGATACAGATAACTAGAGGTGATTGTATCAGATAATGCCAAAAACCTCAACAACCAAATGATGTAGGAGTTATGAAGTAAATTCCACATCAAACATCTCAACTTCGTCATCTATCATCTAAAGATGAATGGTGTTGTTGAAGCGGCTAATAGGGATATCAAAAATATCATGCAAAAGATGTCCGCCAATCACAAAAAATGGCTCGACTTGTTGCCTCTGACTCTATTAGCCTACAGAACATCAATGCGCACTTCCACTGGAGCAACCACATACTCATTAACCTATGGCATAAAAGATGTGCTCCCCATAGAGGTGGAAATGAAATCCCTTAAAGTGTTGATAGACGCTCATCTGGATGAAGACCAATGGTTACAAGATCAGTACCACCAATTATCTCTAATAGATGAAAGGTGCGCCACAACCATCTATCATGATCAGTTATACCAACAGAGAATCGCTCAATCCTACAACAAATAAGTCTGCATATGGCAGTTCAAAGAACATGACTTTTTTTTTGAAGAAGGTTCTGGACAACCAAGATCAATCTAAAGGAAAATTTGCCCCAAACTGGGAAGGCCCATTTGTTGTTAAGGAGGTATTGACAGGAGAAACACTTAGATTACAAGAGATAGATGGTGAGGAATTTCCCCAACTCATCAACTAGGACACCGTGAAATGGTACCATGCCTGAAGTTACCTGCAAACCAGCATCTTAGTTCTGGATCATCAAATCCATCAGTCAATTAATGTTTTCAAAACCTTTCACCACTTCAGTATGTCACACTAGGGATAAAATACCTTTCACAAAATTTAGTTTGTCCCGCTCGGGATAAACATTTCACCATTTCAGTTTTTCCCACTAGGGATAAAACCTTTTAAAACTTCAGTTTGTCCCACTAGGGATAAAACCTTTCACAACTTTAGTTTGTCCCATCAGGGGCGAACTACGCAGACTTGATCTCCCCAATACACGGGAGTACGTAGGCAGCCATTTTCATGGTCAGGTCTAACTACAGAAAAAAAATATCTCTACACCCTCTTTAGCACCTACAACTTTTAACCTTTTCACGCTAGGTTGGAACTACGCAGACCTGATCTCCCCTCATCAATGGGAGTACATAGGCAGCCATTCACGGTGCGGTCTCACCCCTACGAAAAACAGAAAACCTTTTTAATGGTACTGGGATCATATTCCCACTTTCAAACCAAACCATAAGAGATGGAATTACCTGATCTCCCCAATATAAAGGAGTATTGATGACCATCAATGGGACGGTTAAACCACACCTCATCAGCTCAGACCACAGGGATGGAACTACCTGGTCTCCCCACACAAATGGGAGAACCGACGACCATCTAAGCTACGGTTGAGTCCTCAAAGAGAAACACCAATCTATAAGAGTCGGAACTACTTGGCTCCCCAATACAAAGGAGTACCAGTGACCATCTGTGGGGCGGTCAACCTCAGAGAGGAAAGCCACAATCCTCTCCATAACCACATATAAAACCAGTCCTAACACACAAAAGGGTAGGGAAATACAAAGATCAACGATCCATTCTGAAAGATCCTGAAACATCTCAATGTCCATCCATTAAGGAAGAGTTCAGAATACATCAAGATCACAAGCCCTGAAGAAATATGTAACTATTAAGCAAGTAACAAGGCACAACTAATAGGGAAGTGAACCAAAACATACTTCCTTACCATATAATACTGTTTGATATATAAAATGTGTCATGTACATGACAAAAATGGATAACCTAGTCTATGCAGGAAAATCAAAGCTAATCTACAAACCAGCGGATAAGTGAGCCATCAAGTCTAACATGACATCCATATCAGAATATGGGGGTAACTCTTTGAGCTCCTTGCCAAGGGTATTTACACGAGCCAAGAGATCTACGGCCATCTGCATGTTTACACTATGCTCATCAATGAATGTGCTCATCTCTGCAATAATGTCACCAGTATGAGACCTAAATGCAGTACTATCTCTAATGAAAGCATCTCGGATAGCTAGAGCACAATCCCACTCAATATTAGATACTTCCCTAGATGATCGAGCATCATCCTGCTCAACAACAGTGGTTTCCTTGTGAGTTAGAGCATCATCTCTCTCAAACAAAGTGGCATCTCTATCAGAAAGAGCTTTCAACATCAAGGCTCTAGCCTGATCCCTCTCAAATGTCATCAAATACATACTCTGCTCTAAATACTCTAAAGAATGTGGAGTCATAATAGCAGGAACATTGGGAGAATCAGGGTCCTTCATAGGTTCCCCACCATCAGAATTAGTACCTGGCTCTGAGGATACAATCCTAGTCGATGCAATCTCTGCCTCTAACTATGCAGAATACTCTATAGAATGACCTGGATGGCTAATAGAAAAATCATCCCTCTCACGCTGAGTCCAACAGGTATAAATCCTAGATAAATCCTCTGCTGATAGAAGCCGAGATGAAAAATGCTGACCAAATGCCCCATCAAAGGGATGGACATCCTAAAATTGGTCAAACTGTGCCATTATAGCTAGTGGATGATAAGTGGTCGCACCCCTCAAACCAGCCAATGGAAGATAATCCATGTCAGCTGCATGAGTAATAAAGTTGTAGGGAGAGCTGAGCCCTAAACATGGCAGAATATCAAATAGATCATCGATCCCTGACAAGAAAAACGACCAAGAAACTACATCTGTACACTCCGCTGGCTGGAAGGAGTAAGACATGGCTATCTCATGGGAAAAACAATACCCATGGCGTCAGAAAGTGCCAATCGGTCTCAAGTGTGTAATAAACCACATGTATAGTAAGACCGAACTGCCTGTAAATATCCCTGCAGGATGGGTGTGGTAATACGTGGCCGACCTCAAGGTCTCTGCCACAATCGTCGATAAGATGGTATGTCCCTCTCGAAGAACACGAACTACCATAACCACGTCGATGTCCAAGTGGTCCATGTACAATGGCATGTAGAGATAAGCCAACATACACATCAAGAGTACATCTATTCTGGCAACACGCTAATCATCCTCTGAAATGGTGAAATCCCCAGAATACTACAAATAATTGTCCAATGAGCCAAATCTATCGATCAGAAAACGTATGAACACTACATGCCTTGAGGAAATCTCATCCAGGGCAACTATGTGCCTCAAACTTGTGAAGGTCATAAA
The DNA here is from genome assembly GCA_020205605.1 of Panax ginseng. NCBI lineage: Eukaryota > Viridiplantae > Streptophyta > Magnoliopsida > Apiales > Araliaceae > Panax > Panax ginseng. The sequence continues at coordinate 116,056,204 of CM035129.1, read as the reverse complement.
CGGTCGACTCATGTCACCAATAGCCATCCGAATGCAGGGCCTATTAAACGGACAAAATTAGAAAAGAAGACATGCATACATTACCAGGACAGTATAGAACACTTGTACGATAACGGATTTTTCAGAAAACATCCCAAACTCAGTAGATCTGAAAAACTCTCAGATTCTCTGTGTGGCTTCAACTGAAAATGACTTGTGAAAGGGAAAGACACCTGGAATAGAACCCACAGATGGCCGCGGGTGTACCTGTGACTATCCTAGGTGGTCTGGCTCGATCAAATTTGAGTTACAGAGGAGGTCCCACAAGCTAAAAAGTCAAATTAGGAAAAAAAGACGCTATGCAATTAAGCAGAAAAGCCTGAAATCCTAATTTTCAGAGACCAAACTGCGGGTCTACACATCAATCATTGGTATTTGCCCAAACATAGGGTTTACAAAGCCGATAATCATAGCTGTTGCTAGCTACCTTTGGAAATACCTTACAAAGGTCCAATTCCATCAAACTGGATTGTAGGTTCAATCATTGGGATCATAATTACGATTAAAACCATACATTTCATAAAAAGTCTCTCCCTAGTGGGTATTTCATACAAACTTCACCGTTGAAGAACATTTCAACAAAGGTCAGGCAGCCCTGATGTTATTAGTCGTTGGCAATTAAATCCAGCGAAGCATCGAAAGTGGTCCGATGATGTTCACCGTTGAAGAAAATTTCAACAAAGGTCAGACATCACTGACGTTATTAGCCATTAATAATTAAATCCAGCGAAGCATCAGAGGTGGTCCGATGATGTTCACCATTGAAGAACATTCTAGCGAAGGTCAAGCAGCCTTGACGTCATCAGCCGTTGGCAATTAAATCCAGCAAAGCATCGAAAGTGGTCTGATGGTGTTCACCATTGAAGAACATTTCAGCGAAGGTCAGGCAACCCTGACGTTATCAACCGTTAGCAAGTAAATCCATTGAAGCATCAGAGGTGGTCCGATGATGCTCACCGTTGAAGAACATTTCATTGAAGGTTAGGCAGCCCTGACATCGACAACTGTTGGCAATAACTCCAATGAAGAGCCAAAGAGGCCTGAAAATCCAAGCTGTGGAAAGTCATCTTCATCGGAGAGAACCAGTGATGGAATCGGTTATACAGATCTTTCGCAAATAAAGAACAATTCCTTAAGAGTCTCTCGCACATGAGAAGAACATATGCGGTGGAAAGTCTGTGATGAGGGTTAAGGACTTTGGTGATAACCCCAAATGTTAACATCCTCTGGTCTTGGAGCATTCTACATTCCATGCATTCAACATACATTTTCATCATGCTGCATTACATTTGCATCATGATTATCTTGTCACATTTCAAGTGTCTAGTGATCTTTATCCTATCCATGCCATTACATTGCATGAATATGATAAAGAGGGGCATCTGTAGACACTTAAAATTTTGCATTCCTATTACTAACCTTGCAGGAGGGCAAAATTGTCTTTTAGAGATAACCCTGGAAGTTAAATTAGCTCAATCCTAGAGACAACCCCAAGATAATCAGTTTAATCTCAGAGACAACCCAAAGATATTCAGCTATAATCCCGGAAACAACCCCAGGAGACTCAGTTACAACCTCGAAGATAACCCCGAGGGATGCAATTCTAGTTCGGAAGATAACCCCGAAAAAGTCAGTTTCAACCTCGGAGACAACCCCGAGACACTCAGTTTCAACCCCGAAGATTACCCTGAGAGTTCAAGCACACCTTAGAGACAAACCTGAGGACATTCAGCATCCACAGCAGCCCAATCTCAGAGATAACCCTGAGCAACGACTACTACATCTGCGCAAAAGCCGGAAATAACCACGGTGAGGGTACAAATTATCATTTTACCACCTCGATACTACATTCACATTGTCTCAGCATCATTTCAATCAACACTACATACATAAGTGTCCCACAAGAACCATAACACAAATCTCGAGTGACTACTACACAAGACAGCACACCGGATAGAATTTTAAGACTTGAAGATCTTGTCATGGACTAATCTTTCCAGCTTTGTATAACCTCTAATCCCATATCATTGTGTTGCTCTCGACAACAACATTCAGAAAAGGTACATCACGCCTTTATCGGATGCCCGGATTGAAAGTTATGAAGGTTCGAGCGGACATCGTATTGTATGAGTGCATGTACTTCGAGACGATGAGACCTGGGCAACCGCGGGTAGACCCGCGTCCATCTGTTCTTTAAATATGAGCTCTTGGTTGCACATTTGAAAAAGAAAAAAAATTGAAAAGGAGAGAAAACTTTGTCCGTTTCAGCCTGTAAACACTTCTAGAGTGCTCTAAACTGAGTGTTTCTTCTTTCTAAATACTTGTAAGCTCGTGTTTTGCTACATACTGAAATTTAACCAATGGAAACCAAGTTTTCAGGCGTTTAAAGCTATCTAAAGTCTTCTTGGCACCCTACTGTAAGATATTTTAGATTTTTAATCTTTTTATCATTTCTATATATATATATATATATATATATATATATATATATATTTCGGATCTTAAGCTCACCCCTTATCCAACTCACCCGAGCTCACCCCCTTTAGCAACGGACCCGACGATGGTTTGGTCATATAACCGTCATCTATACTTTTAGCGACGCTATATGTTGTCCGTCGCTAAAAGTATAGACGATGGTTGTATGACTGAACCGTCGTCGGGTCCGTCGCTAAAGGGGGGTGAGCTCGGGTGAGTTGGATAAGGGGTGAACTTAAGGTCCGGACCATATATATATTATCGAACTTTGCTTCGATTAAGCCTAAATATAATATTCGGAGCGTTTACAACTTTTATATATATATAAATACTTGTATATATATATATATTAATATCTTTTCATTAGACTCTGTTTGATTGAGTCTGAATATATATATATATATATATATATATATATATATATATCAAGTCTTGCCTGGAGTTTACTTCATGGTAGTTGATCGTTCATATATATATATGGGTAATGATCCATGACATTTATTTGCTATGGATTAATAATAGGCAAATATCATCTCTACCTTCCATTACAACTATGAATGACCTGGATTTAAAATTACATCTCGCCAGCCGCTAGAATTACTAGTGGATGGGATTAAAAGAATCTAGATCCGATTATGCCCTCTGACTATTAGGCCAAGTAATTCTAAAAATATATTATAGCGTATAAAACTCCATCTTCTTCTGTTTTGGTTGCTCATGAAATCGCGTCACCCCTTCTAACAACTCATCCATTACACCAATCGAAATTCAATGATTAATTATCCAAAAAAATCCCCAAGATTCTGATGCATCAAAAATTCCACTAACAATTTCTGCTCGTCGTCTATTATCATATCGTTCAAGATTGATCACAGGTAAACTCTAGGTGAACATTATCGGCCTTTACCTTTGAAAATTTCTCTGGTGGATGGACGAAAAATATGGGTATCTTTTTAATGCCAGAATTAACAAGCCCTTTAACTCCAGCTTTTGAATTTAGCAAGCATCACATCCATTGAAGAACTCAGAACCACTGAATTTGAGGAGCCTCTTTTTACAGCAAGTAGGAAGGATCGAAATAGTCCATTTGTCCTTCTAGCGTAAGCTATAATATATTTTTAGAATAACTTGGCCTAATAGTCAGGGGCATAATCGTATCTGGACTTTTCTAATCCCATCTGCTAGTAATTCTAGCGGATGGCGAGATGTAATTTTAAATTCAGGCCATTCATAGTTGTAATGGAAGGTAGAGATGATATTTGCCAAATATTAATCCATAGCAAATAGATGTTATGGATCATTCCCATATATATATATATATATAACTGTTATTTAGCCTGTGGGCTAGATTTGCCTAAATCTGGTTACTTCTCACTTTGACTGGTTCATGGTGACTAAACTTGAACCGTTGAAGCTGGAATAGTTTAGATTTATTAAAATCTAGTTCTTTTTATAGGTTTTTGTACATATTTCTTTCACATGTGAGCCTATGAATCATGTGATCATAGATTTAGTCTTTGAATCTAGATTTAGTTCCTGTGATGGACATTTTCAGCTGCAGCCAGGTTGTAAATTATTCATGGTGTCTGAATTTCCTAAGATGGCTCTCATGCCCTTAAGGAGTTCGGCACTGCTATGTATCTTATTTCCTCGAAGATGACTCACATCTCAAAAATAAAAGCAATCAAGTCGAACACTTAATAAAATGGAAGTATCAAATGCCTCAATTACTTTTGAGCACAAGGGTTTGAAAAACCTATATTACAAAACATCAATGTTATATCTTGTTAAAATTTTAACTTTATACAAAAGTCAAACCATTTGTATATAGGTGCAAACGAGGCATAGCACTACTTCCAATCAACTGCACATAGACCTAACACACACACACACACATATACGTAGTTAAAGGTTTAATGAAAAGTGGCGATAACAGTGTTATCACGAAAGTCGGGGGGTGCCTAACACCTTCCCTCTGCTTACTCAAGCCACCGGACCCTAACAAATTTTTGTTTTACAGACCAGTTAAATAGTGCACATCACTAGGTCTTTGTGCAAACCTTTTCTCGATTGAGTTGGTGCAACCATTTAAAAATAACCAACTCACGACTCTTACAGTCAAATTATCGAATTATACATGTCAGACCTTTTCAAACTTGTTTTTTCAAACAAATCTCACCTAACATGAGAACACCAAAAGCCAAGAACTTAAAGGGATAAGTAAAAATCCCGACATCGACAATGGCATATACAGGTAAACCATTATACACATCAAGAGTATGTCTACACGGGTGACATGCCAATCACTCTCAGAAGTGGTTAAGTCCCCGGAGTATCACAGATAACTGTCCAATGACCCAAATATGTTGATTAAGAAACTCATGGACACAACATGCCCCAAGAAAATCTCGTCCAAGGCAACTCTGCGCCTCAAGCCTGTCAAGGTCATAAACCACCGGCTCATATCACCGACAGCTATCTGAGCGCAAGGCCTGTCCAATGGTAAGTCCATAAGACGCTCATACTCCTCCAAAGTAGGAGTCAACTTCTTGGTATCAAACCAGAATACCTGCCTATCTGGTATCTAATGCTCCAGTATGCCCTCTACAAAGCCCGGTGGAACCTAAAACATCAGAAGTCATAAAGTGATGTAGCAGCTGATCAACTGTCACCCGATCTAGGGAGGACAAACTGTCATACCATAATCTCAAAGAAGATGCCACCAATATTGGTGGGGTATGCTTAATCCGGCTTACTGTGGATGAAGACATCTGTAGGGTCATGTCATAAGACCATCCAAGGGTCAATACTAAACTCTTTCTGAAAATACATGTCCATAACATAATGCATGCATAATAAATAACAAATGCTAATATGATTTAGGGAATAGAAATAGTAGACATATATTCCTAAGTACATCATCATCTAAATACATCATCTATGTATACAAACTGAAAAATACTGGGAAATGGCGCACAACCGCCCAACATCTAACAGAGATCTATCAAAAGTTATAACGAGAATGGGGCACAGTCGCCCAATATCTAACAAAGTCCTATCAAAAGATATAGCGAGAAATACATCAGAAGAAGTCAATAGTGTTGATGTCCACATCATCTAACCTATCCATTAGATGTAACTTCTCCTAAGTCACTGAATCTCTGCCAGTAGGGATACAAGGCTGATACAACGGAGGATCTACGTTGCCAAAACCATCTGAATATGGGCCACCTGAAGGGCCAACCCTAGAGTTGATATGATTAAAAGTATCTTCCTCGGTCCAACTACCCAAATGCTGGATAAAGATATGTGTCTGGTCCAACTGCTTGGTCAAACTATCAATCTACGTCAAATGAGTAGGCTTTTGGACGCAGGCAATCCAATCCATCATCATGATGGAGCTAGGAACCATATCCCCTATAAACTGTGTGGCGTGGGTATGAGCTTCAATGGTGCGAGGGAACCACCAGCGATAAAAAACCTCTTGAGTGAAAGGTCCCTCTAACAAAGTAAAGACATCCACGCCCATCAATGGGACCTCAATGATCGGCTACAACAAAGGCCAATACGCCTAGCAGGAGGAAAGATCGGAATCTAATAATATGCTCTCCTAAATAGAGTTCCCAACCTCCGTCTGTAAAGAGAGGAATCCACCTACGAAGCCAACTGTCAAGTGGTCCTCAAAGTAAGGAACTCATGTAATGACATTAGCTATCAATAACTCCAACTCTAAGCGCGAATGGGTGAAACCCTCAGCTATAGGAACCTCCGTCAAAGTGGAGTGATGCCATCGTCGTCCCCATAGATAGGTATCTAAACCTAACAGGTTAACAGGACGAAGACATAGGAGCCTCTCATAGGCCCAAAACTGCCAATACAAGATCAAATATTTGTGGTCAGTCAAACTCTAAACCCGAACAAGGGAAATTAAAAGAGAAAATACTCACCAACAGGAATAGGTAGAATCCTAACCAAGCCTCTGTCACGCCCTCTGAGCATAGGTGCATTCCCCTGAGGAAGTATAATCCTGATTACAAGCAGGTGATCGAGTATGAACCATTACAGTTCGATAAGAACTTATCTTATGAGGAAATTCCTATCCAAATAGTTGATAGAAAAGAACAAGTGCTCAGGAATAAATTAATACCTTCCGTGAAAGTGATATGGAGGAACCACAATGCTGAAGAAGCTACGTGGGAACTCGAAGATAAAATGATGAAGAACTACCCTGAGTTATTTGTTTAATCTGTGTCTTCGATTCTGGGGACAGAATCCTTTTATGAAGGGAAGAATGTAACGAATGATTTATTTGAGTTGTGATCTGGGGACAGAATCCTTGTAAGGAGGGAAGGATGTAACAATCCAGAATTTTAAATTATAATTCCAAATATTTATCGAATTATATACATATTTTAATTGATGTGTTTATTGTTGAATAAATATTTGTTTAATATGATTTGATTTGATTATTTATTTGTTAAAGAAATAATTTATGAGTTAAGGAAATTAATTATTATGAGATAATATTCTAATTTAAAGTATTAATTAATTAGAGAGTTTATAATGATTAAATGAATTATTATAATGTTATTCTAATTTGATTTTGTAATTAAAATGATGTGTTAATTTATTAAATAAAATTATAATTATAAGGAAAATTATAATTTTCTTTTAGTGGTTTATGTGGTAAATTAATTTAATAATTGTTATTATATTTAATTAAATTGAATATTAGAATTTGATTAAATAAAGTGTGACCATGAACTATACTATAAATGAGTTATTAAAATAAGGAGTTTAATTCAGTTTTACCAAAGAAGGCTTAAGGAATGATTAAGTCTTATATTTAAATAGGTTTTACCAAACAAGGCATAAGGATTTTAAGTTATTAATTTTTAAAGTGGTTTAGCCAAACAAGCCTTAAGGCTTTTGATTTTCAAAAAAAATATAATTGACATCAGTTATACATATATTTATATTATATATTAATACGTATTATATTATATGTTATATTTTCTAAGTTACGTAAGTTGGAAAAGTGAGAAAGAACAAAGAAGAAGAGAAAGAAGAGAAAAGAGAAGAAAGAAAGAAAGAAAGAAAGAAAGAAAGAAGAAGAGAAAATTCTCTGTGAGTTGAGAATTTAGAAGAAGTAATAGTTGTAATCATCTTCTAACAAATGTATAACCCTGATTTTCTTATTTCTAGTTTTCTTCTAAAGTTCTAGTTTTCTATTATATGAAAAGTTCTCTGTAAAATTGGTGTGAATGATTAATTATTTATTATGTGATTCTATATGATAATTGTTTATATAAATTGTTTTCGTGTGGTTTATAGATGTTTTAGAGTAATTTGATTCATGTAATATATTTTATTATGGAGGAAATCATATTACAGTAAGTTTACATTGACATATGTTGAATATTGCTTTAATTAGAATTAAAATTGGTACTCAATTAATAGTATAAGTGTAAATTATTTATTGATTGTGAAAATATTTGAAGAAACGAAAACAACATAATTGAAACTAACTGTTTTGGTTGTAAAACGAATCCACAGTGAAGAATTTTGCTATGAATGTCAAAAGAAGAAGAAATAATAGAAATAGTGAAATTAAAGGTTTTAATTTGAATATTTATGTTGTTTATGTGGTTAGAAACGTGTTAGAAACATTAGTGTATGTTTCTATAAAAATATTACACCTTGGGTAGGTTGGTATGATTGTTAGAAAGAAGTTTTTAGGCCTAATTTGGCTTTCTGTAGTGTTCGTGACGTTTATTCGCAAAAATGGCATAATGTACCCCCACCCCGGCTGGCTATTTTAGTTCAAAAACCCCAGCCCTGACTGGGGGGTATTCTGCCTCGCAAAAAAAATTTAAAAAGAAATTCTGACCGTACATGTTTTGCTAAAATGAGCATAACTTTTTCATACGTACTCCGATTGATGCGATTTATGATGATCCAAAACGAGGATGAATAGGCCTATAACTTTTATTCTTTAAGGTTTTAAATTTGATGTCGTTAGTAGGTGTCAAAACGGCCATCTTTAGGACTGATATGTATTTGTAAGCAATTGGAGGGCGACGGGCATGCATTTATGCAAGTGTAGTGCTTCTGACGATAAAAGATATTATGCTAAGTTATAAAACATGAATATTAGTAAATATAATGATGCTTAACATTAATACATGATGTATTAGATAAGTTTTATAAGCATACTATGCGTACGCAAGCGAGACAAATTGTGTGTGTGACGAATGAACGTCGAAACGCCGTGACAAGTGTTAATGAACTTAAAAAGTGTTTTAAATAAAATGAAATGAACATTATAAGCTATGGAATTTGATTAATATAAAACCAATAAGGAGTCCTAGGAAGACTTAAACACTTGAATGAATTTCGAGTTTGACTAAGAAGAAATACAGTATTAATTAATAAGTTATAATAGATTGAAACTCAATGTTGTAAGAGTTGAGAATGTGATTTGGATGCTAAAAGTCTTATGTTATATGTTAGTGAGTTTTCAGATTCGTGTTATGTGGTTGATTAATATGGTTAAACCTTAAGCTAAAGGTTATAACTCAACCAATTTGGTTCGTTTAACTTTCGTTGATTTCGTATTCAACAATATTTACAACTTCTAACAGAAAATTACATATTGTAACAAGTTTTAGCCATCAATTTTGTGACTCAAAAGAAGGTTTTTCTTGTCATTTCTAAGGAATTGAAGAACTTGAATTCAAGAACATATATGATAGAATCATTACCTCATGATGCTTAGTTTCCTTAATTTCTTCCCTCTGAAATAGCTAGACTCTTATTTGAACAACAAACACTCACACTCTATTTCTTAAAACTTCAACAGACAATATCAACAACGTAAAATTGAGAACTAGAGCTGCTATTTAAAGAGTAAGGGTGGACTAAGTATTGGATTTACATGGAAGATTGAAACCAGAATGTAGAAGGAGAACACACTGGATCACAATGGGTTGTTCAACCACCCACCATCAGCTACTTCTCTAGCCAATAATCACTGCTTGAAGGTTACGTAAAATAGGAGATAGGTTACTGTTCATATACCTTGCTCAACTGATATTTCTATATTGTAGCAACGTGCTCTAATATGGTTCAGTTGGTTACTTAAATTCTCAAATGAAATTTTAATGTACAATTATTACCATATTAAGAAATTTAGGGATTATTTATGTACTCACATCATATAATCCATGTACATTAAATACATGTAATAAAATATCGTAGCCATGTATTATTATCCGAGTAGTTCCATAATTATTTCTACTACTCACATAATCATATTATAACCTTATTTAATATTAATGTTTATTTAAACATTTAATCTCCTTCCCAGTTTCTAGAATACACAGATATTTAATCCTTTTTGTATTAGAACATATGATACCACTGTACTACTTGGTACCTTATCACATTAGTCCCAATTACAAGTTACACTCCAAGTATTCTTAGGCCATAAATATTTTATATCACTACTACCCATATTTTCCATATTACACATAGTAATACTATTTAATGATAATGTCCACATTAATATTTTAATTGGGCTAAGTTTAATTCAATTGGGTATTCCAACCCATAATCACATTTTAATATCACAACGATTAATTAGTATTAATCATTTATTTTCTTTTTCAATAATTATTATGCACTCTATTAATTAATAGAATATACTATTCCATAATAACACTTAATTAACCAATAATTACTCTAGGTTAATTAATTAAACCTTATTCAAATCCATTCATGGATAACTTAACCATCATTTAAGATTTGTATTATCCTTATGAGTCCTTAATACCCATTTCTTAGATTTTAAAATTCAAAAATTGATCCTACTAGACTCCACAAGAATCTGCTACCGGGTCATAGGTTTGGTAATAATAATAAATTGTACACACCAAATTCTCGAAGCGAGACAAGTTACGATCGTAGAATCGAAACCTTACGCTTCCAAAGTTCTTTACACATCCTCGGTTACTATTTTCCTTAATAATTTAAGAATCACACTTCGATTTTTAAAACTCTATCTCCCTTATTGGTTTAATCAACTAAACATCTCCTTTACAGTTTCATACCACCAATAACACAAAACTCAAATGTAACATATACATACATTCCTTTAATCTTCACTTCTCGCTATGTATCAATTTACTCAATAATTCTCTAATCTCTTTAAAGGTATATCGATTCTCTTCTCTCATCAACAACGTACATATATACAAGTCCAAACCTAACACACCTCGAGTCTTTAATAGTATTCAATATAGTATACTGAGTGGTTTCCCACAAACAACCAACAAATCAGTTTTCATCTCGTCTACACTATTTTCACAATGAGTTAGATCGGTTACCAATTCGTATATACCTCCGCTCTCCGAAGGAATCGTTTAGCCCAGCTCCTATACGTCAACCATTAAAGAGTAAGATTGCACTACCTTAGACTTGATATTCACTCGTACATATACTCAAGAAATTGGTGATTATCAAATATATTTTAATGTCACCAACTTACTACTATAAAATAATTCTATAAATTATTTAATGCCAATAGATAAATCTTATCCATTCTCTTACTAATTCATCTCTACCACAAATATATAATAATGATATATATTTATTAAACACAACCACACTTATTACATAGCTCACATTACCCTATGTAACACAATATCACATACCTCGTAACACATTTATATTCTTGTTCGAATCCCTCTCATGCTTTAAGAATTTTATTAACTAAATTCTTATTTTAATATTTTCTGAAAATTCGGGTTCTTACAAATTCCCTTTATATCCGCAATCGTCCACCCAATTGCTGATTTGTGTTCCCTGAGCACCCTCAGTAACTTTTCTTCCTGCAAATCGTTAAGTGCAGCAGAAATAATAACAAGTAACGAATTTGAATTGCCTAAGTATGCATACCTGAGGTGTTTAGGGAGTGGCTTAAGTTCCAAAGTTGGTGGCTCCTCTAATGACAATTTCAGTTTTTCTACGGCTATCTCCTCAGTGTGAAAAGGTTCAAACGGTGCTCTAAATCGGCTAACTCATGGCAATGAATCTAACATCTGTAAGTAGTCCACAAATTCCGGGTCGTCAAACTCTTCATCGCCCAATAAAGTCGTTTCTAATGGATCGTTGACCAAACTCTTGCCCATATTTTCACTGATTATTTACTCAATTAAATCCATCCGAAAACATTCTTCCTCATCCGTAGGGAATTTCATGGCCTTGAACACATTAAATTTGATTTCTTGGTCTTGGACCCTCATAGTAAGTTTCTCCTCAGACGCCTATGAGTGTCCTACCCGTGGCCAAGAAGGGTCTCCCTAGGATAATCGGGATGTTCTTGTCCTCCTCAAAATCCAGAATGATAAAGTCCGCGGGAAATATAAACTTATCCACCTTAACCAATATGTCCTCTACTATACCTCTCGGATATGTGACTGACCTATCCGCCAACTGTAATGAAATATTCGAAGGCTTAGGCGCGGGCAAACCCAATTCTGTGTATACTAACAATGGCATAAGGTTAACACTCGCCCCCAATCACATAAAGATTTGTTAAAAGACATGTTCCCAATTGTGCATGGGATAGTGAAGCTCCCCGGGTCCTTAAGTTTTGGTGGTAATTTCTGTTGTAACACTGCACTACACTCCTCCGTTAGTGCAACTGTTTCAAAGTCTTCCCATTTCTTCTTCCTTGACAGAATTTCTTTCATGAATTTCGCGTAACTCGGCATCTTCTCTAGGGCCTCTGCAAACGAATTGTTAATCTGAAGTTTCTTGAAAACTTCCAAAAACTTAGCGAACTGGTTATCCAATTTCTGTTTTTGAGCCCTCTGCTAAAACGGTGGTGGAGGATAGGCAACTGGTCCGTTAACTGGTTTGCTCTTTCCCACTTGTTTCTCGTCCCCCTGCTTGACCTCAACTACTGCATTTTCTTTCTCTGTTTCAACCTCCTTTGTACCCAAAATTTCTGTTTCTTGACCCTCAAGTTGTTTTCCACTTCTCAACATAATAGCTTGACATTGCTCGTGATTACCCTTCAGATTTCTCTCATTGTCACTTGGTAACGTTCCTTGAGGTCTATTATTCAATGCTAACGCAATTTGTCCTATCTGATTTTCCAGATTCTTGATAGCCATCTCTTGTGACTTCATTGCCATTTCTTGATTTTTCATAGCCACCTCATTGCTTGTGATGTATTTTGTCACCAACTCCTCTAGATCTAATTTCCTTTCTTGATGTTGAGCTTGTTGTTGATGGTTCTGAAATCCTGGAAGATATGATGGTCTTGGAGCTTGTTGTTGCTGGTTATTGCTCCACGAAAAATTTGGATGATTCCTACTCCCTTGATTGTACGTATTATGGTATATATTCTATGGAATTCTATTATAGTTACCCACAAATTGCACTGAGGCTGGATTAATTGCGCATTGATCCGTAAGATGCTCTCCCGCGCACAACTCACATATAATTGCCACTTGTTGTGCCTGTACCCCTGTCATAGAATCCAATTTCTTTTAAAGTGCTGAAATCTGCGCTTGTATTGCCGTCACACAATCTACTTCTAACACTCCTGCGGCCTTTGCTTGAGTCATTCTTGCCGTGGGCCAGTAGTAGTTGTTGGCCGCCATGGTTTCAATCAAATCGTAGGCCTCCTCATAGCTCTTTGCTATAAATGCTCCAGCCGACGCTGCACCAATGCTAGTTCTGAGGTTTCCATTCAATCCATTGTAAAAAGTGTTCATTTGTAACCACTTTGGCAACCCATGATGTGGACACTTTCGGAGCAATTCTTTGTACCTTTCTCATGCCTCATATAGTGACTCCCCGTGTTGCTGTTCAAACATCGTTATCTAGTTCCTCATTTTTTATAGTTTTCACCGGTGGGAAGAATTTTGCAAGGAATTTTTGGGCTAGGTCTTCCCAAGTAGTTATTGATCCCGGCGGTAGAGAATGTAACCAACTCTTCGCCTTGTCCCGCAAAGTGAATGGGAACAAGTGAAGTCTCACCGCATCATCCGACACCCCATTATACCTAAAGGTGTCGCATATCTCCAGAAAGCTAACTAGATGTTCATTTGGATCGTCATTAATCAGTCCCCCAAACTAAAATGAATTCTGAATCATTTGAATTGTCCCAGGCTTAATTTGGAATGTATTTGTCGCAATTGCGAGCCTGGTGATGCTTGACTGCAGTTCAGTCACCTTGGATGTGGCGAAGTCCCTTAACGCTTTCTAATCTTCGGCTACCATTTCTTCTTCTTTCTCAGATGTTTCAAATTCTTGCCTCGTTTCCCTGATCCACTTACTTAACATCTGAAACCTTTTCTCAATGTCATCCTCAAAAGTAGCAAGTCTGGATTTTTGGACTGAGTTTGCATAAACTACTTCACATACCTAAAATACGAAGAACAAAATAAAAATAAAAATGTTTAAGTAAAACTAGATTAATTAAACTGATATTGTAAAAATATTAAGATCTATACTATATTGATCCCCAGCAACGGCGCCAAAAACTTGTTGGGTAAAATCTATATACGCACTACACGAAAAGTATACGTGGTCAACAAGTAATAAAGTGATGAGTAAAGTATCGTTCTCACATAGATCAACTAGTAAAAAACTTAACTTACAATTAACAATTTCCTATTAATCCTAATTTTATTAAACTATTCAACTCAATGATTATAATTAAAGAAACTAAATTAAGAAATAAATAAATTACCACAAACCAATCACAAATATCAAAATCTGGAATTTCAAACAATTAATGGAGAATTAGACTTATGATTTCACCCTAAGCTTCACTCTGATTTTAACACTTTTATTCCAATTCAATTCATTATCCCAGTTTATTAATCAAGAACACGAATGTAGCATTAACCACCTCTCGATGCACTAATATCATATTAACTTAAATCCACAATTAAGATAGAAACAAGTTAAACACCTTAATCAACTAACTCACTTTATCTCTATGTGAATTACAATTAAAGAAGGTTTAAGATTAAGTTCTCTATCTGATTACATGTGATGTCAAGCATATCTCTACGTTAACATTCATCAAGATTCTGCTATTCAAAAAATTCATGAACACATGCTATATTAACTAAGTTTAGATTTGAATATCCTCTCTCGATTCCATACAAATCCACAAAGAATTGTTGATCAGGCAATTCTTAAATTCAAGCTCAAGTTAATATAGATAAACTGGAAATAGAGTATTAAACTGGAACTCAAAGTGTACAAAACCATCGATTCACTTAAAGATCCATCATAATCCTAAAAAGTGAATTAGTTCATCATAAATGAAATAACTACTGAATAAATCATAGAAAACATTCTATCAATTATAATTAATAGTCTAAGAAGAAGAATATGGAAAAACAACCTTCACATAGCGTAGAATTGCAATCGAATCAAAAATCTCCTCAAAATACTCCTACAACGCTTGCTAAGAAAAATTGGGATTGATCTTCGTATTATGCCTTGGGTCTTCTTGAATTCCTCGTTAATTGAGTAATGGATGTCCAACATGCAAGTCCCAACCAAAATTCCATCTCTCTAGAGTTCCATTGCCATGCAATAAGCTAGAATTCATGCCTAAGAAGAGTTTCAAGCTTAACAGAAGTCTGCAAAATTCGACACCCCCCGCCCCGGTGGGGGTGTATGTGTTAAAAAGGCCCGCCCCGGTGGGGGTCTATTCTTCTAAATGGTGACTGCTACTTCAAGACTTCTTCCAATATTGCACCGAATTGACTCCAAATGATTCCAAATGACTTCAAATCCTCGTTAAATGCCGCAACAACCATCCTACACATAAAAGAACACAAAATAAGTAAAAATGAATATGAACACAAGAAAATAGCAACCAATAATCATGAAATGGACACCGATTCATGCATATAAAATCCACTTATCACTCATATTCTATAACATGCTTATAACAAGGTTTATATGGCCTTAATACCGAGATATGGAAAATATTATGAATATATTCTAATTCTGGAGGTAAAGCTACCTCGTATGCCACTTCCCCAACTCGTCGTAGCACTTCAAAAGGTCCTATAAACCTAGGGCTTAATTTCCCCTTTTTTGCCAAACTGAATTTTCCCTTTCCAAGGACACACTTTCTAGAAAACAAAACTACCAATATCAAATTCCCGATTTTGTCGGTGTTGATCGGCATATTTATTTTGTCTATCTTGTGTAGCTATCAATCTTGTCCTAATTACCTTGATGATGTTGAGAATTTATTGTACCAATTCTTGACCCAATAGCTGACATTCACTTACCTCGTCCTAGCATAACGCAGTTCTGCATTTCCTGTCGTATAACACTTCGTAAGGTGGCATGCCAATATTCGTTTGATAACTATTGTTATAGGAAAATTCAACCAATGGTAAATAATCATCCCAATTTCCATTGAAATCCATAATACATGCTCTGAGCATATCCTCTAGTGTTTGGATGGTTCTCTCACTCTGTCCGTCGATTTGAGGATGATATGTTGTGGCCATCCTTAACTGCGTTTCCCAAGCATTCTTGTAGTCATTTCTAGAAATTTGATGTGAAATGTGAATCTCTGTCTATTACAATAGACATCGAGACATCGTGTCTTGAAAAAATTTCCTTTACGTAAAGGTTTGTTAACCGATCTAGGTTAAATCTAATCTTGATTGGCAAAAAGTGTGTCGACTTTGTAAATAGATCGATAATCACCCAGATAGCGTCGGAGTCATTGGAAGTCCTACCACAAAATCCATTGTGATGTGCTCCATTTCCATTCTGGTATCTCCAACAGTTGAAATAATCCACTTGGCCTTTGATGCTCAACTTTTACTTTTTGACATGTTAAGCATTTTGCCACACACTCAACCACGTGCTTCTGTTAGTTCCCAGTAGGCACAATAGATCTAGAAGGGGGGTTGAATAGATCCTTTTTATTTCAAATACTTTTCTGGTTTATTTTGTATTGCTAATAATTTAGCATATGACAAACATAAGAATCTTTTCAAGCACAACGAAATAAGTAAAAGATCCCCACAATTGATATAACCATAATCATACATACATTGTTCGTAGAGTTAGTTCAGTTGTAAGCAGTTAAAACATACGTAGCAGTTATAGCAGTTAATATACATAATATAAATGACATAAAGTAAAAGACACATGGGGTTTTAAGTGGTTCAGAGACTCAACTTCCTAATCCACTCTTCTGCTTTCAACTAGCAGGATTTCCACTAAGGAAGGGTAGCACCCTGAATCACTAAGATTCCTTCAAGGCCAGCAGCCTTGGAACTTTAGTTCACTAAGAACTCTTCAAGGCCAGCAGCCTTGGAACTCCTAGTTCCCTAGGTACTCTTCAAGCCCAGCAGGCTTGGAACTTCATTTAGTCCCTCTTGACAAGGACCCCTCAGGCCTTGGCTTATTGTTGTTGTTGGTGGTGGTGCTGCTGCTAAGATGTCTTTAAGCTTGATCATCTTCTATACTTAGTAGCTTGACGTGGTCCTCTTTGCATTCTGCTTCGAGTCTGGACCACATCTTCTCTGGTGCAGCTGATCTCCACTCTTTTCTGCTCATCTCCATTTGATGTCAGCTGTGCACCATCACCATCTGGATTTGCTAATTCTCTGAGCTTTTGGTAGACTTTGTTTGGCACTTAGCAATCCCTGAACCCTTCTTGAATGTTTTGTAGATATGATTGTGCATATGTTCTTTTTCAGCTTTTGGTCCATGGTGGTCTGTAGAGTGGTTCTCTTGATCTTCTTTGTACTCTGCCACTTTTTTGAATGCAATCTTCTTGGCCTTCTCAGCTCTCAGCTTAGCTACCATCTTCAGTGGTATTCTCATCTTTGTTGAGTGAAGCTTTAGTCTATTTAAGTCCTTCTTCAAGGCTGCTTTACTTTCACCTTTGTAGTCTTAATGTTACTGAGACTTGTTCTATTTTGCTCTGGTGAAACTCGTAGAGTCAACTATAGCATTTAACAACTCAACGATTCTACAATACAGTAATTATCAGCACTCTTGATCTTTGAAGCTCACTCTGATTTATACTCCTTGCCAATCTTCCCGTTGGAAGGTAGCCTTTGAAAGCTATTCAAATTACTTCACAGATCTTGAGTTGTTTGGTATAGACTGCAGATGTGACATGACATGACTTTCTGACACTGCAGTCTACTGTTTCATCTACCCCGTTACAGATGTCACTTTGATGTCTTGGGCAAGTCAATGACTTTATTTCTCACTTCTGACTTCTAGATCAGAGGTTGTCCTATTGCATCGATGTTGTCAATAAGCTCTTGCCCAAATACCAACCTTTAGATTGAATCGTTGACAATGCTTCAATCTTAGGATGACCAAACTCTATGATTCTAATGCATGCTTCCTTGGACCTAATCGTAGTGTCTTGTTGACTATTGCTCATTAACATGTAGAGTCAATACTACGATCTTGAAGAGTGTTGATTAGATTTCTAATGTAGAACACCTCTTCCTTCTCTTGTGCAGTGCCTCAACACTTCTATTTGCCTCAACTTCTCTTTGATACAGATGGCTTGACTCTTTGTTCTGGCCTCTTCTGATTAACAAAACACTTCAGATTTATGGCGTGTCCTGCTCGCTTTCTCCTTGTGATCTCCTGTTCACTTATCATCAATGGACTGACCCAATGTTTAATCACTTTAGCCTTATTCTTTAGAGGCTGACCAGTATCTCTGTGTACACTCCATCAGTTCTTTCTTTGTTTGGCAAATACTGCGATCTTGGTTGCTTCCACGATCATCATCTTCTATTTACTTAACAGCTATTTCACTTGCTGACTTTCCTTAGTCAGTTACTGAAGTCTTCTTCTGATCAACTTGTGGAAGACTTCATCTTAAATGGCTTCACAACTCAATCTGGATGCTGATTGAGTTGATGCTTAGATCTTCTGTTAGCTTGCATGCTCTCTGGTTTCCTTCAGGTGGGATGTATCTTTGCAGTACCAACCAGAGGATCCTTTGGATATTCTGAGAGTGCTCAATTATTGAGAATCGTATTTGCTCTATGATTCTGCCTTGGCATTGTGAGCATATATATTGAAGTCTTAGTTCTACACTCTACGATTCAGCTTCGGCTGTGTAGACACTACGACTTCGGGATCAGATCTTGACACTCTACGATTTTTATCATTGTGCTTGTTGTCTTCATCTGATCTTGCTCGACTACGATCTCTGCCTCTGATACGATCAGTAGACTCTACGACTCTGAGTATAGTCTATGATTCTTGACTTGGCTTCGACATCAGTAGATTCTACGACTCTGAGTGTAGTCTATGATTCTTGACTTGACTTCGACATCAGTAGACTCTACGACTCTGAGTGTAGTCTACGATTCTTGACTTAGCTTCGGCAGATGCTCGGTCAGCTCATAGGCATGTTGTCTCTACGATTCTGAACATGACTTCCTCAACAGACTACGGCTCCGAGGAAGTGCTCCTCGACACACTATGATCCTTCCTCATCTCTCCTGGCAGTCTACGAACTCCGAGATCTACTATCTTGCAGACTACGATTCTGCCTCGATAGCTCTCGAGTTATCCTTGACTCTCCAGGCAGACTACGATTTCTCGTGCAGTGCTCGACCATCAGACAAGCCTATCTATTACATCATAAGATCAACCTAACATGCTTGATCTTTCTATATTTATAGTCCTTGTACATCATTTCTTTTTAAGGACTTTACAAAGTTGTTTTGCTTATGTAGGATCAACCTAACATATTTGATCAATTCATTCTAAGTCCTTGTACATCTGTTTCTATTATCTATCAAAGAACTTTACAGCTTTTCTTAATATAAGCATACTAGTATATTCATTCGTATATATATATCATAATCAAATCCTATATAAATAGGAATATCATTCACATGTTTATTCTTGACAATCTCCCCCTATTTGATTATGACAAAAACAATAATTGCATATGCATGTTATGAATGAATCTTATATACAGTGAGCTGCTATATTTCTAAAACAGATAATCATAAATGTCATTTATAATAATATGGAATTTAATACACTATGATATTTTACATCCTAGATCCAGAACATACCTCATGGTTAAAGATGTACCTCTTTCGCTCCATATGTGTGTCCAGGATGTCTTGTTAATCAGCTATTCATCTGTTTGATTTCTTTGCTCCTGCTCCCCCTAGGATGTTGACTTCATTTCCTTTATCTGCTCCTCTGCAGATGTATGCTCATCTTCTTCTTCTGGCTCCCCCTCTGCCTTTGCAAATACAAACTCATCATCCTTTGGCTCCCCCTCAGATGATGACCCAGCTTCTTCTTTTGTTGTCTTCTTCTTTGTCTTCTTGTCTTATTTTCTTCTACTCTCCATGCCCTTTCTTGAATGCCTCTTACTCTGCCTCTTTCTATGCCTCTTTTTCTCCCCCTTTTTGCCACTAATCATTTGGGAGAGCTGCTCCATATTGGACATTAGTTGCTCCATCAGGTAAGAGGAGTTACCGACTTCAATCTTGAGTTCTTGTTGGCTTAACTCAAGTTGCATAGAGAAAGACTAATACATGTTGTCAATCTTGTCAGAGAGGACTTTGAGTTGTTCTTCATTGGCCTTCTATGTTCGTAGAGCTTCTGCCTTCTGATCATGTATAGCCTTCAGATAGATGTGATCTCTCTCTTTGATTTTTAGAGATACATCAGTCATAGTAGCTTAAAGTCTATTTTGAACTAAATTATATTCTATTTCTGTCAGCCTCTTAGATTCTTCAGTGATTAGAGACATCTTCTCAATCAGATCATAAGAATTTCTCATCAGCTCCTGCTCCATAGGAGTTTGGTTATCTGGTTGGGCAGCCTCTTGTTGAACCTCAGATTGGACTCTACGATTTTCATCCTTGGACATATTTTCGAAGGTGTTGAGAATTTGAAAAATCATTGAGTACCAATCATTATTTGAGGATGAAGAAGAGTCAGATAGCTGAGCTTGGGTAGATGGAGGCTTCTCAATTTGGATTTGAACACCATCAGTGGTAGAGTGAACAGACTCTACGATTATTCCCTTGGCCATAATCCTTCTGCCTTCAGTGTTCACTCTACGATCAAAGGGAATATAGTGGTTGCCAGCATGTCTGTAGACTTTATAGTGGGGCTGGTCTTTGATCATCATTGTTGTATGACTCTTCACCCTTGGGAAGTTCTAAGCCACCAGCTCAAGGCTTGGAATTTCTAGAAGTACTTCTGGTTGTTCATTCGAGACTTCCTCTGCTATTTTTCTGTTACTCCCATCTGGAGAGATGACCGGATAGTATTCTGGTTCCTCTGATTCCTGATGTGCAGAATTAGAATCTTTATCTTTTTCTTCTCTTTTTGAGCCTGAATCTTGCTGACTCCTTTCATTAGATTCATCAGTGAAGTCTTCTTGTTGATTTTCATTTTTAGAACCTTCTTCAGTAACATCTTCCTAGGATTCATCTTCTTCAATGCTAGTCCCAACTTTAGCACTTTCTTCCTGTGATTCATATTAATCATCACTTAATTCAATGACTTCAGTAGAGTGATCATTTTTTTGTTTGGAGGCAAATTGAGCAAGTAATCTGTAGCTCTTTCTTCTTTTTGAAGGTTCAGCTATGGAGGAGTCAGACTCTTCTTCTTTTTCAGACTTTGAGGCCTTTGAATCATCAGGTAAACTTCCTTATCTTTCAGCATGGGCAGGGGAATGTCCTTCTCCTTCAGAATCATCATTTGACCCATCATCTGGGCTTGTTTGATCATTTGCATTTGGAGATGTAGTTGGGTCAACTTGTAGCTTTTCTTCATCATCGGAGTGAATGCTCTGAGAGTTAGCCACAGGGCTTGTGCAATTTTCTTCATCAGCAGATTCTGCATTTTCTTCCATGAATCTAGCTTCAGCGTCATTGTTGGATTCGTTCTTTGGGGACATGGTCTTGAGATCATCAGTTCCCTTTTCTTCCTCTGACTCTACGTTCTCCTTTTCGTCAGATGTACTCTCTTGGGAAACTGGGGTTGGTTTGTTTTCCACCTTAGCTCTCTTTCTTGATGGCTCTTGAAGCAGTCTGTTACTTCTCCTCTTAGTGGTTTCTGTAGTCAGGACTTTTTCTTCTTCAACCTTGCCTTCTGTAAGACCCCAACTTATTATAAATAAAATTGAATTTTTCTTTATTCATTATTCTAAATTAATAAGGGTTAATTTGATATAATTTTTTGGTTATGGGTGAAATGTGCAAAGTTTACAAAATAAGCAAGTGGTTATAAAATATTCATTATTGTCGGGGAATATTCGTTTGGTCGTGGAATATTCTTTTTGTAAAGGGAATCTCCGCATTTACGTTTGCAAATCATTGGTGGGCCCCATAACGAAAAAACGGTTGGATGAAGGAAACGACAAAGATTGAGTTTTATAAATAACGACGTAAATTATTACCGCTATTAACATTGTTGGGTTACTCGGTGGTTAAAATACAAGAATGATGTCTGTGATTGCACAAAGAGTAGACACCAGGTATTACAAAGATTGTTGAATTATTGATCCTTACGTAAGAAGGCACTACTCAATAATTGTTACAAAGAATTATCGTTCATTATTTTATCTTATTGATTCAATAATTTCGCATTGATATTTATATTATTATTGTTTCAATAATTGTCATTACAAGATTTTCCATTATCAAATCAATAATTCATATTATTTGAATAATATTATCGAGATAACATTATTGGCAATGTCTAGAAAGTTCGTCTAAGGAGAGGTTTGGTCACCTAATTGCGCGGCCAAGAAGGAGAAATCCTTATTGGAAAGCCCCTCTTTCTCGGAACTACCGGTTGTCGAAGATTGTGATTACGTAATATTATTTTTGAATAATTAATTATTGATTATTATGATAAAGAAAATATTTATTTTATGTGGATATAGATGGAGAAAATTTTTAATGTGACAATTGTTGAAAATTAATATTTTATCTTTTTCTCGATAAAATAATACATTTAAATATATTATTTTAATAATATATTAACGTGATATATTTTATAATGATTGTGGGATATATGAGTATATGAGGAGGTAGAGTATTTTGTGGCATTAAATGTTTAATATATGTTTTGTGTGTTCGGTGGACACAATTCTTGACCAAAATTGATTATAGTATCGTAAAATCGTCTGCTTATGAATTTCGGGCCAATTTCATTTGGAATTTGGAAACATTTTCTTCTCGCAAAGTTGTAGAGAATAGAATTTCCCATGGAAAGTCGAGTTTCAATTTTTTCGATAAACGAGCTATTTTCACTTAATTATTGAAGTTTTAAGATAAAATAATTTTTATTAAATAATGGGTGGGACCCACTCTTGTTTGACAACATGTGGGTCTTTGGAAAATTATTTTCAAGAGTGGCATGCTGGTCTTTCTTTGATGGCTAGCATGCGAGAAATTTGATTTTAATAATAATAATTTATTAATTTAGTCTCCTTTCAGGCGCTCTAACATTTTCCTATAAAGAGGGCTAAGTTAGAATTGAAAATCACACCGTAAACTAAGTTTTCTCTCTTTTCTCTCTAAATTATCGAGTATTCTTGTGAGTATACTTTGAGTGTTGCTATACTGGTAATGGGTTTCACAAGACTATACCGAAATTCAAATGTAATACGATTATTTTGAGGTAAGGGTATTATTTTCTTCTTAAATGATATATTTTTCTTCAATATCATTATGTCAAGTATTGGTGAACTTTTTTATCAAATTTGGAACTTGTTGTGTCGGGGTTATTATTCACGATATCAAGACTATTCACGATACGACACTATTCACGAATCACAAAGACTATTCAATAGAAAAATAAAAATTTTTCTTTTTGTCCAAAATATCTATTCTGGATACTAGATTTGATTGTATCCATGTTTTGATCATTCTTGAATTTTACACCAATATGATTATTTTCGAAGTATTTTTGGACATGGGTAAAACAAAGTACGAATCCTTAATCCTTAATCCTTGTCATTTTGTTTCACTAGATTTGTTTCTTTAAAAATGTTTTTCATCATCCTCAGTCCTAAATGGTGATATAAATGAATATCTTTGGCCTGTAGTGCAAAGATGAACGATTAACTGATGAATATCTTTGGCCTGTAGTGCAAAGATGAACAGGTGTTAAGATGAACATGACCAACTGGTGATACAAATGAATATCTTTGGCCTGTAGTGCAAAGATGATTAAAGATGTATATTGATTGTTATTATGAGGATAAACTATTGATGATGGACTTTTAAACCTTAGAAGACAAGAGAATTCTTTCTCACGTGACTCTTCTAATGGATTCTTTAGCTTCCATTGCATTTGTTGATCTAAAACTTGTTGTCTATTGTATTCTATTAGATTTTTCCTCGTTGAAGACTAACGATAATTTGTTGTATATTATCTTAGTCATAATATTCTTTTATTGGGCTAGTTGAGCTCACCCTTTTCCTTTTTGTTCCATTTTTCTTCTCGGGAGGTGAGAAACATAGCGAGGATCGAGTCGGGGTATGGAGTGATGGTTCTAGGAAGATGTTTTAGCTGTCCTCACTACTTCTGTAAAATAGTGTATGAATAATTAATGAGGACTTATTTGGGTGTGTATATTGTCTAGAAGACAATATTTGTATTCAAACTCACAGTTGTATTGTCGTATTCTACACGACATCCTGTATTGTCAAAGTTGTAGTTTGCTTTCTATACCATGTATTTTGGCGACTCGAGAATGGGTGTTGTATACCTATTTTGGGGCGCCACGGTTGGTATCAAAGCTTAGGATATGATCTCCAAGTGAGATCGGGGAATAGAACTAGGAGGGGAGAGACGAGTAAATCCTTCGCTAGTGTGTCCTACCTAAGCTTATTTGTTGGTCGGTCATAATATAGGATATTATGTGATATGTTAATTTGTTTAATTAACCCTTGTTTTATGGCGTGATTTAAGAATGGTCACGAGAACGTTAACAATGGAGTTTATGAGATCGTGGAGACGCAGGTCACCACCACGAGGCGAGGCGAACGTAACAACAGTGGCAATGTTCCTCCCGTGAACAACGCCATCGAGCAAATGATGAACGACGGATGTTTAGAAGCTTTTTGCAGTTCATGCAAAATCGCATAAGGAGACTCGTGTACAAAATACGGGTGGAAATGATGGCAATGCGATTCGTCACAACCAAGCGTTTAAGGAGTTGGGACCACCGATTTCCATGGAAAGCCGGATCCGATCAAGGCGTAAACGTGGGTCAAGCAAATTACCAAGATATTCGATGTCTTTGGGGTGCACGGAGGAACGAAGGTTCCATTCGCCACCTTTATGTTTCGTGGTGAAGAAGATTACTGGTGGGAATCTGTGAAGCGTACCCAGCCAGATGCACTTAACATGTCTTGGGAAAGATTTCAGAAACTGTTCAATGACAAGTACTTTCCAGAAAGTATTCATCATATGAAGGAGGTAGAGTTTATTAGACTCGAACAGAACAACATGACGGTGTCTCAGTACGAGGCAAAGTTCGCAGAGTTATCCAGGTTTGCACCTCATTTGGTGGAGAATGAGGAACGAATGACGCGTATGTTTCTGAGAGGTCTAAAACCGTAGATTCGTCAATACCTTATCTCTCATAAATTTTCTCCGTATTCGGATGTTGTCAGCGGGGCTCGATTATTAGAACGAGATAGTGAGTATACTCAACCGAGGGACCACAATCGGGTAGTCATCGTAACGATGATAACCAAATGAGGAGGAAAGAATATGGACAAAGGCCAGAACCACTCGGTGGTAATCGTGGACATGATAATAGGAGAGGTGACTCAAGTGGAAATTTCGTAAAGAGAAGATTCAACAATGACGGGAAGATATCAACGGCAAAGACCAAAGACCAACAACAAATGCTGGGGAGGAGAACGACTTGAGTTAGATGTTACAAATGCGGAAGGAGGGACATATCATTAAACTGGCCCACAACAATCCAAGGTATGTTACAACTGTGGAAAGGAAGGCCACATCTCTCGAGATTGTACTATCGCGAAACCAAGTTCAAAGAGAGTGGTGATTCCAGGGGTGTCCGGATAAGTCGAAATCGCTAGTTCTCGGAAGAGCGTTTGTCGTGACTGGACAAAACGTGAGGAACCCAAACGAGGTGATCACGGGTAAGCTAATCTTGAATTCTTGCAAATTTTATACCTTACTAGATACCGGTTCTACCCATTCTTTTATCTCTCCTGCTTGTGCTCAACGTTTAAACTTGACTCCGGAGAAATTAGATTTTGATTTATCTGTTGAAACTCCGTTGGGTGAAACCTTCGTTACATCTACAATTTATAAATCTTGCATGATCCAAGTTGGCACTATCACATTACCTGTTGATCTTATCTCTTTAAAGATACTTGCTTTTGATGTGATTTTAGGAATTGATTGGTTAACCACTCATCATGCCAAAATTGATTGTTTTTGTAAGGTTGTTAGTTTTCATATTCCTAACCAACCTGTCATACGAATTCAAACCACTAAACCACTAAAATCAGTCACTGTCATATCAAGCCACAAAGCTATTCGTTTATTGAAAAACGGATGTCAAGATTTCTTAGCCCATGTTATGGATTTGAATAAAGACAAGTTAGATTTGAATAATATTTCTGTGGTTAAAGAATTCCCTGATGTATTTCCTGAAGAGCTTCCCGGTCTACCCCCAGAATGTGATGTTGAATTCTTTATTGACCTTGAACCGGGTACAAAGCCCATTTCTAAAACCCCATATCGAATGGCTCCTATTGAACTTCGTGAGTTAAAAGTCCAACCACGTGGAGTTATTAGACATCGGTTTCATTCGGCCCTAATCGTCTCCTTGGGGTGCTCTGTTTTATTCGTAAAGAAGAAGAAAGACGGGAGTATGCGACTTTTTGTATTGACTATCGAGAATTGAACCATGTCACCATCAAGAATAGGTATCCGCTACCTCGCATTGATGACCTGTTCGACCCGATTATAAGGAGCGCAATTCTTTTCAAAGATCGATCTTCGCTCGGATATCATCACCAAGATTAAAACCGAGGATATTCCAAAGACGGCATTCAGGACTCGATACGGGCATTATGAATTCTTGGTCATGTCTTTTGGATTGACTAATGCTCCTGCTGCTTTCATGGATATGATGAACCGTGTATTTAAGGAATATTTGGATCAGTTCATTGTTGTCTTTATTGATGACATCCTCATCTATTCCAAAAGCCGTGAAGATCATGAGCACCATTTGAAACTGGTACTACAAAGACTTCGTGAACACAAGCTTTATACCAAACTGAAGAAATGCGAGTTCTGGCTTGAGGAAGTAGCATTCCTTGGGCACGTGGTGTCAAAACAAGGAGTATCTCATTGACCCGTGAAGATTGAAGCAATACAAAGTTGGGAGCAAATCAAGTCGGTGGATCAAGTACGCAATTGAACGGGCTTATTTGGTTATTATCGGAGATTTGTGGAAGGATTTTCTCGAATCGCTACTCCGTTAACTCAGCTTACTCGGAAGGATGCAAAATTCTTATGGAGCGAGGAATACGAGAAGAGCTTCCAAGAGCTCAAGAGGAGACTCATTTTAAGACTGTTTCGACAATACCATCCGGTTCAGATGGATTTGTTATCTATGCCGATGCTTACGGAAAGGGGTTAGGATGTGTTCTCATGCAACATGGGAAAGTCATAGCCTATGCCTCACGACAACTCAAAGAATATGAGAGGAATTATCCTACTCATGATCTCGAATTAGCGGCAGCATCGATTCGCGTTGAAGATATGGAGACACTACTTGTATGGAGAGAAAGTGGAGATTTATACGGACCATAAAAGCCTCAAATATTTCTTCACCCAAAAGAACTCAAACATGCGGCAAATGACGTCATCGGAGTCGTTAAAAGATTATGATCACACTATTCAATATCATCCTCGAAAAGCGAATGCACAGAGTCGGCGCGATTGAGTAGAAGATCATATGCAAGTCACGAGTGCAATATTGTCAACGCAAAGGCCCATTTTATACGACTTACAAAGGATGAAGATAGAATTAAAGACTCTGTGGTCCCACATGATGATGGCGAATATACGGAGTAGAACCGACTTTAATCGATAAAGTTAAAGTTGCTCAAGCTACGGACCTGGGGGTGATGCGTATGAAGAAGAAAGTGCAAGAAGGAGCTATTCCGAAGCAAGAATTGATGAGGAAGGAATACTTCGAGTCAATTCTAGACTTTATGCTCCTAACGATTTTGACTGAAGCATAAAATCATGATGGAGGCACACAACACCCCGTTTGCAATCCATCCTGGAAGTACCAAAATGTATCATGATATTCGACATACATTTTGGTGGAACAATATGAAGAGAGAGATTGCGGAGTTTATCTCAAGATGTTTAACCTGTCAACGTGTAAAGGCGGAGCATCAAGTGCCAAAAGGTCCATTGCAACCACTTGAGATTCGGAATGGAAATGGGAACACATTACTATGGATTTTGTTACAGGTCTTCCCAAAGTTTCTCAAGGCGTAGATGCAATTTGGGTTATTGTTGATAGATTAACCAAGTCTGCCCATTTCTTACCGATACGCGAGACTTATTCCCTTGAACGTCTTGCTCGTATGTACGTGAATGAGATTGTACGATTGCATGGCATGCCAGTATCCATAGTTTCGGATCGTGACCCGAGATTCACTTCAAGATTTTGGGTTAGCTTGCAGAAAGCTATGGGCACGGATTTACGATTCAGTTCAGCATACCATCCTCAAACGGACGGACAATCAGAGAGGACTATTCAAACCCTTGAAGATCTATTAAGACTCTGTGTCCTAGATTTCAAAGGAAGTTGGGATAAGTACCTACCACTGGTGGAATTCTCCTACAACAACAGTTATCAAGCAAGTATAGGCATGGCTCCATTTGAGGCGTTGTATGGACGAAAATGTCGTTCTCCAGTATGCTGGGACGAGGTGGGAGAAGCAATATTGTTGGGACCAGAATTAGTACGCATGACTACAGAAAAGATCCAAATGATTCGACAACGTATTCAAACTTCACAAGATCGACAAAAGAGTTATGCTGATCTTCATAGAAAGGACGTGGAGTTTAATATTGGAGATCATGTATTGTTACGTATTGCTCCATGGAAGGGAGTTACAAGATTTGGGAAAAGAGGAAAGCTCAATCCAAGGTTTGTTGGTCCATTTGAGATTCTTGACCGAATAGGGAACGTAGCCTATAGACTCGCGTTACCTCCAAGTATGTCTCGTGTTCACAATGTATTCCACATATCTATGCTTCGTAAATATGTGAAAGACCCGAACCACATTATTGCATTAGAACCACACGAGATAGCGTAAGATTTAACCTACGAGGAGATACTGTTGAGATTTTGGATAGGAAGAGCATGTCTTTACGCACGAAGGTTATACCACAAGTTAAGGTTTTGTGGAGAAACCATGCAATTGAGGAAATGACATGGGAGTTGGAATCGGAGATGAAAGCAGCGTACCCTCACCTTTTCGATATACTCAGTATCGTATGTCAATTTCGAGGACGAAATTTCATAAGGAGGGAGGTTGTAAGACCCCAACTTATTATAAATAAAATTGAATTTTTCTTTATTCATTATTCTAAATTAATAAGGGTTAATTTGATATAATTTTTTTTGGTTATGGGTGAAATGTGCAAAGTTTACAAAATAAGCAAGTGGTTATAAAATATTCATTATTGTTGGGAATATTCGTTTGGTCGTGGAATATTCTTTTTGTCGGGGAATCTCAGACGCATTTGACAAGTAGTCATTGGTGGGCCCCATAACGGAAAAAGCGGTTGGATGAAGGAAAACGATAAAGATTGAGTTTTATAAATAACGACGTAAATTATTACCATTAACAACTTCGTTGGGTTTACGGTGGTTAAAAATGATGAATGGCGTGGTTGCATAAAGAGTATTACCAGATTGCATAAAGATTGTTGAATTATTGATCCTTACGTAAGAAGGCACTACTCAATAATTGTTACGAAGAATTATCGTTCATTATTTTATCTTATTGATTCAATAATTAACGCATTGATATTTATATTATTATTGTTTCAATAATTGTCATTACACAAGATTTCCATTATCAAATCAATAATTCATATTATTTGAATAATATTATCGAGATAACATTATTGGCAATGTCTAGAAAGTTACATCTAAGGAGAGGTTTGGTCACCTAATTGCATTGCCAGTAAGGAGAAATCCTTATTGGAAAGCCCCTCTTTCCGGAACTACCGTCACAAGATCTTGTGATTACGTAATATTATTTTTGAATAATTAATTATTGATTATTATGATAAAGAAAATATTTATTTTATGTGGATATAGATGGAGAAAATTTTTAATGTGACAATTGTTGAAAATTAATATTTTATCTTTTTACGATAAAATAATACATTTAAATATATTATTTTAATAATATATTAACTGGTGATATTTTTATAATGATTGTGGGATATATGAGTATATGAGGAGGTAGAGTATTTTGTGGCATTAAATGTTTAATATATGTTTTTGTGTGTTCGGTGGACACAATTCTTGACCGAAAATTGATTATAGATTGTAAAATCGTCGGTTTATGAATTTCGGTCAATTTCGTTTGGAATTTGGAAACATTTTCTTCTGTAAAGTTGTAGAGAATGGAATTTCCCATGGAAAGTCGAGTTTCAATTTTTCGATAAACGAGCTATTTTCTATTTAATTATTGAAGTTTAGGAAGATAAAATAATTTTTATTAAATAATGGGTGGGACCCACTCTTGTTTGACAACATGTGGGTTCTTTGGAAAATTATTTTCAAGAGTGGCATCTTTGGTCTTTGATGGCTAGCATGCGTGAGAAATTTGATTTTAATAATAATAATTTATTAATTTAGTCTCCTTCATGCGTTCTAACATTTTTTTTCCTATAAATAGAGGGCTAAGTTAGAATTGAAAATCACACCGTAAACTAAGTTTTCTCTTCTCTCTCTAAATTATCGAGCGTATTCTTGTGAGTATACTTTGAGTGTTGCTATACTCTATGGGTTTCACAAGACTATACCGAAATTCAAATGGAAATACGATTATTTTGAGGTAAGGGTATTATTTTCTTCTTAAATGATATTTTTCTTCAATATCATTATGTCAAGTATTGGTGAACTTTTTATCAAATTTGGAACTTGTTGTGTTGGGGTTATTATTCACGTATCTAAGACTATTCACGATATCGACACTATTCACGAATACAAAGACTATTCAAATGAAAAATAAAAACTTTTCTTTTGTCCAAAATATCTATTCGGATACTAGATTTGATTGTATCCATGTTTTGATCATTCTTGAATTTTACACCAATATGATTATTTTCAAGTATTTTTGGACATGGGTAAAACAAAGTACGAATCCTTAATCCTTAATCCTTGTCATTATGTTTCCTTTGGATTCGTTTCTTTAAAAATGTTTTTCATCATCCTCAGTCCTAAATGGTGATATAAATGAATATCTTTGGCCCGTAGTGCAAAGATGAACGATTAACTGATGAATATCTTTGGCCTGTAGTGCAAAGATGAACAGGTGTTGAGATGAACATGACCAACTGGTGATACAAATGAATATCTTTGGCCTGTAGTGCAAAGATGATTAAAGATGTATATTGATTGTTATTACGGGGATAAACTATTGATGATGGACTTTTAAACCTTAGAAGACGGTGAGAATTCTTTTCTACGTGACTCTTCTAATGGATTGTTGTTTCATTGCATTTGTTGATCTAAAACTTGTTGTCTATTGTATTCTATTAGATTTTTCCTGTTGAAGACTAACGATAATTTGTTGTATATTATCTTAGTCATAATATTCTTTACTGGGCTAGTTGAGCTCACCCTTTTCCTTTTTGTTCCATTTTTCTTCTCAGGAGGTGAGAACATAGCAGGATCGAGTCGGGGTATGGAGTGATGGTTCTAGGAAGATGTTTTAGCTGTCCTCACTACTTCTGTAAAATAGTGTATGAATAATTAATGAGGACTTATTTGGGTGTGTATATTGTCTAGAAGACAATATTTGTATTCAAACTCACAGTTGTATTGTCGTATTCTACACGACATCTGTATTGTCAAAGTTGTAGTTTGCTTTCTATACCATGTATTTTGGCGACTCAGAATGGGTGTTATATACCTATTTTGGGGGCGTCACACCTTCCATGGAGAGACTTTTTGGTAGGGTCTCAGTTTTCCTCACACCTTTGGATTTCTTCCTGGCTGATGTGGTTGCTGCTGGCACAAAGTCACTAGATTCAGAACTTTCCACCTCTTTTGCCTTTCTTTTCTTAGCAGAGCTCTTTCTGCTGCCCCCAGTTATTGTTAGCCTCCTATTTTCCTTTGGGTTCTTCTTCCAGTTTACGAATAGTTGAGGAAACATTACTTTGTGAACATTTAGAGGCTCTCCTTCATCATCCTTGATTTTTCTTCTCAGCTTCTTCTTTAGCACTATACTCAATAGTCTTCCATGAAACACCTTAGTCAGGGGTTTTTTTTGTAGACTTCTTCAACTCAGCCTTTTCTACCCATTTGGAGATCTGATCAAACAGGATAACTCTAAAGTTGATTCGCTTCTTCAGAACTATTGCAAACATTATCTTCAGTTGTTGATCAAGCACAGTGTCATGTGCCGTTGCATAGTATACATTTGCCTACTATCTCAGCAAGGAACTCGAATTCCTCAAGAAACGCCTTTTTCTTCATGTCCTTCAGACTAGGGTTTCTTTGGTACCCCATAATTTCCTTTGCTTGCTCAGTGTCAATCTCATCAAGGTTTTTCAGTCCTAGGTCAGGAAAACCTAACCATTGATTGATATCGGATAATTTCAGCTTTAGAGACTGACCTTTAACTTTGGTTGAAAGGGTTCTGACATTTATAAATGCATTTGAGTAGAATTCCTTAACCAGTTCAGTGTATACTCGAGTGCTTGCTTCAAGACATTCTAAGAATCTAGCTTTCTTCACAAGTTCAAGAATGTCTCTGAACTTCTTTTCTGATTTTTCAAACTTTTTAAAGCCGAGTTGGATTCTTGTTATAACTCGCCATTCTGCCATGTGAAGAGTTCAAGGTATATGGGTATGTGATTTAGGGAGTCTTAAAAGAGATAGTTGACTGTGATTTGGGTTCTGGAGGTTTAATAGATCTAAGCTTCGAAGAGGATTCTAGGGTTTAAAAATGGGAGGGAGAGAGAGGTTCGATAGTTTCTGGTAACTGTTTGCAGATTTTGAATTTGTCTTTATGGCAGTTCCTTTTGACTCTTCATATGTTATGATGTGTCAACTATCCATTGGTTGCACGATGCCCAGTAATGAGCTGTAACTCCCCCATTAACTCTTCAGTTTAATGTCCCTTTTTAAAACAAATAGTCGTCAAAGACGTGGATTGACCGTTGACCATCTTGGTTCATAGAGTAGCATGGTAAGGCAGCTATGGACTCTACGTTTTCCTTTGTTGACCCAACGATCAACTTTTGAGAGATGTTGCAGTGGATGGTTTTGACATTAATCCTCATCTTGAAACTGCATAGCTTAATCACTGATGTACCCCAAGCTAGTTTGGGCACTTAAGTTCTGAGATGCGTTTGCATGATATCTTTCCAAACTGTATTCGAACTTATCTCCTCATAATTTGAATGGTTGAGCAGTTGTCCCGTTCTTTCAAGCTCCTTATGAATTAGAGTAACCTCTTGTAAGATTGTGATTGTCGAGTCTGCTTCTACGATCGCTGAGGTTGCACTAAGATCGTTGAGGTTGCATCACGATCGTTGAGTTTGCATCATGATCATTGAGTTCTCTTCAAACCTTACTCTATAATCATTGACTGCCTTGGTCCTTGAGATGAACTTGATCAAGCAATCCTTCTGGGTTAAGGTAGCTCAGGAAGGGCAAACCTCTTAGAGTGAGCTAAGGGTCAGGTTTGTCCCTGAGGCGCTTTCCAGATGAAATACTTTGGAAGTGATTTACACCGATATCTCATTTGACCTTTTCTGATGGTGAGGCCATTTACCAACTTTAGACAATTGCAATTACTGTAATCGTGGTGTCCTCCTGCTCTTACACTACGAACAGATGTTTGATCGTAGGCACTCCACGATTTTGAGTTTGGTGGTTGAAAGGTTATCAGTAGTACATTTTGAGACGTTCCTACTGACTATGGATCTTCATTTGGTTCATCAACCACAAAGTTTTGAGACTCTGTAGCTGGTACACTGCTTCATAGTATATCTCAGTGATGTTGTTTCTTAACAGATCACTGTGTCCTCATGTTTATACTATCTTTTCAATGAAGTGTGATTTCCTTTTCTTCATGTGTATTAGGAAGCATCCCTGCATATCTCCTTCTGCCTGGAATTACCACTGACAGTCAAATCTGTTTACATCATAGACATTGATATCGATCATTATATGATCATTTGACAGCACTACGAACGTAGTCTTCTTTGTCAACTTGTGCTTGTGAAGTTCTGCTTTCGTAATGAGTTCCTCATGTTTGATGTTCGATGATCCTTTATGGTGAGCTTCCTTGGGGATTCTTCTATTATGACATGCTTTGCATGATTGAGCATCTAAGTCCCTTTTTCATCTTTGGTTGAATGGATTGCTTCCATATAAAGATCAACAGCCATGTGAGCTTTATTAAGATCAGCTCAGCGGGTCTTTTAAGGACAAGCTTTGACATATAGGAGTTTTATCAGAATCATTTCTGAACAGCCTTAAGCCTTCTGCTGGTTGAATCTTCTTAACTGAAGTCTTTTACTTCAGCATTCCTTAGTGTGGCTAGATAGACCAAGTACCTGCAGGTTATGAATTTCTATTTTTGGTACCCATGGTTAAATGGGTCCTACTAGGTTAGTTTTCTAAACCCATGTTCCTCATAAATTTGGATAATCATCATATTGATCACCAACAGTCATATTCATGCATGTAACTAATTTAGATAATATATTTTGAGATGCATGATGGTGAGTGTGTGTAAGATTTGCTATTATAATAGAACACCCTTTTTCTTTGATGGTTTCATCATTTGTTAGGTTATGTTCACAGGGTTTAAATGTTCACAGAGTGAGAATCAACTCTATGATTTATTTGTATTTGGTTGATTCATGGAGGTGATCAGTTTCTATGAATCTTCAAGATACTCTTGTAGAACTGATAATACTTTGTGTGTTATTAAACACTTAGAACATAGGTTGTACATACATACTAACCCATCAGCAAACATTACTTCACATAAATTAATTTAACCTGTGATGCTCTTACGACCCATTTCAGATTTCTTTCAAGATGTCATCTTCAACCTAAAACTTGGATGGAGAGAAAGTTTATAGACATTTGAGTTTCCACCCTCAGTGTAGTTTCTCTCTTCGCCTTTTTAGGTAGATCATGATTCCTTGAATAATACTGTTATAGTTCATAAGGAGGTGGAATCATGATGTACATATTTATTTTAGTGAGGAACCGTACCTTTTTACTATCAGTCATTTATCTTAGATATACTAAATTTAGGCATTGATGTGCATAGTTTCTCATTTGCTCCTGACAGCTAGTTGCTCCAGTTGACCTTCAATCAATTAGTCGTGGTCTTGAAGATGCAAGCTAAGAGAATATCAGCATCTTTAGTTCTTTGATATCTTTGAGTTCGCAGGGTTTATATCCAACTGCTGGTTGGCCAAATACATGTTTGAGAAGTTCTTCTTTCTTCTCTGGATAAGCATTTCTTAACATGCGTGGCCTTTTCATTTTTTCAGGCTGGTGGATGTTTGACTTTTTTCTGTTGATGTCTTTTGAGCTTTCTAGCCTGGTCTTCAGACTGCAAGATTGGTCACGAGCAAGGATTGGGCTGGTTGATATGGCAATCAAGAACATGAACCAATCTGAGCAGCTTCAGGTGTATATACACATTTACCTGTACACAATATTTCCAACGTGTGAGCTCATCTGCATATAACAAGTGACTTACTACTAAACTAAGTTTAGAACAATGTTTGTGCCTCAGGATCGGACTCAAAGCGATTAGCTTTTGAATATAGCATGAGAACACCTTTCGATACCAATTGTTAGTTCGATGAGGGCACAATAGATCTAGAAGGGGGGTTAAATAGATCCTTTTTATTTCAAATACTTTTCTGGTTTATTTTGTATGGCTAATAATTTAGCATATGACAAACATAAAAATCTTTTCAAGCACAGCGAAATAAGTAAAAGATCCCCTTCATTGATATAACCATAATCATACATATATTGTTCGTAGAGTTAGTTCAGTAGTAAGTAGTTAAAACATACATAGTAGTTATAGCAGTTAATGTACATAATGTAAATGACATAAAGTAAAAGACACAAGGGGTTTTAAGTGGTTCAGAGACTCAAGCTCCTAATCCACTCTTCTGCTTTCAACTAGCAGGATTTCCACTAAGGAAGGCAAGACACGAATCACTAAGATTCCTTCAAGCCGTGACCTTGGAACTTCGGTTCACTAAGAACTCTTCAAGGCCAGTAGCCTTGGAACTCCTCTAGTTCCTTAGGAATTCTTCAAGGCCAGCAGGCTTGGAACTTCATTTATTTCCTCCTAACAAGGACCCCTCAGGCCCTGGCTTCTTCTTGTTGTTGTTGTTGGTGGTGGTGGTGGTGTTGCTGCTGCTGCTACTAAGATGTCTTTAAGCTTGATCATCTTCTATACTTAGCAGCTTGACGTGGTACTCTTCGCATTCTGCTTTGAGTCTGGACCATATCTTCTCTGGTGCAGCTGATCTCCACTCTTTTCTACTCATCTCCATTTGATGTCAGCTGTGCACCATCACCATCTGGATTTGCTAAGTCTCTGAGGTTTTGGTAGACTTTGTTTGTCACTTAGCAATCCTTGAACCCTTCTTGAATGTTTTGCAGACATGATTCTGCATTTGTTCTTTTTCAGCTTTTGGTTCATGGTGGTCTGTAGAGTTTCTCTCTTGATCTTCTTTGTACTCTACAACTTTTCTGAATGCTATCTTCTTAGCCTTCTCGGCTATCAGCTTAGCTACCATCTTTAGTGGCATTCTCATCTTTGTTGAGTGAAGTTTTAGTCTATTTAAGTCCTTCTTCAAAGCTGCTTCACTTTCACCTTTGTAGTCTCACAGTTACTAAGACTTGTTCTGTTTTGCTCTTGTGAAACTCGTAGAGTTAACTGTAGCATTTAACAACTCAATGATTCTACAACACAACAATCATCAGCACTCTTGATCTTTGAAGCTCATTCTAATTTATACCCATTGCCAATCTTCCCAGTGGAAGGTAGCCGTTGAAAGCTATTCAAATTGTTTCACAGATCTCGAGTTGTTTGGTGTAGACTGCAGATGTGACATGACATGACTTTCTGACACTGCGGTCTACTATTTCACCTACCCCGTCATAGATGTCACTTTGATGTCTCGGGCAGGTCGACAACTTTATTTCTCCCTTCTAACTTCTAGATCAGAGGTTGTCGTTTTTCATCAATGCTCTTAATAAGCTCTTGTCCGAATACCAACCTTCAGATTGAATCGATGTCAATGCTTCAATCTTAGGATGATCGAACTCTACGATTCTGATGCATGCTTCTTTGGACCTGATCGTAGTGTCTTGTTGACTGTTGCTCATTGACATGTAGAGTCAATACTACGATCTTGAAGAGTGTTAATTGGATCTCCAATGTAGAACACATCTTCCTTCTCTTGTGGAGTGCCTCAACACTTCTGTTCGCCTCAACTTCTCTCAGATACAGATGGCTTGACTCTTTGTTCTGGCCTCTTCTGATTAACAAGACACTTTAGATTTGTGGCGTGTCTAGCTCACTTTCTTCTTATGATCTCCCATTCACTTATCATCAATGGACTGACCCAATGCTTAATCACTTTAGCCTTGTTCTTTCAGAGGCTGACCAGTATCTTTGTGTACACTCCGTCAGTTCTTTCTTTGTTTGGCAAACACTACGATCCTGGTTGCTTCCACGATCGCCTTCTTCTATTTACTTGACAGCTACTGCACTTGCTAACTTTCCTTAGTCAGTTACTGAAGTCTTCTTCTGATCAACTTGTGGAAGACTTCATCTTGACTGGCTTCAGAACTCAATCTGGATGCTGATTGAGTTGATTCTTAGATCTTCTGTTAGCTTGCATTCTCTCTGGTTTCCTTCAGGTGGGATGTATCTTTGCAGTACCAACCAGAGACTTCAATCCTTTGGATATTCTGAGAGTGCTCAATTATTGAGAATCGTATTTGCTCTATGATTCTGCCTTAGCATGTGAGCATATATGTTGAAGTCTTAGTTCTACACTCTACGATTTAGCTTCGGCTGTGTAGACACTATGACTCCAAGTTCAGATCTTGACACTCTATGATTTATGTCGATGTGCTTGTTGTCTTCATCGGATCTTGCTCGACTACGATCTCTGCCTTTGGTACGATCAGTAGACTCTACGACTCTGAGTGTAGTCTACGATTCTTAACTTGGCTTCGAAATCAGTAAACTCTACGACTCTGAGTGTACTCTACGATTCTTAACTTGGCTTCGACATTAGTAGACTCTACGACTCTGAATGTAGTCTACGATTCTTGACTTAGCTTCTGCAAATGCTCGG
Source organism: Panax ginseng (assembly GCA_020205605.1). Classification (NCBI taxonomy): domain Eukaryota; kingdom Viridiplantae; phylum Streptophyta; class Magnoliopsida; order Apiales; family Araliaceae; genus Panax; species Panax ginseng. Next base: position 116,017,969 of record CM035129.1, on the reverse strand, counting down.
TCGGCTCGTAGGCAGGTTGTCTCTACGATTCTAAACATGACTTCCTCAGTAGACTATGGCTCCGAGGAAGTGCTCCTCGACACACTACGATCCTTCCTCGTCTCTCCTGGCAGTCTACGAACTCCGAGATCTACTATCTTGAAGACTACGATTCTGCCTCGATAGCTCTCGAGTTATCCTTGACTCTCCTGGCAGACTATAATTTCTGGTGCAGTGCTCGACAATCAGACAAGCCTATCTATTACATCATAAGATCAACCTAACATGCCTGATCTTTCTATATTTATAGTCCTTATACATCATTTCTTTTTAAGGACTTTACAAAGTTGTTTCGCTTATGTAGGATCAACCTAACATATTTGATCAATTCATTCGAAGTCCTTGTACATCTGTTTCTGTTATCTATAAAAGAACTTTACAGCTTTTCTTAATGCAAGCATACTTGCATATTCATTCATATATATATCATAATCAAATCATATATAAATAGGAATATCATTCACATGTTTATTCCTGACACCTTTTTCATATTCGGCCACTAGAAATGATGTCTGAGATCTTGATACATTTTTGTACTTCCAGCGTGAATCGAATATCGTGAGTTATTGTGACAACGTGAGAATTTGGATAATTTATTTAAAATCCTAAAAGATTGAATTAAGGTTAAATATTAGACCTAGACAGAAAATAAGTGTATGGATTTGACATTTTTGGGAAGGAATTTTTAGGATTTCAAAATATTGTGAAGGATCTTGATGAATTATTCAGGATTAAGTGTATATGTGTATATGTTATGTGTATGGTCATGTGTGTGTACAGAATGTGATTAAGGGTAAAGGGTTGACCAGATAAACTATATCTGTGACAAACCCTAAGTATATATTTAGAACGTCAACGTTCAGTTAGAAAATTCTTACGATTTATATGAAACCCTAGAAACCGGTTCTAAAAACCCTAATTTCAGTTTCGGGAATTTAAAACCCTAATTCGTAATTAGGTAATTTTAATTTTAATTAGGAATCATTAATCCTAATTAGCAAGCTTGAAAATGATTAGTAAACTTTAATATAATTAGAAAATATTAATTATATATTTAAAAGCTTAATTTTCCATTTTTAACATTTTAATTTGGAAATCCTAGATTTAATTTTTGAAACCTTAGGTTTTAAGCCTAAGGGTTAAATCCTAAGAGTCAAACCCTAAGGGTTATAGCAAATGTCTAAAGTGCCATTAAAATTAAATGCTAAATGACCAAAATACCCTTTTCTTAAAAAGTTAAGCAAAAGATATGGCAAATCTTGGTGACTCATCTTTTTGGATATCAACATGTGCCTTAAATCTTTCCATATCTGATCTTTGTGCCACCTAGCAACATTGGATGCAATGAGTCAAAGTTTTAAAACTTAAAGTAAAGTAACTTACTTTTCATATCATTTTTCTCCAAGACTTTCTCTCTCTAAAATTCAGAAATGTAGAGTGAGAGTGTGTAAAGAGTTAAGCTAAAATCATGTGTTAGAATACCAAGATCAGATCACAAGGATCAGATTCAAGATCAAGCATTAGAAAGGTATAAAAACCCTAAACTTTCTAGATCTTCAAGATTTTTGTTAATGTTGTTGTTTGTTGGTTAGATATGTGCTAGATGGTGTCACATAGTGATCTGGGTTGTTAGATCAAGGATCTATAACATCTAGATGCACGATTTTGAAGTTTTTATAAATCTGGGAAGAAGTTGGAAAAGTGGCCTGACAGTCATATGTCAGTGCCTTTAGATTCTTCTGTGTTAATGATTTGTGGTGTTTGAAGTTTTATATGTGTAGTATGCCATGAAGGCTTTAATCTGGAATTGGAATAAAGGTCATATCATATCTAGATTTCATGTTAGAAGCGGTCAAACCTCGTTGACCGCTGTTTCTGGGTAGCCCAGATTTTGCCCAGAAAGTCTAACAATATGTTTCGAGCCTCTGATCTTGCTACTGTTTGTGTTTTAGTCCATGTTAGTGCTTTAATCTTGTAACCGGACATGAGGACTACTCATCCATGCTTTTATATTACTCAAATCACGACCAGAATGAAAATAAATCATGGTCAAACTGCGTTGACCGATCTGCACGGATGAAGATTCTAGAAAACCCAGAATCTTAAAGATGGTGTTTTCTGATAGTACTTTGACCGGTCTAGATCTCTTAGATATGTTGTTGTTATGATGATCTAATGTTCGGATACAATTGTACACTGACATCAATACTACATGACTGAACCAATAAAATACACTAAGCAATCCGGGGACGTATAGATTCAAAGGACCAAAGTAGTACCCATGAATTGTTCTTCATTTCTGGAAAAACCAGAAATGAAGAACAGCTCTGACATGAAATTTGAGAGCCTATATCTCAGTTATGATGTTGGATTGCCATGCAAATTGCTGAAGGTTGTAATGTTACATAAATACTAAAATCCTAACCAAATATCGAACCCAGATACATCATGATTCATGAATTATAGTCGATCAAACATACCCACTTGCTAACCCAGATACGAAACTATCGCTATAGGGCCCTTTAGCGACAGTTTACTTAGAAAATTAATTATTTTATTTAATAATTAGAGAAAATTAGTTTTAAATTATTAAAAATACATAATAAATTACTAAAATTTATTTTAAAGCTTAAAAATGGGTTTTTAATTATTTTGAATATATTTCATAAATATTTAATATTTTTGGAATATTAAAGTAATTAATTTATTTAATTATAATATTAAATAAATTACTTAAAATGATTTTAATACTTGAAAAATCATAAAAAATTATATTATGGTATAAGCAAATATTTTAAGTTATTTTCAATAACTTTTAATATTTTGTGATGAATTTCATTAATTAATTAATATTAATGGTAATTGATTTATTTAATGAATATATTAAATAAATTGTGGAAAAATAGAATTAATGATTTAAAAATCATATAAAAATGATGTAAGAGTTAGAAAAATATTTTGAGTTATAAAATATAACTTTTGATATTTTTTTTATGAAAATATTAATATTTTAATATTAATGTCAATTATTGGATAATGAATTTAAAGGTTTAAAAATTATATAAATATGATTTTAAGGTATTAAAATAATTTGATATATTATAAATATATTATAATATTATGTTATGATTTTCATTAATATTTAATATTAAATAAATATTATGATAAGAGAATAATGTGGTATTTATATTATATAAATACGATATTAGTGATTGAAAAATTATGATAAATGGTAATAATTATTTAAAAATTATTACGAGACTTTGAAAAATATTTTGACTGATAATAAAATTATCTAAGATAATGGTTAAGTATTTAGACAAAGTTTAATTGAACTTAAACTCGATAATTATCTGAGTAGACCGTCGGGATGTTAGAATTTTATTGGATTCAACTCAAACTTAAATAGTTTGACTTGATACTGAGTCTTAGTAGTTTATGGACTGATAGGGTTATGTGTTATGTGTTTAGGTTATTTTATGAATATATATATATATATATATATATATATATAATACTATTATATTGTGATGATATTATTCTAATTTGTATATCGATATTATTTATATATTCGGTCTTCAGACAAAGCTTAATAAATTGTAGAATAAAGAATGTAATAGAAACAGTGCAAGTTTTTCTTAACTCGACCTCGAGTTGTTTCATTCAAATATACTTGTGGTTAATCATTGCTGATTGCCATGTCTATGAATTATTGAATCGTACTATGTGCATGTTGCTTTTGTTCATCAGGTATGAATGGCTGATCACCATCATTACCATTCGGTTCAGATATAGTCGCTCATATTTAATGTTCGTTCAGCTATGAAAATTTGTTCATGCTAGTTCATAATTATATTGTTGAATGTTAGCCAGCTTATTATTCAATTCTTTCAATCATGATATATCCTTAATTTGTTAAACTTAAACTTGCTGGGAAAACTTATTGCTCACCCTTGCTATATCATGATAAACATTATAGATTAAGACAAATATGTCAGATACAAGAAAAGATCAAGACAAGTCCAACTTTAGTTTACATGTGCAGCTAAATTTGTATTAGTAATGTATGATAATAACATTGTATGTTAGATATGATATTGATTCAGGTATTATGTGAAGGTTCTCGACCTTAGGGTTAGTATGTAATGTTTAATGTATAAACAATTTATGTTTATATCTTCCGCAATAGTTATACAAATAGTATACCAGATTCGTGGTGATTTGGGACCTGGATTTGGGGCTATCACAGTTATGGGCCTCGCTTAAAATTTCCTCTGTAACTTCCGGTACTGGCGGAACCCAAATTCTCCCTTCGAATCGAAGCAACCCTTCTGAATCAATTTTAATTTTGTTTTCCTCACCTTTAGATACTTTTCTTCTTATCTCTTTATAGTTCTCATCCTGAAGTTGTGCATTCTTTACCTTATCTACCAACGTTGGACTGTTTCTCATTTGGAAAAAAAATTCGTCTGATTCTGTTGAATATTTAATTTCTAACTCCATATTTGCAATTTTCGATACTAGCTTCTCCTGAACAGTCAACGTCATTAATTTCTCATGTCCCTTCTTACTTAAGGCATCAACAACAACATTCGCCTTTCCGGGATGATAGAAAATCTCACAGTCATAGTCTTTAATCAACTCCAACCATCTTCTCTGTCGCATATTCAAATCTTTATGTGTAAAGATATACTTCAGACTTTTATGGTCGGTATATATCTCACACCTCTCTCCATAAAGATAATGTCTCTAAATTTTCAGGGAAAACACCACCGCAGCTAACTCTAAGTCTTGAGTCGGATACCGTTACTCGTAATCTTTCAATTGACGTGGTGCATATGCAATAACTTTGCCATTTTGCATAAGCACACAGCCTAGTCCTTTATGAGATATGTCACTATACACCACAAAATTCCCTGTATCATCAGGCAATGATAACATAGGTGTTGAACTCAATCTCTTCTTTAACTCTCGAAAACTCTCCTCACACTTCTCCGTCCTGATAAACTTAACTGCTTTCCTAGTTAAATATGTTAACGGAGTTGCGATCTTGGAAAATTCTTGAATGAAATGCATATAGTAACCTGTCAATCCCAAGAAACTTCTTACTTCTGACGGTGTCTTCAGCTGATCCCAGATTATTACAGCTTCAACCTTTGATGGATATACCAAAATTCCGTCATTATTAATAACGTGCCTGAGAAACTGTACACGTTCCAACCAGAACTCACATTTTGAGAATTTAGCGTTCAACTTCTCTTTTCTCAATGTCTCCAGCGTGCCCGAGAAACTGTACACGTTCCAATCAGAAAGTATTCAACATGTTCCTCCTTAGTCTTGGAATACACCAATATATCATCAATAAACACCACCATAAATTTGTCTAAGAATGGTTTAAACACCTTGTCCATCAAATCCATGAAAGCTGCAGGTGCATTGGTTAAACCAAATGACATAACAAGAAACTCGTAATGACCATACCGAGTTCTGAATCCTGTCTTTGGTACATCCTCTAGCCTCATCTTCAACTAATGATAACCACTCCTCAAGTCTATCTTTGAGAAATATCTTGTCCCTTTCATTTGATCGAACAAGTCATCGATTCTTGCACTACAAAAAATGGAGATTCAGCAACAACTGATTTTCGTTTCTAAATGTGCCAAATTTCATTGCGAAAGGGTTTTGGCAACGAATTTCCTGTCGTTGTGTCTTTCGTTGCGCAATGAGTGTTTCTAATTGTTCTGGAACGAACATTTTTTTTTTCGTTGCCAAAAGTAATACATTTTGCAATGAAATTTAACTTTCGTACAGAGACATTGATCCTTTAGTAACAAAATGTATTGTTGCAGAATAATTAAAATTTCGTTGCTAAAAATCCCATTTCGTTGCAAAAACCTGCTAATTGGCAACGAAATGTACTCTTTTTTTTTTTTGCAACGCCCATGCATTTTCGTTGCAATTGACACCATTTTGCAACAACATTTTTCGTTGCAGTAAATTATGAAATTTATTTCCTAAGCTTGCTTTCGTTGCGGAATGTAAACTTTTTAGCAACGATTGTCGTTGCTGATTATATTATTTGGCAACGACATTATGCTGAATCAACAACGAAAATGTTTGTTTCTGGTTATTTTTCAATAGCAACGAAAGTCGTCGATTAGCAACGACATTATATGTTTTCATTTCTTTATATGTGCAACGAAAGTTGATATGATTTGCAACGATAAAAAATGTTGCATTTTATGTTAGTATTAGCAACAATATCCTCTCTGTTGTTATTAAGTTAATTTTTCGTTGCTAAATATTATATTTTTAATACCATTAGCAATGAAAATTTGTTGCTAAATGTATAAAAAATTGTTGCTATATTATAACTTGTTCAAAATTATTTTATAAACAAAAAAAATTATGTCTCAATAACCCCATAACAAATTATGACAGGATTACAAAAACACTAAAATATTATTAATTAAATAAAATCATCTAATACAATGATCATCCATCATCTTTACAATAAAACTTCGTACGACTGAAAACTACAAAGCCCGTCTTAGTTGACACTATCTGCCATCAAGAGGTTAACACTAGTTCCATATATGAAAAAAAATCAAGAAAGAAATGTTTATAATAGAAAACAATACTTAGCTTACACAAGAGTTTCAACCATGGTTCATTCTTCAGGTATTCTGCCAATATTAAAATAACATCAGCCCAGACCTTTGAAAATCTCTTGTCCTTCAAGTCTTGGGGGTGCATTTTGTAAGGTCATCAGCAGCACCTACAAAAATAGTACAAAATAGAAAATAATTGAATAATCTCGTGCAAAAAGCAATATTATGTTTACTTCTAAAATAAATTAGATGGTTCACAATGATGAATCTATGATTAACCTTCATTGGAGAATACTTGGGAATAAAAGATGTAATGCAAAGAAAAAAAAAATTATACTTCCAAAAATTATATATAGTGTCAGGTTATGTAGTTAAAGAAATAGATTACTGAGAGAGAGAAAGAGAGACCGCAATCAGCCCTTCATACTCAGGATTACATCTAACAGTCCATGTCTTAACAACAATTTTAAGAAAAAGTACAAAGATCAACATTGAGCATACAATATAAGAATTACATTTATACTCCCTCCGTCCCAAAAATATGTTTGCTTTCTATGTAATTTTCATTGAAAATGGTACTCATTCTTTCGGATGGTGGGAGTACAAATTTTAATAAAAGCAGCCTTGCAGCATTAGTCTACAACGCATACCAGTGTGCATGTCTTGGGAGCTTCCACTTTCGGCTATTGTCCACAGGACCTATAATATTGTCTACAATCATCCAATTGCAATATTATTTCGTGGTGAGCTAAAAAAAAGTACCAAATTTTTCAGTGTGTTTACCATAACGTTTTCTTCTTTGATAAACCAGACTTTCATTACTATAATGATAATGGCAAACAAAACAACTTGAATGGTAATTACAAGTATAGAGGAAAATATACTGACTACTGAGTATGCTTACCATCGGGTGAATTTTGGATATCGAAACATACTAAATATAATTGATAACATTTAAGTATCAGAAGTTGTGTATCCAAGAAGGTTTTATATGGTTTCCAAGGACAGACATAATTTTGGAAGTATATACAAATCATCATTATATCATAGCTGCCAGAAGTAGCACATATGCATAAACACTGGAAATTCAAAAAATTGAATGCAAACCTGAACAACATAATTTCCATATTGATCCTGTGCCAACATGTTAAAATATCCCATAATCTCATCCATCACCTTACTATGTGTTTTTGGGTCCTCGCAGTGCTCAAGTACCCTCTGTTGCGAGAAAGGCATCACCACAAAATACAAAATAATCATTGTGCTCAAATTGCCAAGTCTAGAATTAAGAATGGAAAAGATGATAAAAAGAATATCAACCTGTATCACACGACACCAATATGGATGTGTCGAAAGAGTTGCAACTTGATTAAAGAATGTTGAGATAATGAATTGAATATGATCTTCAGGAACACATTCAATACACGTTTGGATGACATGGTTCCCATTCTGATCACGTACATAGCGCATAATATGACCATCAAGCTCTCCAACCATCTCAATTTTCTAGTCCAGATCAACTACTCCAATTGCCTGAATTGTATAACAAAACCACATTATCAATGAAAGCTTTCAACTGAATCCTTTATAAAACATGAGATAAACAACCTTTGCTCGCATTGGCTAGGCTACAATCTGGCTCAACATTAGTTTGGTTATGCCACAATATTAGTTGCCCCAAGCAGTAATTCTCACCATTTGTCTTACGATACTCATGGAAACCTGACCCCAATTTATCACTGTACTTGGGGCCCAAGTCAAGAGGACTGATGAAAACTGGTGGCGAAGTTACAGCCTTGTATTCCTTAAAAATAAAAAACATAAAGTTTGGAAAGGGTCAACAGAGGGTACATAACCTCAAAGTATCCCAAACTAGGCATGATAACAAGACTCACCTGTATTCTAAAAAAAACTTTGTAAAAGCATATATGTGGATCAAGTCAGCAGCAGCATCATACCGACATTTATATGTACATGGTAGATTTCGGACCTCATCCCTTAGCCTAACAAAGTAACAAGTACAACTAAATTCCATGTTCTATAGTCCTTAACAAATGAAAAGAAGTGATATTTGTGCAACCACGTAGAACCAAGCATCTGAGAAGTAATGTTTGTGCAACCACGTAGAACCAAGGAAGTAATATTTTCTTTGTTATAACCATCCTGCAAGCAAACATACACATTAAAGTTGAACAAATTTCTAATAGCCCGCAATACAAATAATCCCACCCAAGAAAATATATGCTAGGCAACTTACCAGTATGCTACAGATCATAGAATCGGTACAATTAGGACCAACAGAGGACAAATCAGCCTGTCTGCATATATCCTTGTAAAACTTGGAGAAACACCAGTGCTTACAAGTTAAAGAGCATAAACAAGAGATTTTATATCAGCTCTAAGAAAATGCCAACACAAGGCCATCCAGTAGACCCCAACCCCCAATCTCAGTTTCAGAACCTATATAGTCTTCTTTGCAGAATGTAGCATCCCCGCACAAATCGTCAAATAGGCACTCAATGAAATCGCTCAAATATAGAATATTTTCATGGATAAAAAATTCAATTTGTGTCGCTCCAGTTAGAGTACCACCAAATGCATTCATATGCATTCATGTATTGGTTCCTTTTGAGTGCTGGAATTTTCGACTAGCAGCTATTTATTCCTTTATTTGTATTGTCAGTTTTTCATTTCCATTTATGGACCTGTCCAGCCTTGTGTTCTGAAAACAGATTTTATTGGCTGCTATATGTTGTACACAACGACAAAGATGATGCGAAGGTTGTCTTACTTTGTCAATATTATTTCTGTAGTAAAATTCTAACATTATCAACCATTGTAGATTGCCAAAGTAGCAAAGGTAAATAAGAGTACATAGCATGCATATAACATTTGCTATTGATATCAGATACATTAGCTTGAGAAAACAAAGGATAATAGTTCCAATGCAGTTGAAATTAAGAACATGAAGAAGGTAGAGGAGAGGAGATGAAATTGCAGTGAGAAGGCAGGGAAAGTGAGATAAGTCTGATTTGCCATTCATTGGGTATGACAAAGTTCTTTCTGACCTGAACCAAACACCAACTTCATTAGTAAAACGGGTCTCCTATTGTTGTTTTAAGTCATCATACAAGGAAGCTGGAAGTTTTTAATTTGGGAGGGAGGGATATGTATAAGCCAGATGATATTATCATTGAATGACTATGGACCTGGTTACTGTAGGCCAGCATTCAGATTCTGAAACTGCTAGTATGTCTTCTTCCATTTCATAATCTTCTTCACTTGCATCAAACAGAAATCAGGCTCTTTTGCCTGCATGAAATTGATATGTATCCATCAATAATGCATCATCATTTGTATGTTTATCCCAAAATGGCCCAGGGAAAAAATAAGACATGTTATACATGGAGCACAAATGGAGATGACCAACTCTCTATTGTTCTTCGAGGGAATTTGAAATAATTAGCATGAATAACTTCGGATACAAGTGTCGTAGCATGAATTTCCATGTTAGTCTTACTGTCATTGAACGTATCCAAAAAAGTCTTACTAAAGTTGATTAACGGAATAAACTTAAATTAGGGAAGAAACCTTATGACTTGCGTACCAGTAACTTGAATAGAAGACAGGAAATGTCAGTTGACAAGCAATCTCACCACATTAAGATATGGAATCAAGGAAAAGTTAGCAAGTCATGAAACCCACTGCTAGAGGAAAAGCATAAATAGATGAGCATAATAAACATACCTTCTTGCGATATGGCAAAGCTCAACATGAAATCCATAAAATCCAAAAATAGTTGCTCCAGTCCTATTATAACTGCATACAAGCATCACTGATAGTTGGAACTAGAAGCCTGGAACAAATTGAAGAACTTTGCAAATTACTCGTAAACCATAGATTACATGGTTGACTTCAATTAAGTAAATTACGGATAAATAAGTAAACATTATGACTGCTTGGGTATAACCTGGCCACATAATGGGAACATACAACACATCTCATTAGCTTACAACTGCTTTATTTACATTTGAAATAACAATCTACCAGTGAAAATTCGTATATGTTTTGATGGAGGTGTTATTTCCAAAGAAAATCTTCTCACATGAGTGTGGAACCACCTATGAATTATGTGAGGAGGACATTGCAGAAGTAGCTTACTTGTTGAAATAGCAGTTCTCCCCATTTTCAACTAAAAAGAACTTATTTTAGTGAAAATGTCAGTTTATGTAATCCGTAACCAAAGATACACAATAAGGTATTAAAAATAGATACAGTTCAAACATTGAAGAGGACTGCTTCAATTACAGATATTTACGAGGACTTTCCACACATGGTAGATGTCACTGAAAACTTGGATAATAACATGTTTGCATTCAAAATATGAGCTATGAGGATGCATGGGCATGGAGGTGCATGTGATGGCAGATATTTCTTGCACACGCTTTTGCAAATAATCAATGATCACTAAATGTTGTTATCACAGACAATATCTTGGTTGAAAAATTTGGGATTTCAGATACACTATTCATGATATAGAAAACATGAGAGAGCGAGAGAGAGAATCCATAGCATTATCACTATCAACCATAACAAAAAATATCTTAATGATACAAATTATACGACCGTCTTCCATGTTTGACCAAACTGTTAGCCCTCTATTAATCCACATATTAAATAAAGTTTATCATATAATTCGGTAACACAATAGATAGATAACTTACACAGGATCAGAACCATATTTTTATCTAAAGACAGCAGCCTATGAATTAACCAAATTAATTACACAGGCTCTTCTCTTAACCAAATTAATAAATTTAAGAACAATTTTTATAAATAAAAAAAACTTTATTTTTTTTCAAAAAATCCTTTAATTTTTTTAAAAAAGATTTTATTTTTAAACGAATATTTTTAAAAAAATAAATACTTCAACGACTGTCGTTGGGAGTAAATGCTCTCACATCTAATTTGGAAAAAAATTATTGAACGCCATTTGAAATGGCATTGAATTTTTGGATTTTTTTTTGGCTAAAAATCAGAAAGGCAACCAACGCCACTTTAAAAAATATTTTTTTAAAAAACGAATTTAAAAAAAATATCTTCTTTTTTTTTAAAAAGGTTTTATTTTTTTAAAGAAATTTGAAAAAAATAAAAATGTGATCCAATATCAAACTAACCGGTATTGTAACTTTTTTTAAATTTTTTTATAAAGCAAATTTGTAAAAAAAAAAAATTGTAAGATGACGTTGGAATCTCTTTTTTTTTTAATTTCTTTGATCTCTTGTACTTGTTTACAAACATCAATATTAACTACAAACTTTAATTTTTGTAAATTAGAAAATATATCTATATGTGCTCAATTTTAATTTCAAAAATTATAACTTTAAAAAAAAAAAAAATTGGGCATTTATTTTGAGACGGACGAAGTATATAAGACTTCAGCTATAAAAAAATAAAAATAAAAATTCTAACGCTAATTAAAGTGACGTTGCATCTCACTCTTTTTTTTTTTCATAAATTCATTTTTTTTAAAAAAAAATTAAATAAAATAGGGATAAAATTGATATTACATTAATATGGGTCAAACTAACTTATTAGGAATGACTTATAAGTCATTTTAAATAACTTATATTTTGTTTTAATTCATAAAACATAATAAAATTTTCTTCATCTTTTATGTTTTCTATTAGAACTGATAGTATTAAAATTTAATTTTATAATATATTTGGAAAAAAGGTAAAAGGAGAAGTTGGAATAGCTAGGGGTATACCATTACTATCTAGAAATAGGAAACATTGGGAAGCATAGATATAATAATCAGGTTTGATGTCATCTAAATATTTATAAACAAATATTCATATAAATTTATATTTAAATTTTATAAATTTAATTTATAAAATTTAGGTACGAATATTTTTTATAAATATTTATATGAATATTTAGAGATAAATTTATAAATATTTATATGAATATTTGTTTACATATATATATATATATATATATATATATATATATATATATATATATATATATATACACACACACACACACATACATACACACATATTACATATATCATATGGGCCGAAATTTGGCGTGGCGAATATTGAACTTTATCCCAAAAAATATATTGATGGACAAATTCGAATCGAAGACCTCCAATTTGGAATATTAATCCAAGGACCACCTAAACACATGTGCCTAGTTGCTTTTATTCTGCAAGGATTAGTATTTATAACTAAGTGAATAAATTATTTCCCCCAAATTAAAACAGATCCTCTTTCCTTAGATTTGTTATGTACATGCATAAATGTACATAACTAATTGCGTGATAATAATAATAATTATAATAATAATAATAATTATTATTATTATTATTTAAGGCAACATTTTAATAGCCGTTGCAAAAAGTTGTATAAATTATACAACGAAAATAAAAAAATTTGCCAATGAATGTTAGTCCATATTAGGCAACGAAATATAACAACAAAAAAAGTTTTGTTGCCCACGATGAGGAGAAATCAAGTGGTTAGAAATTTTGCAACGAATTTTGTTTCCAAATTTCGTAACTACTTATGAATTTCGTTGCAAAAAGTGAAAGCCTGACACAATCTGCAATGAAGGACAAGTTTCGTTGCTAAACATACACTTTTAGCAACGACTTATAAAGTCTTTGCCTGAAAAATCGTTGCTAAACCCTATTTTTAGCAACAAAAAAACTTTTGTTGCCCACGATGACAGGAAATCAAGTGGCCGAAAATTTGCAACGAATTTCTAACGAAATTTTTTCCCGCCATGAATTAGCAACGACTTATGAATTTCGTTACAAAAAGTGAAAGCCTGACACAATCTGCAACGAAAGATAAATTTCATTGCTAAACATATACTTTTAGCAACGACTTATAAAGTCGTTGCCCAAAAAATCGTTGCTAAAGGCCCATTTTTTTGTAGTGTTAGTAATGGATACTTATTTTTTATTGTAACCTTATTCAATTCTCGGTGGTCAATGCAGAGTCGCATCGATCCATCTTTCTTCTTAATAAACAACACCGGTGCTCCCCATGGCGACACACTTGGTTGGATATACTTCTTGTCGAGTAATTCTTGCAATTGCACCATCAACTCTTTCATTTCTACTGGGGCCATTCTATATAGGGCTTTAGATATCTGGGTCGTTCCTGGTACCAAATCAATCATGAACTCGATTTCTCGATCCGACGGAAGTCCTGGCAAATCATCTGGAAATACGTCTATAAAATCCCTTATGACCGGTATCTCTTCTAACTTCGCACTCTTCTTCTGGTATCGACTATATAAGCTAAGTATCCTACACATCCTTGTCTCAACAACTTCTTGGCTTGCATCATCGTCAGACAACTTGCTTGTCGAGGTGACTTACTTCCATAAAACACTACCTTTGACGGAGCCATAAGGTTAACATATTTCCTTTGACAATCAATTATTTCTCTATAATTGAATAACCAATCCATTCCCAATATGACATCAAATTCCCCAAGTTTAATTGGTATTAAATCTACCATCATCTCGTGACCCTTTATAACTACTCTACAATTTTTATATATGAATCTAACAGGAATCACCTCCCTATTCGCAATCTCTATGCTCAAAGGATAATCTAATTATTCATGAGGCAAATCTAAGTTCTGAGAAAATTCATCGGATATAAATGAACAAGTAGCACCCGAATCAAATAGCATATAAGAATTAATACCATTAATCGGAATAATACCTGACACCACATCCTTAGACTGCACAGCATCTTGCACGGTCATATTGAAAGTCCTTGTGGTAGGTCGGCTTGATTGTGCTGGTCCAGTGATAGTTAAAGTATCACCACTATTGTTTCTCTTTCCTCGACTTACACTTCTCGCTGTCTTTTTAGGGCAATCACAAGCCATGTGATCCTTCGAACCACAGGTGAAGCATGCTCTTTTCTTTGGGCTAAAATAGTTTAGTGCAATGTGACCCTCCTGGCCACAATTAAAACACAACTACTTTCCCTTTAAACACACACCAGTGTCGTTCTTTCCGCAGGTAGCACAAGCTTCAAACTTCTTCTTTTGTTGACTTCCTTGTTGTCCTCCCGTATTCGAATTCTTACTCCACTTCCTCTTCTGACTATTACCTCCATTATTACTTCCACCAGACTTATTTTTATTCTCATTCTTTCTCTTTTTTTTCTTGGTTATACTTGGTTAAGGCATCGCTTCCACCATCCACAATAATTGTCTTTTCCAGTACAGGCGCAAATGTGTTTAACTGGAACATTGAAACCTTGTTATAAAGACAGGGCTTCAACCCTTGTTCAAATCTTCTTACCTTACGCTCATCGGTATTAATTTGATAAGTGGCAAACCTTGCCAACTCATTAAACTTCGCAGCATATTCTGGCACAATCATGGTTCCTTGTTTTAGCTCCATAAATTGAACCTCCAACTGATTCTGAGAACTCGCTGGAAAGTACATCTCAAAAAACATCTCTTTAAACCTATCCGATGTTATTATTCCATGTCCCCCCATGAACCATATTTGCCTGCCACCAATAGCTAGCTTCATACTTCAATATAAACGTTGCGAAAGCGGTCTTCTGATGCTCGTTGACTCTAAAAACGTCGAACACCTTCTCCATTTCCATGATCTAGGTTTGGGCTTCAACTGGATTCATAGACCCTTGAAACTTTGGCAGTCTAACAGCTTTGAAGTCCTTGAGGGTCGTAACTTGGGCTTACGATTGATTCGCAAGTGCTCCCGTTAACAAAGTCACCAACTGCTGAACCGGGTTAGCATTGGCCTCGTTATTATTATTAGTAGACCCCTCAGGAGGTGGTTTTTGGCGTGGTTGTCTTCTTCTAGGAGGCATTTTCTGTTAAAATATACGCTTATTAGCTCATTACTCAACTTCTTGAATATTTAAAGTTTAACTTAAACATTCTAAGATTGAAGCTATAACACATAACATTTCAATAAACTTTGATGTTTTTATTCATTCATAATAATAATAAGGATAACATCTCTTATATCAACATCCATTTTCCTGAACTAGACAAGTTTTAGGATTACATATTTATACTACCCCTTTATTTATCTCAAAATAAAGGATTTATAATTTATTTAATCACATACTTAACCACATATTAATATTATTATTCTTATTCTTTCTATCTTGGCATATTAAGGCGTTGAGAGGCTTCTCTATGTTCTTCCTCCATAATACAATATGTGATCCTACGATCCATCACGAACCACAGCAAATCTTCAAACTAAGGTGGGTAGTAAAAGACTCGATCCTGGGCCCTACCAATCGCAGAATGAAAGGCATGATCCATTTCATTCATCTTAGCCTTCTTCATTTGAACCTTGGCTTCAGCATGGTCTGCACGCTGAGTCGCCTTCATCTAAGCGTCCTCTACCCTCACACGCTTAGCTGACTCCTCCTTTAAGTTATCTTTTAACTTTTCCACATCAGTTTTCATCTTCTCGTTTTCAGCCAACAGCTCCTCTTGATGTCCCTCTGTGTGAACTAGGTTCCGTGTTTCCAAGTCGTGAGTCAAGCTCTTGAATCTCGGCATCCTTCTGCTCTATAATAGCTTGACGCATCTCAGCCAACTCCTTCAGCTCCTCAACCTTATCCTGTAATTCTATGTTTCGATCATATAGTGCATCATACATCTCAGCTGATATGGAGTTTGGTGGAAACTCCACAGGATCCTCTTTATCATCCTCCTCCTTTATCTCCTCAGAGTTCTCCTCCTCAGGATCAGACACAGGCTCATCCTTCTATTCTTCCTCAGTAATCAACAGAGAAGGCTCCCTCTGAATCAATTGTTCCCGCACAACGTGGACATCTCGGGGTTCCTCATCTCTAGGTACCTGAAGCATCACTTCCCTAGCTGGACTGGATCCTCCAACATTAGACATCCTGACAACAAAATACTTTTAAGTTTTATTTATTATGTGACAGTCTTTGATACTCAGGAGCACATAAGTTATTAACACATAACACATAATATCTTTTATTGTTTATCTTTTAATAAATCTCCATAATTTTTTTCCTTAGAACTCGATATGAGTTTATGACCACTATGTTTTCTGTCTCCTTAAAGGTTACTTCCTAAGGTTTCCCCACCTAAGGTTCATAACCTTAGGCTTTGATACCAACCTATGATACCCCCAAATCCAGGTAATCCAACCTGGATTTAAAGATATAATTTAAATAACTTAGATAATAATCTTTCCCATTAAAGGGTTACATCAACTTAAAACAATCCCAGGTAATCAAACCTTAAACTATTACTTAAGTTTTGTAGACACTCGAAATTTTTTTGCACTCTTGTTACTAACGTTGCAGGAGGGCAGAATCGTCTTTCAGAGATAACCCTGGAGGATAGCTCAGCTCAATTCTGGAGATAACCCTGGGATACACAATTCTTTCCATCTCAGAGATAACCCCGAGATAATCAGTTTCATCACAGAAATAACACCAGGAGTTTCAGTTCCAACCTCGAAAACAACACCGAAGAGTGCAGGTGAAGTTCTGGAGATAACGCTGGAAAAGCTCCTTTCAACCTTTGTAGTCAGCTCAAACCTCTGAGATAACCCCGAGGCACTCAGTTCCAGTCCTGAAGATAACCCCGTGAGGACAGGCACACCTCAGAGATAATCCTGAGGACATTCAGCACTTGTACCAGCCCAATCTCAGAGATAACCCTGAGCAACGAGTGCTATATTAGCCCAAACCGGAGATAACCTCGCTGAGGGGCAAAAACATCATTTTGCCACCTCGATCCTGCATTTATGCCATCTCAACACATTTCAATATACATTCTACACAGCAGTGTCCTACAAGAACCAAATAGCTCCAATCCTGAGTGACTACTACACAAGACAGCACACTGGATAGAATTTGAAGACTTGAAGACCAAGGGCATGGTCCCATCTTCCTGACTTCGTACAACCTCTAATCCCATGTCATTATGTAGCTCTTGACAATAGCACTCCAAAAAAAGTCTTATAAACCTCGATCAGATGCCCGGATTGAAGTTCTGAAAGTTTGAGCGGATATCACATTGTATGCGTGCACGTACTTCGAGACGGTAGGACCCACGAAAGCCTGGGCACCCCGGGCAGCAGCAGGTGCACCCGCGGCTCCCCCCTCTGTAAATAGAGGGCTTGGGGTGGCCATTTTGTAAGAAAAAAAGGCGAGGAAGCCCTGTCCAATTTTCTCTATACACACTATAAATTGAGTGCTTTCTCATTTTAAACACGTATGAGCTCATATATTGCTATTTTTTACCAGTGGGAACCGAGTCTTCATCCATTTAAAGCTGTAAAAGTCTTCTTTGGCAGTCCACTGTATGCCTTCTTCCATCTTTTAAAGCCTTTCTCCACTACTATGTACACACCGTTCATCACGTTGAGAGTCGTGTTGCGTGTGTATGCCCGGACTTCAGTCTGTTGCTTTTTATTTCATTTTGTATATATATTTATATGGACTAACATTATCGAGTTATGCCTCGATTGAGCCTAGACTCACATCCGGAATGTTTATTGCTTTTATATATATATATACTTATATATAAATTATTGTCCAACACTGTTCGATGAGCCTGGACTTACATCCAGAGTGTTTACCGCTTATATATATATATATATATATATATATATATATATATATATATATTTACATTTCTGTCAGGCCTGGAGTGTACTTCGTGGCCTTTTACAGCTTTATTTACTTTTCGTCCCACATGGAGTTTACTTCGTGGTGGTTGATCGTTTTTTACTACTTTATTTACTTTTTCGATCCCCTATGGAGGTGCTTCGTGGTGGTTGATCGTGTCTCTATATATATATTTACCGCTTTTATATATTTACATTTCCAATCCCCCATGAAATTCGTTTCGTGGTGGTCGATCGTCTTTATATATATATTTATAGCTTTTATATATATAACTGCTTACAACTTCATATAAATTGCTACATCATGTGAGCCTAGGAATCATGTGATCACAGATTCAGTCTCCTAAATCTAGATTTGGTTCCCGTGATGAACATTTTCGGGTGTAATCAGCTTGTACATTATTCACGGTGTTTGAATTTCCTTAGACGGCTCTCATGCCCACAAGGAGTTCGGCACTACTATGTATATTATTTTCTCAAAAAGGCTTCACATCTCGAAAATAAAAGTAATCAAGCCGAACATTATAAAATGGAAGTATCAAAGGCCTCAATTACTATTGAGCATAAGGGTTTGAAAAACCTCTTTTACAAAACAACACTGTTATATCTTATTAAAATTGATTTTTTACATAAATTCAAACCTTTTGTATATAGGTGCGAACGAGGCATAGCACTACTTCTAGATAATTGCACATTGATACACACACACACACATTTATATAATAGTTTAATTGAAAAGTGGTGGTCACCATGGTAACACGGATGTTAGGGGTGCCTAACACCTTCCCTTCTCATAATCAAGTCCCCGAACCCTAACGAATCTCAGTTTCATAGACCTGCTAAACAATGTCACATCACTGGGTCAATGTGCAAACCTTTTCTCGGTTGAGTTGGTGCAATCATTTAAAAATACCAACTGGTGACTCTTATACTCCAATCGTCGACATATACATGTCAGACCTTTTCACAACTTGTTTTTTCAAACAAATCTCACCTAACATGAGAACACCAAAAAATAAGAACAAAAAAGGGGCAATAAAAAATCCCGACGTCGATAGGTGGAGACTCTGCTGGGGACAAATAGTGAGAGGACTTAAGTCGCTACTACAAACTTTTCAAACTATTATATGCATGTGCGTGGATGTTGCATTTACATTTATATAGATGTGTACGAATATATTTACTTACTGCACTTAGTGCTTCACACTATATCTACTTGTGATATTAAAGTGTATTGCACATGTCATCATTTCCATAACGGTGAGACACGTTGTATGTGAATGTATGTTGTGTGGTTCCTCCTTCAGGAGGCTATCCCGTCGGTGTTTGATTACTGGACTCGTAGGAAGACTAATTCCAACGAGGCTCAGGAAAGGCACCACCCAGATTCGCTCTAGTTGAAAGACCAAATTAACTTCCCATCAAGTAAATTGCGATGATCTGGGAACCTTCATGCCAAAATGCCGCGAGAGTAACCTAAGATAGGCCAGCCTCTGATAAACCAAACGCGGAGAGAAGTTTCTTCATACTTTCCATTTAAATTACTCGTAAATTCAATTACTTGTAATGTCATTCCATATTAATCTCATTGTAATGGGAAATATGATGAAATATGTGTACATGCATAATTTATAACATGACATACTATCCTGTAGTACAAATAACTAACGTCTATTTTGCAGGATAATAATCCTAAAACAGATACATCACATAACATGTTACATTTATACATTCCCTAAAACTAAACTACATAAGTTTTTTGTAGGAAAACAATTGGGCCTGTTACCCGCTCAAAGTCCAAAAAGGCAACGAGCCTATAACCAATTATGTCTTCATCTGATCAAACTAATCCTGCTCCTATCTCTTATGAAGAGTTTGACGGATTAAGTAAACAAATTACAGATTTAGTTGTTCTGCTTAAAGAACTACACTAGTCTACTCAGGGTCTACGAATACCCATACATACAGAATCCTCTGCACAAGGAGGAACTTAAGGTTTTGATCAAGCAAATCCAGTACCTGAGCTTCAGTTGGAGAAATCCAACAAAGTACCAGAAATTACCAATCTTAAAGAAGATCCAGACACCGGTGATATGAGGAAGAAAGTCCTTCAAATGGAAGAGACCATTCGATCTATTAAAGGGATTGGAGCACATGGGAGTGTCTAATATGCCGACCTTTGTATATTCCCTGATGTCCATTATCCAGAGAAGTTCAAGACTCCTGACTTTTAAAAGTGTGATGGGTTGGGAGATCCTTACACACAATTGAAGGTATTCATTGGTAACTCGGATCTTATGCCGAGGATGAGAAGCTTAGAATGCATCTGTTCCTAAAAAGTCTGACTGGAGAAGCCCGATCGTGGTATACCAGATTAGAGGACTCCAAGATTCATAGTTGGGAAGAGTTGGCTCATGCCTTCCTTATCCAGTACAGTTTCCAATCTCAGATGGCTGACCGGTACCAAATAACCAAGGTCAGGAAACAATCTAATGAGTCTTTCAGAGAGTATACTCAAAGGTGGAGGCGCCTTGCTGCTCAACTTATTACCTCTATGACTAAGTCGAAAATGGTGATGACCTTCATAGATATACAAGAAGCTCCCTACTATGAGAGAGTCTTAGCTGGCATTGGAAAGCCATTTTCTGAAATAATTAAACACGGAGAGATGGCTGAGATGGGATTGAAGTCAGGAAAGATTCAAGACCTAGACGCTCTAAAAGTTGTTGCTGAGCACATCCAGTCTGGAAATTATGGAAACAACCCCAGGAGGGTCCATAAAAAAAGAAAATGGAGGATGTTTCCTTGATACTACAAGGTCAGAAAGGCAATCAGAACATGCATATCCAAAGGAGAAACTAATCCCCTTTTCAAGCATAGTCTTCCAACCCCACATTTCCAAAGAGTGGAGAAGTCCAACGCAATCGAGTGTTCACACCCCTAGGGGACTCACTCGAGAATATTATCAATCTTCTGACTACTCAGAAGAAAATTACTCATCTTCTTCCACTAGCCAACCCGAATGGGAAGGGTTTCAATGTTACCCAGAAGTGTGCCTATCATGCTAAAGCTCTAGGACATGATACTCAGGATTGCTGGGCCTTGAAACATAAGATCCAGGATTTAATTGATAATGGGGAGATTGTGGTGACTAAACCCGATCAACCTCATGTGCAAGACAGCCCTCTTCCTCAACACAAAGAAGAAGAGGTTAATATGATTAATTGGAGCAATTGACAGAGTTCAAATTATGGTGGCGAATCCTCCCAAACCAGCAAGGACAGTGCTGATAGATGGGATTATGCGCAGGTCTAGTTTATGATGGAATAGAAAATGAAGGCTCTATATGAGCAAGTTAACCAATTGGCAGAACTGGTGATCCATCAGCATCAAGTCATACGCCAGTTAATCAGCCAAGAGCATGCTAGTCTCCTTCCTATGGTTACAAATAATCCATCATTAACTCCAGAAAGTGAAACACTGGAGGATAAAATTGTAAAAAGAACAAGTGCCAAGGCTCGTCGGGATTTTTCCAATAAGAGGGAATTTACATACCTTGGTCAACCAATGGAGGAGATATTTTAGATGATGATCAATGAAGGAAGAATCACAGCTTTGTTACCTCTAATTAATCCTCGTTCCAGATGGTTCAATTCTAATGGAGTATTTTAGTATCACTTTCACTCTCGCGGACACAACACAGAAGAATGTTGGGCACTCCGCTATCTTATTCAGAACTTAATTGGCAGCGGTGTCCTGTAGTTGGCAGACGATGACACTATGCTCCTTGAGAGTGGGAACACAATTCCTACAAAATGGAAGGAGGTCGTAGCAGTTATATCCACTGAGGATGATTTGGCTGCCAGACCACCCACAATACAAGCAATTCAACTCAAAGGAACTGATAATCCCTTGAAAATGGATGCGCCAAAGCCAATTACATTGCCATCTAAGCCACAATATCTTGTTGTCAGCCTAAAAATAATTCCATGGAATTATAGAGAGGCTAAAGGATCCACATCCCACATAACTACTACAGTGTTGAAAGAGAATCTACTATATCTTCCCCACCGGGTGATGAAGTCTACCATCAAATCAAAGGGAAAGTTCCAATTGAGAAAATTGAAGAGTTCCTTCGTACTATAGGCCATAACGAAGCCAAAGTGGTTCTAAGCTTGAAAGAAGCTCCACAACAAATATCTATACTGGACTTGGTTTTCTCTTCTGAAGATCACATAAAGGTCTTGCTAAAGGTTTTGAAAGAAGCCCATTTGCCGAAATCAATGGATGTTGAAAAGTTCCAACATCTGGTTGATCACATTTGTAACAACAATGTGATATCTTTCACTGATGACGACATTCCTCCCGAAGGGACTGGTCATTATAAATCGTTGCACATAGCGATTCTGTCCTCCGAATATATGGTGGGAGGAGTTTTGATAGATGGAGGTTCATCTTTAAATATCTGTCCTTATGCCACTTTGGAGAAGCTGAACATCAATCTCAAGAGGATCAAAAGCAGCCATACGGTTATCAAAGCTTTTGATGGATCCCGACGTAATGCTGTCGGAGAGATTGAATTGCCTGTGGAAATTGGTCCACATACTTTCTGTGTATCCTTTCACGTGCTCAAAATAGCCACAGGATACAACTTGCTATTGGGAAGACCATGGATTCACATGGCTGGAGTCATCCCTTCCACCCTTCATCAACAACATAAATACATCATCAACAATAGCCTAGTCATTGTCAATGCTGAGCCAGAATGTCCTGAACAAGGAGACATACCACTAATCAGCTTCAATGCAGAAGTTGAACCGGTCAGTTTTTATGCCCTGGAGATGAGAAACACTCATTACCATCATATTGGAGTGCCACCTCTCACACCCAAGATTTCTGCCGAGGTAATGGCAGCAACTCAAGAGATGATATCATTGGGTCATCAACCTAGACAAAGGTTGGGCAAAGATCATCAGGGCATTAAGCTCCCAATTCAAGTTCCTAGTCAAACCGAGACAGCTGGACTAAGTTATTCTGCCAATTCCAGTCATAGGAATCCTTATAAGAATAAACAGATTCCTTCAGCTTTAGTCACACGACGATTATCTCAACCTATATATCCTGAGCCTGTACAGTCTCTAATAAAGGTTCTTACTCGTGTAATGTCTATGTTATTTCCCAAAGCGATACTGGTTAAAGCAAAAGAGGTCTTAATTCCTGATCCCGAAGTGGAAGAAAGGGAACAGATACGTAAATAAGACATTGACAGGAGATTGTCTCACCTACGCATCATTTTCCATGATGAGCATCCAAATAGATACACCCCTGACGATGATTGTCCAGATATTATGGTCTTTATTCGGGAAAAGGAGGACGATAACAACCCCTTTATCACTGCAGTCCAACAGGGCTTCACCCTTGACAATTAGAGCAGCACTCCTTGCATTTGTCGACAAGGGTAAAAAAGGGCAAAAACTCCCTCTGCCCTGTAGATAGCTATAACTGCTTACTTTTTTGTATAGTATTAGCAGTTGTTTTGACATTATAGGTTAACACTTTGTATGATTGAACAGTTTCATATATTAAGTGAAAGCATATTTTGTTTCAGGGGTCTGAATATAGATGTGCCTATACTTGCTGATGAGGTGCCTTTTCTCCACAAGGATTATAGCTTTGATGAAAAGTTAGACTCGGACTTACTGGAAATACAAGAGGACACTGAGATACCTCAGGAGATCAAAGAATGGGTCGAGGATAAACCCAAACCTAATCTTGATCAAACCACCTCATTCAATCTCGGAACCTTAAAAAACCCTAAGCTAATCTAGATTGGTACGGACCTCACTCCAAGCCAAAGGAATGGCATGGTTACGCTATTAACCCAATTCCAAGATGTGTTTGCATGGTCTCATGAAGATATGGTGGGCTTATCCACTGACATCATCATTCATCATCTTCCCATTAAAGAGATATTCAAGCCAGTCAGGCAGAAGCTCAGGCGATTAAAACTTGAGTGGATTTTAAAGGGTAAAGAAGAAATTGTGAAACAATTTCAAGCTGGCATCATCATGGCGTCTACATACCCTGAATGGCAATCCAACATAGTCCCCGTACCAAAACCGAGAGGAAATGTGCGAGTTTACGTGGATTACCATGATTTGAATAAAGATTGCCTTAAAGATAGCTTTCCCGTGCCATTAATCCACAATCTCATTGACAATACTGCTCAATACGGCATGTACTCCTTTGCTGATTGTTTTACGGGGTACTATAAAATCATGGTTGCCGAAGAAGATCGTGAGAAAACTACATTCATCATGCCTTGGGGAACCTTTTACTATAGACGGTTGTCATTCGGCCTCATCAATCCTGGAGCTACCTACCAGCGAGCCATTATGGCTCTTTTCCATGACTTAATGCATAAGGAGATAGAGATCTACGTGGATGACATCATCATCAAATCCCAAAGGGAAAAAGACCATTTAGACCATCTCAAAAATCACTTCAATAGGTTGTGTAAGTACAACTTGAAGTTGAATCCAGCCAAGTGCGCCTTTGGCGTTAAATCAGGCAAGTTGCTAGGATTTCTAATCAGCCACAAAGCGATTGAGCTGGATCCCACCAAAATCCAGGCTATCACGGAAATGCCCATTCCTCAGATAGAGAAGGAAATACGAGGATTTTTGGGAAGGATCAACATCATCAGCCGATTCATTTCCCAACTCACAGCAACCTCTAAGCCTATTTTCAAGTTATTAAGGAAGAACTCCTCCATGAAATGGAACGATGAGTGTCAAAAAGCCTTTCTTACAATCAAAGAGCAGCTGGTCAACGCTCCTATTTTGGTACCTCCCAAGGATGGTGTTCTGCTGTTCATGTACTTGTCCATTAATGACAATGCCATGGGCTACATGCTGGGACAAAAAGACGATAGAGGCCAAGAACGAGCTATCTATTTCCTCATCAAAAGATTTAGCAGCATTTAACACAAGTACACTCTGATTGAGAAAACTTGTTGTGCTTTAGCATGGGCTTCCATGAGGTTACAACATTACCTCCATGGTCACGCAACCCATCTCATATCCCGCGTGGATCCTCTCAATTACATGTTCAGTAAACCCATATTGAATTGTCGACTGTCCAGATGGCAGTTGATCCTACATCAATTTAACATCGTCTATGTAACGTAAAAGTCTATTAAAGGTCAAGGAATTGTGGATCAACTGGCTGCCGCATTTGCAGGGGATTTTAAACCCTTAGAAACATACTTTCCCGATGAAGGGGTAATGACAGTCTAGGAACACCATCAGTACGATACACACCAATTATGGAAAATGTATTTTGATGGAGCTGTTAATATGGAAGGTTCTGGGCCTGGAGCAGTTCTAGTATCTGGTACGGGGGAGCAGTATCCCGTCGCCATCAAATTGTAGTTTGTCAGCACCAACAACATAGCTGAGTATGAAGGTTGTATCATGGAACTCAAACTTGCCCAATCAATGGGTATCAGGCGGTTAACTATCTTTGGGGATTCCAAATTGGTAATCAGACAAACCACAGGAATCTATCACACTAAAGAACTACAGTTGCTGCCTTACCATCGACAAGTTATCCAAATGGGTTCGGAGTTTGAAGAAATAAACTTCATCCATATTCCTCGGAATAGGAATGACTTTGCAGATGCGCTAGCAACTTTGGCCTCCTTGATAAACATACCTGACAAGGAAAACATGCCAAGCATCCCATTTGCCCTACAAAAGGCTCCAGCCTATGGGAATTACATTGGAGAAGTATCGAATGAGCTACCTCCCATCCAGCACCCTTGGTATCAGGACATCAAAGAGTATCTATGAGATGGATCTACACCCGCTGAGGCGAGTCCTACTAAGAAAAAGTGGATCCATCGAATGGCTATAAAATTCTACCTGAGCGGAGATGCACTCTACAAACGAGATGCAGGATTAGGTCTCCTCAGATGTCTGGACAAGGACCAAGCTCAGAGGCTCATGTATGAAATCCATGGTGGAGTATGTGGCCCACATATGAGCGGCCATCTACTTGTCAAAAAGATCCTTAGAACAGGGCATTATTGGCTATCTCTCAAAGCTAACTGTGATGATCACGTCAAGAGGTGTTATCAATTCCAAATTCATGGGAATACTATCCACACCCCTCCAAGGGAACTCCACAATATAAGTTCACCCTGGCCCTTCTCAATGTGGGGAATGGACATGATTGGGCCCATCGAGCCCAAAGCCAGTAATGGGCATCGGTTCATTTTCACTATGATCGACTACTTCACCAAATGGGTAGAAGCAGCCTCCTTCCCCAAGGTTACCAAAGAAGTCATCATTAGTTTCATCAAAAATAATGTCATTTGTCGATATGGACAACTAGAGGTTATCGTTTCAGACAATGCTAAGAACCTCAACAACAAAATGATAGAGGAGTTGTGCAGTAAATTCCACATCAAACACCTTAACTCCATCATCTACCGCCCAAAGATGAATGATGTTGTTGAAGAGGCTAATAAGAACATCAGGAAGATCATGCAAAAGATGTTCTCTAATCACAAAGGATGGCCTGACTTGTTGCCTTTTGACTCTATTAGCCTACAGAACTTCAATGCCTACTTCTATTGGGGCAATCCCCTACTCATTGACCTATTGGATGGAAGCAGTGCTCCCCTAAGAAGTGGAAATGGAATCCCTCAGAGTGTTGATAGATGCTCAGCTGGATGAAGACCAATGGTTACAAGATAGGTATCAATAATTATCTCTAATAGACGAAAGACAAAGTGATGTTATCTTCCATGGTCAATTATACCAACAAAGGATCACCAGATCCTACAACAGGAAAGTTCAGCTATGGCAGTTTAAACAACATGACTTGGTTTTGAAGAAGATCATTGACAACCAAGATCAGTCAAAGGGAAAATTCGCCCCAAACTGGGAAGGCCCGTTTGTTGTCAAAGAAGTATTGACAGGAGGTGCTCTCAGATTACAAGAAATGGACGGCGATGAATTTCCCCAACTCATCAACTCGGATATCGTGAAACGGTACTATGTCTGAGGTTATAATTAAGCAAATATCATGGTTTTGGATCACTAGATCCCCAGTTATTTCAGGTTTTCTAACCCTTATTACATACAACCTTTCTTCTTACCCATTTTCCCCATCAGGGAAACACACTCTTCAAGCTAGCAACCTGGTTTCGGATCAATAGATCCTTCACTCCACTTCATTTCAAAACCTCTCACACAACTTTGGTTATCCCACCAAGGATTAAACCTTTCATACTTGAAGTTTTGTCCCACTACGGATAAAACTTTTCACATCGACAGTTTGTCCTGTACATGGGATCAAACTTTCTCCCCTGCAGTTTCTCCTGAACATGGGATCAAACTTGTTGGATGCAACTTGTCCTGCACATGGAGTGAACTACGTTAACTTGATCTCCCCGATACCTGGGAGTACGTATGCAACAATTTTATAATGGCCCGGTCATAATAAAAAAAAATAACAACACTTCTACACCCTCTTACACTTCCACATCTTTCTACAACCTTTCACATGCACCGTTGAACCTCTTATACCAGGTTTGAACTACGCAGACCTGATCTCCTCTTCAATAGGAGTACATAGGTAGCCATTTATGGTTCGGTCTTACCCCCTACCAAAACACAAAAACTTGTCACATGGTACTAGGATCATCCTTCAATCCACCACATTTCATTGGCTTCAGACCAAAGGGATGGAACTAACTGATCTTCCCACACAAATGGGAGAAGTGGCGACCATCTAAGCTGTGGTTGAGTCCTCAAAGAGCAACAACAATCCATAAGAGATGAAACTACCTGGGATCTCCTCTTCAATTAGAGTACCGGTAACCATACTTGTGATAAATCACCAATCCATCGGCATCATCATCACCTCACAGTCTAACAAATGAAGAGAATGAGTCTGGTGAAACCAGCACTTAGACAATGCCCTGAGATAACCCCAGGGACAACGACGGGGGAGGATGGAAAAGAACGCCTCAAATCCCCAACTATGAATAATCGCTCGATAATCGGGATGCAGAGCCTGATATGTAGAGTGAATGCTGAAACAGTTCCCTCGAGGCTGCGTAAAGTCGGGAACCTACATCACAAAAGCGGATTAACATCAGAATCCATTACTCCTCATTAATAGGAAAGAAGGAAGATCAAAATCCAGCTTGTACCTCATTTGCATGCAAGTAAACTGAGGGGTTCGACTCAAATCTCCTAGAAGCTTTGGGATCGCTACCTGAATGCCTGGGAAATCCCTACAGGGAACAGGAGCAGCAGGAGCAGGGTCCGCAACTTGTACATCCTCCTCCTCATTCTCAACATCAGGTACCTCAACCCGGGACAGGATGTATCACCACCTCCACCAGACGACGAGGTTTTCTAACTGAACGGGGTTGAGGCACATCAGAAGCCCGCCTTTGCACACCTGAAGTGGTCTTGCAAGAACTACTCGGTTGATTCGGATCCATATATCTAGACACAAGTCTCCAAATCACCTCAGAAAGGGTGTGGTAAACTTTAACCTGGAGTTTTTTCAAATGTATTGTATGACTACATGCATGCATGCATTACTTTAACATACATCTACAGTAGAGTTAAAAATGCATGACTACCCAATGCCTACATTTTGGAAAATTTTTGTCATAGTCTCCTTTGTAAACAAGACTATCCATATGCACATAGGCATGACTAGGTGGCCATTCAGTAGCACACCTACCCACAGTTATAAGCATCCTATATGCATTATAACATCAAAGTCAAAATCTGTAAGGGTAGCCTAATTACCAGGATTACTTTGCTTTACCACCTTTGCTCATTTGTCCTCAAATAGGATAAGCAATAGCATAAAAAAGGTGTCAATTTGACTGTTTCAAAAGTTAATTTTTTTCACATTATTATGTTCAGCATGGTTAAATACTAACATTTACTGTGTTGAATATTTTTTATCAAGTCATATAAGCATGCATATTCACTACTGTGTGTTTAGAAGCATTTTATGTAACGGATAAAAACTAGAAAAGAAGACATGCATACGTTACCAGGGCAGTGTAGAACACTTGTACGGTGACAAAATTTGCAGAAAGACGTCCGAACTCAGCAGATCTGAAGAAGAGCTCTCAGATTTCCTGTGCGTCGTAACTTGAAAATGACTTGTGAAAGCCACAAGTGCCTTAAAGGCCACCCATTATTGGTCGTAGGTGTACCTGCAGCTCCCCTGGGTGGGGTCCACCCCTCCGGCTCGGTCCAATTTCAGTTGTAAAAGAGGTCTCACAAGTTAAAAAAGTTAAATCAGGAAAAAAGATGTTATCCGATTGAGCGGAAGAGCCTAAAATCCTGGTTTTCAGAGACCAAAATATGGGTCTACATGTCATTCATTGGTATTCGCCTAGACATAGGGTTTACTATACCGATAATCATAACAGTTGGAAACTACACTTGGCAATGCCTCACGAAGGTCTGAATGCCATCTATGCGGGGTTAAAACTCCAAAACCTTTCTCTCCAGCGGAAACTCTATCCAAATCAACTGTTGATGAACACGTCAATGAAGGTCAAGGAACCTTGACAGTATTCAGTCGCTGGCAAATAAATCCAGCAAAGCATCAAAAACCATCCAATGATCTCATCCGTTGATGCACATGTCAACGAAGGGCAAGAAGCCTTGACATCATCCATAGAAGGGATCTTATCCATTGATGTACATTTCAACGAGGGTCAAGCAGCCCTAACAATACATCTTGCAAGCAGTCATCACATCTTGCTGGAAAACAATCCAACAAATCATATACATCATGCTGCAGTACATTGCATCATGATTATATTATCACATTTCAAGTGTCTAGTATTCTTTATCATATCCATGCCATTGCATTGCATGAATATGATAAAGAGGGGCATCTGTAGACACACAAAATTTTGTTTCACTCTTGTTACTAACGTTGCAGGAGGGCAAAATCGTCTTTCAGAGATAACCCTGGAAGATAGCTCAACTCAATCCCAGAGATAACCCTAGGATACTAAGTTTTTACCATCTCAGAGATAACCCCAAGATAATCAGTTTCATCCCAGAAATAACACCGGGAGTTTCAGTTCCAACCTCGGAAACAACACCGAGGAGTACAGGTGCAGTTCCGGAGATAACCCCAGAAAAGCTCTTTTCAACCTTTGCAGTCAGCTTCAACCTCGTAGATAACCCCGAGGCACTCAGTTCTAGTTCTGCAGACAACCCCGGGAGGTTAGGCACACCTCAGAGATAACCCTGAGGACATTCAGCACTTGCAGTAGCCTAATCTCAGAGATAACCCTGAGCAACGACTACTATATCAGCCCAAACCGGAGATAAGCCCGGTGAGGGACAAAATCGTCATTTTGCCACCTTGATCCTACATTCGTGCCGTCTAAACACATTTTAACATACATTCTACACAACAATGTCCTATAAGAACTAAATAGCTCCAATCCCGAGTGACTACTACACAAGACAGCACACCGGATAGAATTTGAAGACTTAAAGACCAAGGGCATGGTGCCATCTTCCTGACTTCGTACAACCTCTAATCCAATGTCATTGTGTAGCTCTCGACAATAACACTCCGAAAAAGGTCTTATACACCTCGATCGAATGCCCGGATTAAAGTTCTGAAACTTTGAGCGGACATCACATTGCATGCATACACGTACTTTGAGACGGCGGGACCCGCGGAGCCGGGGGCACCCCGGGCAGGTGCATCTGCAGCTATCGCAGGTACACCTGTGGCTCCCCCCTCTATAAATAGAGGGCTTGCGGTGGCCATTTTATAAGAGAAAAAGGCAAGGAAGCCCTATCCAATTTGCTCTGTACACACTATAAAGTGAGTGCTTTCTCATTTTAAACACTTGTGAGCTCATATATTGCTATTTTTTACCGGTGGGAACCGAGTGTTCATCCATTTAAAGCTATAGAAGTCTTCTTTGGCAGTCCACAGTAAGCCTTCTTCCATCTTTTAAAGTTTTTCCCACTACTGTGCACACACTGTACTTCACGTTGAGAGTCGTGTTGTGTGTGTATGCCCGGACTTTGGTCCGTGGCTTTTTATTTCATTTTATATATATATATATATGGACTAACATTATCGAGTTATGCCTCGATTGAGCCTGGACTCACGTCCGGAGCGTTTATTGCTTATATATATATATATATATATATATATATATATATATATATATATATATATATATATATATCGAAAGAGTTCGACAACATTTTATATTTTTGAAATGATAAACTCGAGCACGGAATATATATATTTACATTTCGTAGTTCGGAGTTTACTTTTGTGGTCGTTCTGACTTTATTTACTTTTTGTCCGATGGAGTTTACTTCGTGGCGGTTGATCATTTTTTACTACTTTATTTACTTTTCCGATCCCCCATGGAGGTGCTTCATGGTGGTTGATCGTGTCTCTATATATATTTACCACTTTTATATATTTACATTTCCAATTCCCATGAAGTTCGCTTCGTGGTGGTCTATCGTCTGTATATATATATATATATATATATATATATATATATATATATATATAATCGCCATCGCTTTCATATAAATTTCTACATCATGTGAGCCTAGGGATCATGTGATCACAGATTTAGTCTCCTGAAATAGATTCGGTTCCCGTGATGGACATTGTCGGTGGTAATCAGCTTGTACATTATTCACGGTGTTTGAATTTCCTTAGACGGCTCTCATGCCCACAAAGAGTTCGGCACTGCTTTGCATATTATTTTCTCGAAAATGCTTCGCATCTCGAAAATAAAATAAATCAAGCCGAACATTATAAAATGGAAGTATCAAAGGCCTCAATTACTATTGAGCATAAGGGTTTGAAAAACCTCTTTTACAAAACATCACTGCTATATCTTGTTAAAATTGAATTTTTACATAAATTCAAACCCTTCGTATATAGGTGCGAACGAGGCATAGCACTACTTCCAGATAATTGCACATTGATCCACACACACACACATTCATATAACAGTTTAATTGAAAAGTGGCGGTCACCGTGGTAACACGGATGTCGGTGGGTGCCTAATACCTTCCCTCTACATAATCAAGTCCCTAGACCCTAACGAATCTCGATTTCATAAACCTATTAAACAGTGTCACATCACTGGGTCAATGTGCAAACCTTATCTCAGTTAAGTTGGTGAAACCATTTAAAAATACCAACTAGCAACTCTTATAGTCCAATCGTCGACATATACATGTCGGACCTTTTCAAAAATTGTTTTTTCAAACAAATCTCACCTAACATGAGAATACCAAAAAATAAGAATTGAAAAGGGACAATAAAAAATTCTAACATTGACAATTCTTATAATATAATTCTTTTAAATAAATTCACATAAATCTTCATCATTTGGACATCTTGCCCTTTCCTTTGCTGGAAGATGGCTCATCGACTTTCTCGACTTTAGCTGCAGTGTTAATTGCAAGAGTTAGCAAACAATTACCCACTATTATAAAGAATAATAATAATAATAACATGAGTTTAGACAACGAATGCTGAATAATGGTGAACTCATTCTATAAATCAAAAATAGAAAACAAGTTCAAGATTTATATCTGAGGGTCTTAAGACTACGAACTGTGTCCCCTATAATAAGGTATTATTACCTCAACCTTAACAGTAATTTAGACTATACAGACCATTCCTTACGTACTTAGGGGGATCAGCCCTTTGTACTATGTATTGTGCACAAACATCTAAACACTAACATGTACATAATCCCCTATATTAGGGTTGTTCGTCTCAATTTGAATTCAGAATTTTTGCACTAAAGGAAGTTTAGTTTGGAACTCGCTTGTCAATGGTTCTAGAATTTTAGAACATTCATCATATTGATTAATCCAATCAATAAGTGTTTAGCTCAACAGGATAAGTTTGAATAGCAATAACTAAGTCAGGATTGAATATCAATAACTTACGATTGAATGGACATGGCATATACAAAGTGTTACATCCAAAGAAATTAGAAAATCTCATTTGAAACCATGAACTTGAACAATTTATGCTTTGAAGCGCAAGAAATAAAGTTAGGGATTTTCTCAATGTAAAGAATTGGAATACAAAAGCTTGTATTATCATAAACAAGATGGAATCAATAAACTTTTTCAACTATAATATAGGATTTGCATAATGATAATTTAGGATTTGAAAACTTGATTGACAATCAAAAGATAACATAGCTATGAAACTTGCATTCATTATAAAGAGAATGAAGTTAGGGAACTTGCCCCGTGTGTAACCTACACAAGTATAATAACGTTCGCCAATTACCCTACACATACCATTGAAATCGCAATACCAATTAGTTGTATCATCATTAGCTTTATAGGTTTCAACCCACCATTTAAGCCATAACCTTTAACTTAATGTCTAATCATGTTGGTTAACCACCCTTACGAATCTGAAATCTCACTATCGCCTAATATAAGCTTTATCATTCACTTCTAACTCTTGTAAACATCAACTTTTATTCATTACATAACTTGTTCAAGTGATCATTTAAAATCTTCACTTTTTGGTATAACCACACATAACCATCTATTATTGTATCTTATACTATGATTTAACATCTTTATCATGCATACCATACTAGATTAGGTCCTTGTATTATAGTCTACAATTAATCGTAACTCATCGCCGCTTTGAGCAGGGTACGACGCAAATTATGATCGCTTTCAAGCCTTGCAGCACGGTGCGGTGCATTTAGTCGGTGCAGATCTCGAGAAGACCAACAGTAGCAATTGCCGCCATTTTTTCTGTGGTAATGCAGAAACAATGCGCCAAAGATCTGTGATGTAAAATGCGTGACTTCATCCTGTTTTGCACCAACAATCCAATTCTTCCAATTTTCACAGAAATTTACAAAACCCAACAAATAAAATTTTGTAATAACATCAATAAGCATGAAATTCATAATTTTATCCACATAAACATTATATATAATTAACTTTTAAGAATCAAAATCACATTTTTCCAATTTCTTCATATTTTAACACTTATAGCGAATTTGATTGCTAAATCTTTGTTTTTTAACTAATTAACACCATTCAAACTATGTTGTTTTTGTTCTTGACATATTGACATAATATAAAATAATTTACAGATTCTATCAAGGATTACACATGAAATTTTTGACTCAAACAAGCCATTTTTCATACATATAACACTGTTACTTTAATTCCTACCTACAACCCAATTTCATGTATTTGATTACTAACAATTGTGTATATATGACAATAACAGATTATAAAATCATATCTACATGTATATATATCAATCCATCATGACTATCAATTTACAATGGATAATCATTGAGAAATCAAAACATGGAATATTAGGAGTAATTATACCTTGAATCCATTGAAGTAAACAAAGTTCTAGCAATCCTTTCCAGAAATTTCCCTTCTCCAACTATCAATTCTTTGTAATTCTCTCTAGCTTTCTCTCAATTTTCTATAACCTCTGTTCTCTTAGTTAGCCATTAGGAAAAGTGATACGTGTGAGACCCCAAAGTTTATGAATAAAGATTTAAATTTCTCGAAATATTATTTTTTAATATTATGGTGTGGATTTGATATAATGTTATAGTTGTGGTTAATATTTATAAATTTTGCAAAGTATGCAAGTTGTTATATAATATTCGATTGGTGGGGGAATATTCGTTTTAAAAGGGAATATTCGTACAACGACACAATAATTGGTGGACCCCACAACGGAATTATTGTCGGATTGAGAAAATTACAAAAATATTTTATAAAAATAACGGCAGAAGTTTTACCGTTAACTGTTGAAACACCCGGTATTAAAAGTACATGAATACGCGCGGTTGCATAGTAGCACACAATATTGATTATTGATGCTTACGTGAGAAGTCATTCAGTTTTATTCAATTATTGTCGATATTTTATATATTATTAAATCAATAATTGAGATGACAGAGTTATGAATATTATTATTTGCATTATTAACGATGTCTAGAAGTTCTATTAAGGAGAGGTTTGGTCACCTAATTGCGCGCTAATAGGAAGAAATCTTTATTGGAAAGCCCCCTCTTTCCTGGGAACGACCTGGTCGATTAATAGTGTGAATAATAATAATGATGATAATGTTTTGTTTTATTAGTATTATTAATGTAATAAAATAGAAAAGCTTTTTATATAAAACAGAATACTTTTATAAAGTTATTCGTTTATTAGGCTAATAGTAAAATCTTTTTATATAAAACAGAATACTTTTATAAAGTTATTCGTTTTATTAGAC
Organism: Panax ginseng; assembly: GCA_020205605.1. Classification (NCBI taxonomy): domain Eukaryota; kingdom Viridiplantae; phylum Streptophyta; class Magnoliopsida; order Apiales; family Araliaceae; genus Panax; species Panax ginseng. Next base: position 115,982,258 of record CM035129.1, on the reverse strand, counting down.
AATAATTAGAATATATTATATTTTATTATGCATAGTATTTGTATAGTGTTTGCATAGTGCTTGCATAGTGTTTGCATAGTAAAATCTTTTTAAAAGTTATTCGTTTTATTAGATTATAAATAGAATATATTATATTTTATTGTAAACCAATCTGGACCGTCCGATTAAAGTAAATCGATCTGGACCGTTCATGGATTGGTTACTATTCAGTCCATTCTTCTATAAATAGAAGCTCATTCCTTCATTATTTCTTACGAGTTCACTGAAACTCTAGAGAGAGAAACTGTAGAGAGAATTATTCTTCTATCTTGTGCGTATTTCTTTAGCGTTTAAGAAAGCTTTGAGCGTAGTGCAAGTTTTTTCAAGTATATCCCCGCCCAACCATCGGAGTACTCTTCTTTATAAGGTAAGGGGTATTATTTCTTTCGTATTCATAAAGAGAACTTATGTTATTCCATTTTTTTTATTCTGTTGGAATAACCTGTATACGCGGTCTACCCTATACTTGGTGAAATTCTTCTATTCTATTCTTTATCATTATGTTAGAATAACTTGTCTATGCGAAGTACCGCATACATGGTGAAATTCTTCTATAATTCCATTCTTTATCATTATGTTGGAATAACTTTGCCTGTCAAATAAGTACATATATGGTGAAATTCTTCTTTTTATTCCATTCTTTATCATTATGTTGGAATAACTACATCTCATGCGAAGTCCGCATACATGGTGAATCCTTTTGTTATTCCATTCTTTATTATTCTCATTTGGAACATTTACATGCAGACGTTTCACGCATGACCTGGTTTCGTTATTTATTATTCTTTTGGAACATCCTGTCGATGCGAATTTTGCCTGACCTGGTTTCGTTATTTATTATTCTGTTGGAATATCCTGTCTATGCATTTACGCATAACCTGGTTCCGTTATTTATTATTCTATTGGAAAAACATGTCTGTGCGGTCTATCGCATGCCAGGTGATTTCTTTTGTTATTCAATTCTTTATTATACTAAGTTGGTTAAAGTTTTGACTTCTATACTCCATGAAATTAGTGGAATATCCTTGATATTTGCGCTTCATCCAGTATCTTTTCGTGGAAATATTCTTCTGAGCATTCTTAAATTTTACTCTACAAAGAAGTATCATGTTGACAATTTGTACGTTATTGGTTCCTGGATAAATTAATTCTTGAACTTGTTTTTTGAATTCTTATATAATTGTCATCATCCTTATATTTATATTTTGTTGAAAGTCATTTGTATTGTAGTGCATAAATGGACTTGGTATGATTATGACTGAGGATTATTCAAGTATAATCATGATCGTAATGTTACAAATGATGTGGTAAAAGTCCTCATTGGCTCGTAGTGCATTGATGGAATTTGTTGTTGGCATGATCATGACCATTGATGAATACACAAATATCATTGGTTCGTGTAGTGCATGGATAATTTGTGGTTGTGATACTAATGAATATCCTTGACCATAGTCTGTGGGGATGATGTGGATTATTTATTTGTCGAGTCACAAATGATAAAAGTGATGAAAAAACCTTTTAAATCATAAAAGATAGTAGATTTTATTCTCTACTTGACTCTTTTAATGGATTGCATGTTCCGTTGCAGTTAAACTTGGTGGCTATTTATATTTTATCGGTTTAACATTGTTGAAGACTAATGATAATTTATTCTGCATTATCTTAGTCATAATATTTCTTACTGGGCTAGTTGAGCTCACCCTTTCTTTCACTGTTCTCTTCAGGAAATGAGAACGTAGCCGGGACTAGTCGGTGAATGGAGTGACGGTCCAGATGATAATATTAGTAGTCCTCACTATTCTGTTAAATAGTGTTAATAAATGTAATGAGGACTTATTCTGAGAGTGGATATTGTCTAGAAGACAATGTTTGTATTAAAACTCACAGTTTTCATGTTGTATATTAAAGATTGTATTTATATTTTGTACCATGTATTTGACGACTCAGAATTGGAGCTATATACCTATTTTGGGGGCGTCACAGTTGGTATCAAAGCTTAGGGATATGATCCCTGGCTGAGATGTGAGACAAGAACTAGGAGGAGAGAGACGGGGAATTCCTTCGCTAGTATGACCTACCTAAGTTTATTTGGTATTTTATTGGTCAGTCAGAGTATAGAGATAATATGTGATATGTTAATTAACTCTTATTTTGTGGCAGTGTTTGAGAATGGCAGCTGAAAATGTTAGCAATGGAGTGAATGAGACCATTGAGACACCTTTAATCACTAACCAGATTAATGTGATGACAGACGAAGAAGAAATTAGAGATATCTATGTGGTAAGTGAAGAACTAATAGTTGCACCCGAGATAGTTGCAGAGGTAGCAGCTGAGAGTGAGGAAGAAGAGGAAGAAGAGGAACCTGAGGAGAATTAGTTAGAAGAAGTTTATGATCAAAATTTAGAATTATAAAATTGTATTCATGAGTAGGAAGAGCAGGCTGAAGAACGACAGGCGGTTGTGGAGCAAAGAGATGCAATAATTCAAAATTGGGTTACTCGATGTGCGATGCTTGAACAGAAGCACTCTTTGGCAGAGTATAAGATATTAGAGCTGGAATCTAAGAATGCTATGATCAAAGTTCTAATGAAAGAAGAAGCAAATGAACGAATGAAAATAGATGATGCATGGGTAAAAGCCACACGACGTGTGGATATTATAGAAAAAGACATCCGATCTAATAAGGCTAAAATAGATGAATGGATTTTGCTTTTTGGACAACAATTGGGAGAATCCAACATCGAATTCGGAATTACCCTGTGCAGAGCGGTCAACCCAAATTTAATATGGATCGAAGAATAATGATTCGAATCATGGATCAGGAATGTGACGAAGCAATTAAGGGTGGAATGTACTCTACAGCAAAGTTAAGTCCAACTGGGATGTCCCAGACAATTTAAAATCGGTAGTTTAAGTGAGAGCGTTTGTCGAGAAACCTGAACGAAGTTATTACGGGTAAGTTAATTATAAACTCTTGTGAAGTCAATATCTTATTTGATACTAGTTCTACCCACTCTTGTATTTCACCTAGTTGTGTTCAACGTTTAAATTTGACTCCTAGGAAGTTAGACTTTGACTTATTGGTTGAAACTTTGTTGGGAGAAACCTTCATTACCTCCACTGTTTATAAATCTTATTGATTCAAATCGACACTTTCACGTTACTTGTCGATCTTATCTCTTTGAAAATACTTGCCTTTGATGTGATTTTAGGAATCGATTGGTTAACTACAAATCATGCTTTTCGTAAGGTTGTTAGCTTTTATATTCCTAACCAACCTGTTATGCGAATTCAAGCAACCAAACCACTAAAGTCAATCACTGTTATATCAAGCCATAAGTAAAGAGCCTCGATCCTTTCGTTGTTGACTTCCTTGTGTGGAATGCACCAAAGCCAGACTATCCGTAGGGGACGTCGTGAATAACAGTGGCAAGTTGATAAGTATCAATGTGATGTGCTATACAAGTCTTGGATGAGGGTCACAGTTTTGAATGATATTTCTATTGTTAATAAATATCCAGACGTATTCTTGAAGACTTCCTAGCCTGCCCCTAGAGCGTGAAAACAAATTTTGTATTGACCCCAGTACAAAACCCATTTCTAAAACCCTTAAATATTCTTTAACCAAAACAAACGTATCATGCACCAAGGACATTGGCTCGAGCTGTTGAAGATTACGATCGTACCATTCAATATCATCGTGGAAGAGCGAACGTGGTAGCTGACGCGTTGAGTAAAAGATCGTATGCGTTTACGAGTGCGATGTTGTTAACATAAAAACCCATTTTGTATAACTTACAAATGATGAAGATAGAGTTAAAGACTCTAGGGACCCACGTGAAGATAACGAATATACGAGTAGAATCGACTTTAATCGATAAAGTTAAAGCCGCTCAAGCTACACACCCGAATCTGATCAATGTGAAGAAGAAGGTTCAAGAATGCATTATCTCAACCCTCGATTTAATTGGCCCATTTGAAATCCTTGGTCGAGTAGGAACTGTGGCATATAGACTCGTTTTACCTCCAAGTATGTCGTGTGTTCATAACGTTTTCACGTATCGTTGTTAGTAAAAACTTAGTCTTGGGGGACTTTGGAGCCAAATTTTAGAATAATTAATGAATATGAAAATTTATGAAATCATGGGGGTTTTATAGAGCATGTTACAAGCTTTTAATAGCCTCGAAATGGACTAATTCCGATAACGGATGAAGAAGTTATGAAGATTTGAAGTATGTGCGTCAAAAGTTGCAAAATTTGGAAAATTGGAGCTAAGCGTCAAGGGTCGAGCGCCTAGGCGCTAGGCTCGGCACTTAAATTCTATTCTTGGGCGCCTAGGCACTTGCTCAAGGCCAAATTTGGGCGCCTAGGCGCTGGTCAAGTGTTAAGCCAAAATCTGTCTGAACGTCCTTTAGTAAATTGGGCATAACTTTTTCATACGAACTCCGATTGAGATGATTCAGGATGATTCGGAAAGAAAACGATTAGACCTATAACTTTTATTCTTTATATTTTGAGATTTGAGATCGGTATCAAGGCCTAAAATGGCTATTTTAGTGACTGATATGCATTCAGAAGCAATCGGAGGACATCGGGCATGCACGTATGCAACGTGTAATGTTTTCGACAATAAAGGTATTCAAGGTTATACCTCAAGAGTTGAAATATGAAATGAAGTCAAGGTATCCACACCTCTTCGGCATACCAGGTACGTACATAAATTTCGAGGGAGAAATTTCATAAGGAGGGGAGATTGTGAGACCCCAAAGTTTATGAATAAAGATTTAAATTTCTCGAAATATTTTTTTTTAATATTATGGTGTGGATTTGATATAATGTTATTGTTGTGGTTAATATTTATAAATTTTGCAAAGTACGCAAGTTGTTATATAATATTCGATTGGTGGGGAATATTCGCGTTTTAAAGGGAATATTAAAGACGACCAAGACAATAATTAGTGGACCCTACAAGCGGAATTATCATTCGGATTGAGAAAATTACAAAAATATTTTATAAAAATAACGGCAGAAGTTTTACTGTTAAGCTGTTGAAACAATTATTAAAAGTACATGAATACTGTGGCAGGTTGCATAGTAGCACACGATATTGATTATTGATGCTTTACGTGAGAAGTCATTCAGTTTTATTCAATTATTATCGATATTTTATATATTATTAAATCAATAATTGAGATAGATGAGTTATGAATATTATTATTTGCATTATTAACGATGTCTAGAAGTTACATTAAGGAGAGGTTTGGTCACCTAATTGCGCGCTAATAGGAAGAAATCTTTATTGGAAAGCCCCCTCTTTCCTGGGAACGACCTGGTCGATTAATAGTGTGAATAATAATAATGATGATGAAGTTTTGTTTTATTAGTATTATTAATGTAATAAAACAGAAAAGCTTTTTATATAAAACAGAATACTTTTATAAAGTTATTCGTTTATTAGGCTAATAGTAAAATCTTTTTATATAAAACAGAATACTTTTATAAAGCTATTCATTTTATTAGACAATAATTAGAATATATTATATTTTATTATGCATAGTGTTTGCATAGTTCTTGCATAGTGTTTGCATAGTAAAATTTTTTTAAAAGTTATTCGTTTTATTATAATATAAATAGAATATATTATATTTTATTATAAACCAATCTAGATCGTCCGTTTAAAGTAAATCGATCTGGACCGTTCATGGATTGGTTACTATTCAGTCCATTCTTCTATAAATAGAAGTTCATTCCTTCATTATTTTTTCTTACAAGTTCACTGAAACTCTAGAGAGAGAAACTGTAGAGAGAATTATTCTTCTATCTTGAGCGTATTTCTTTAGCGTTTAAGAAAGCTTTGAGCGTAGTGCAAGTTTTTTCAAGTATATCCCCGCCCTACCGTCGGAGTACTCTTCTTTATAAGGTAAGGGGTATTATTTCTTTCGTATTCATGAAGAGAACTTCTGGTATTCCATTTTTTTTAATTTTGTTGGAATAACCTATACGCGGTCTACCCTATACTTGGTGAAATTCTTCTATTCCATTCTTTATTATTTTGTTGGAATAACCTGTCTATGCGAAGTACCGCATACATGGTGAAATTCTTCTGTTATTCCATTCTTTATCATTATGTTGTAATAACCTGTCTTTGCGAAGTACAACATATATGGTGAAATTCTATTGTTATTCCATTCTTTATCATTATGTAGGAATAACCTGTCTATGTGAAGTGCCACATATACGGTGAAATTCTTCTTTTATTCCATTCTTTATCATTATGTTGGAATAACCTGTCTATGCGAAGTACCGCATACATGGTGAATCCTTTTGTTATTCCATTCTTTATTATTCTGTTGGAACATCCTATCTGTGCGTTTACGCATGACCTGGTTCCGTTGTTTATTATTCTGTTAGAACATCCCGCTTGGCGCGTAATTTTGCCTCGAATTCGGTTCCGTTATTTATTATTCATTGGAATAACTCCATGCATGCGATCTATTGCATGCCTGGTGATTTATTTTGTTATTCCATTCTTTATTATACTCAGTTGGTTAAAGTTTTGACTTCTATACTCCATGAAATTAGTGGAATATCCTTGATATTTGCGCTTCATCCAGTATCTTTTTGTGGAAATATTCTTCTGAGCATTCTTGAATTTTACTCTACAAAGAAGTATCATGTTGGCAATTTGTACGTTATTGGTTCATGGATAAATTAATTCTTGAACTTGTTTTATTGAATTCTTATATCATTGTCATCATCCTCATATTTATATTTTGTTGAAAGTCATCTATGGCCTGTAGTGCATAGATGGAGTTGGTATGATTATGACCAGGGATTATTCGTTGTAATCATGACCGTAATGTTACAAATGATGTGGTAAAAGTTCTCATTGGCCCGTAGTGCATTGATGGACAGTTGTTGGCATGATCATGACCATTGATGAATACACAAATATCCTTGACCCGTAGTGCATGGATAATTTGTGGTTGTGATACTAATGAATATCCTTGACCGTAGTGCAGGGATGATGTGGATTATTTATTAAGCTGAGTCCCAGCGATAAAAGTGATGAAAACTTTTTAAATCATAAAAGATAGTAGATTTTATTCTCTACTTGACTCTTTTAATGGATTGCATGTTCATTGTAGCTTAAACTTGATGTCTATTATATTTTATCGGTTTAACATTGTTGAAGACTAATGATAATTTATTTCGCATTATCTTAGTCATAATATTTCATCGGGCTAGTTGAGCTCACCCTTTCTTTCTTCGTTTCTCTTCGTAAAATGAGAACGAGCGTGGACTAGGGACTAGTCGGTGAATGGAGTGAGCGGTCCCAGATGATAATATTAGTAGTCCTCACTATCTTGTTAAATAGTGTTAATAAATGTAATGAGGACTTATTCTGAGAGTGGATATTGTCTAGAAGACAATGTTTGTATTAAAACTCACAGCTTTCTTGTTGTATATTAAAGATTGTATTTGTATTCTGTACCATGTATTTGGCAACTCAGAATAGGTGATGTATACCTATTTTGGGGGCATCACAATACGCGTAACATATAAACCCACATACCTCAGGTAAAAAAACAAACAAGTTGCGTCAGTTAAAATAAGTCAAAGGCCACAAGGCCTTGTTTGGCTATACACAAACTCCCCATTCTAGTTTATTTAAATAATATTTATATTATATAGTTCCATGTGTCACACTTTAATTTAGTTAATTTAAATAACTTACAATAATAATTATAATTTTCATTATAATTATACTTTATACTTAATAAATCATTATATATCAAATTTAATTATTAAATTGGACTAGAACATCATTTTATTTAATTTAATTATTTTCTTAAATATTAAACAATTCATTTAATTTAATTATCTCATTAAATTAAATCTTCAAATAATAAAATTACCATTCATTAATTTAGTTAACATACACACTTAACTAAATTATTGCACCATAATTTCATCAATTATTTATTTTTCTCAATAAATAAATTATTTAAAATATTTATTTAATTTAATATAAATATTTAAATTAATTAAAAAAATTTAGATCGTTACAAGGGCAAATTGGTCAATTGGTCCACCTCCTTACTATTCATGCCTTAGCAACCAAGTAAATCACTTTACTTGGCCACCAAGGGGCCAGCCCACATGGCATTTTGGGTCCCACATGGGTTGCCCCCATGGGTTTTACCCATGTGGTGATCCATCGGTTTGATTCGCGGTTTGGTTTCTTGGTTCGAGCTTATCCTTGGGCTTGATTTAACCTAACATTGGGCTTTGATATAACTAATTATTGGGCTTCAATCATTTACTAATTGGGCTTGACAAAGTCTAGGTCCAATAGCTAGAATCCATTAAGACTTCATCATAAACTACTCGTATTATTCTCGTATTCTCTTCGTATACTATTTGTACGATATTCGTTTTCTACCACGTAATAATCTTCATATTATACTCGTATAATAACTAGTATCATACTCATATTTCTCACGTATAATAACCCTAATCATTATACATAATTATTTCATTCTCAAAACTCACTTCTCCTAACCCTTAGGTTTTAAGTCCGCATGCGAAAATAATTGAAATATTATTGGATATTCCATCTCGTCTTAGAATTCTATCATTACGCATTTCTCAGAAATTCATAATTAATTCTTGAGCAGAAACGGATGAATAGTATTTTTATAGAAATTTTTCGAAAAACTTTTATTTTCGTCTTGGATATTTAAAACAATTAATCCTAGCACATAGCCAGAATCCTAACCACATCCGCACATTATAGGTCATAGAACGACTTTCAAATAGCTTACTCACACAAATAAACAATTAAATTTATTTAATTCAAATAATCAAATAAAATTTAATTCACATAAAAATCTGATTTTCTCGAGCGTTACATTCTCCCCCCCCCCCCTTATAAGGATTCTGTCCCCAGAATCTCGATACAATTACATAAACAAATGGGGAAAATTTTCCTTTATTTTACTCTTGAGTTCCCACATTGCGTCTTCGGCATTGTGGTTCCTCTAAATTACCTTCACCGAAGGTATTAACTTATTTCTCAAAACTTATTCCTTCCTATCAATAATCTGAATTGGAAGTTCTTCATACGTTAAGTATTTTTCTATCTGAATAGATTCATACTCTATTATGTGTTTGTACTCCAGTTTGTAAGGACGCAATACAGACACATGAAACACATTGTGTATTCGTTCCATCTCTGGAGGTAAAGCTACTTCATAAGCTACCTCTCCAACCCTTCTTAAAATTTTAGAAGTTCCTATAAACCTTGGACTTAACTTCTCTTTCTTTCCAAAGCGTATCTTCCCTTTCCAAGGCGATACCTTCAGAAAGACATACGACCCTACCTCAAACTCCCTCTTCTCACGGTAAGGATCTGCATACTTCTTTTATCTATCTTGAGTCGCTACCAATCGAGTATGTATTAACTTTACCATATCTGCCGTTTGTTGTACCATCTCAGGTCCCAACATCCAACGTTCACCTACTTCATCCCAGTACAGTGGAGTTTTTCACTTCTTCCCATATAACGCTTCGTAAGGCGGCATGCCTATACTAACGTGAAAACTATTGTTATAAGCGAATTCCACCAAAGGCAGATATTCGTCCCAACTCCCCTTGAAATCCATAACGCAAGATCTTGACATATCTTCTAGCATTTGAATTTTTCGTTCACTTTGTCCATCCGTTTGAGGATGATACATTGTACTCAACCTCAACTGCATTCCCAGTTGTTCTTGCAAACTTATCCAAAAATTTGATGTGAATCATGGATCACGATCTGACACAATCAAAACAAGTACTCTATGTCTTGAAATAATTTCTTTGACATAAAGTTTAGCCAATTTCTCTAGGTTATACCTAACTCCTATTGGTAAAAAGTGAACTGATTTTGTCAACCAATCCACTATTACCCAAATAGCTTCGTATCTCTTCCTTGTCGTTGGAAGTCCCACCACAAAGTCCATTGTGTATGATCTAATTTTAACTCTGGAATCTCTAGTGATTGTAATAATCCACTCGGTCGTTGGTGTTCAGCCTTAACTTTCTGACAAGTTAAGCACTTACTAACATATTCTGCTATCTCTCTCTTCATGTTCGGCCACCAAAAGTTCTATCGAAGGTCTTGATACATCTTAGTACTACCTGGATGTATCGAGTACCTCGAACTATGGGCCTCACTCATTATCTCTTATTTTATTTTGGAATTATTTGGAACCAAAATTCTTCCTCCAAAATGAAGTAATCCTTCTTTATCAAGGTTATACTTAGTCTTCTCTTCATCCTCCATCCTTTTCTTCATTCGTTCGCAGTCATAATAACCTAGTTGTACTTCTTTAACTCGTTCCACTATCGTTGGTTGAGTCTCCATTATGAATAACATCTCTACCGCTTCACTCGGTAATTTAACTTCTAGCTCCATTCTTCCCATTTCTGTTATTAACTCATTCTGAGTCGTTAACATTGATATCTTTTCCTGGATGATATAAGATATCACAGTCGTAATCTTTTATCAATTCTAACCACCTTCTCTGTCTCATATTCAACTCCTTTTGTGTGAAGATATATTTCAGACTTTTATGGTCTGTGTATATCTCACACTTCTCCTCGTATAGATAATGTCTCCATATTTTTAAGGCAAAAACTACTGCTTCCAATTCTAGTTCATGAGTAGGATATACCTTCTCATAATCCTTCAACTGACGTGACACATACGAAATGACCTTGCCATGCTGTATGAGCACGTAACATAGTACTCTATAGGAAGCATCGCTATAAACTACAAAATTCCCCGAATAATCTGGTAAAGATAATACATGTGCCTCACCTAGCCTCCTTTTTAGTTCCTAAAAACTATTTTCACACTTTTCAGTCCACACATACTTCACTGACTTCCTCGTCAAATTCGTCAATGAGTAGCTATTTTAGAAAATTTTTGGATGAACCATCTATAGTATCCCACTAACCCCAAAAATCTCCTAACCTCAGTTGGCATTTTTGGTAGTTCCCAATTATTAACTGCTTCCACCTTCGCTGGATCCATGGAAATGCCATCTTTATCAATGACATGTCTTAAAAACTGCACTCTTTTAAGCCAAAATTCACACTTAGTGAATTTCGTATACAACTTCTCCCTCCGTAGTGTTTCCAACACTATCCTTAAATGTTCGGCATGATCTTCTGGCATCTTAGAATAGACTAAAATATCATCAATGAACACTACGACAAACTTGTCAAAATATTGTTTGAACACTCTGTTCATCATATCCATAAATGCGGCTAGCGCATTAGTTAACCCAAACGATATAACCAAAAACTCGTAATGACCATAACGAGTTCTGAACGTCATCATAGGTACATCCTCCTTCCTTACTTTCAACTGATGGTACCCCATATGCAAATCTATCTTTGAAAAATACTTTGCCCTTTTCAACTGATCAAATAGATCATCGATTCTGGGCAATGGGTATTTGTTCTTAATCGTTAACTTATTCAACTCTCGATAGTCGATACAAAATCATAACGACCCATCCTTCTTCTTTACAAACAACACCGGTGCTCACCACAGAGACACACTTGGTTGAATGTACTTCCTGTCTAATAGTTCTTGTAATTGAACCATTAACTCTTTCATCTCTACTAGCGCCATCATATATGGTGCCCTAGAAACTGGTGCCATACCCGGTAACACATCAATCACAAATTCGACCTCCCTATCCGGCGGAAGACCTGGTAAATCATCCGAAAATATATCCGCGAATTCTTATACTATAGGTATCTGTTCCAATGATGCTTCCACTCTCTGGGTATCCACAACATGGCACAGATATCCTATACACCCCTTCCTCAACATCTTCCTAGCTTGTGTCATGGTTAGACAACAAGAGCGTCCCGGTGATTTACTACCATAGAACACTACCTTGAGTTTCTTAGAAAACCGAACGTTCACACTTTTCCTATGACAATCTATTATAGCTCTATGGTTAATCAACCAATCTATATCGAGAATTACATCAAATTCTCTCAACCTTATCAGTATTAAATCTACTGATAATTTGTTACCTCTAATATCTACGCAACAATTCCTATGAATGTGTTCAATGAGAATTATCTCTTCGTTTGCTACCTTAACGTCTAAAGGTATGTCTAATCTTTTCGGGAATAAACCTAATCACTTAGCAAATTCATATGCTATAAATGAACAAGTAGCACCCGAATCAAACAGCACATAAGCATTTATTTCATTGACTGGAATGATACCTACTACTACATCTGCTGATGCAACCGCATCTTGGACAGTCATATTAAAAGTACTGGTCGTGGGTCTACCCGAGGGTGTTGGTCCAGTAATGGCTAACTTACCACTACTAGCATTCTTGCTACCCTCTGACCCCTTCCTTGGGTAATTTCTTGTCATGTGGTCCATTGACCCATAAACAAAACAGCCTTGGTTCTTATTAAGATTAGGACAATTGGGTGATATACAACCCTCCCACCCACATTTATAATAAACTGACTTCCCTTTTATACAGACTTCTAGATTAGCCTTTCTGCATGTCTTATATGCTTCGATCCTTTGCTTAGGATCCCCTTATTTTACTCCAGTATTTCAGGAGTTAAAACTCTTCCTCTTGGGCATACCTCCACTGCCACTAGCTCAATCCGCCTTGGATCCTCCTTCTCCTTTACTCTTATTCTTTCTCTCTTTGTGGTATTGGCTCAAAGCCTCATTGCCACCCTCAGCAATAATTGCTTTCTCCAGAATGGTCTCATACAAAGCACTCTGGAATACAGAAATCCTACTATAGAGCCAGGGTTTCAATCTCTGCTCAAATCTACGAGCCTTTCTCTCCTCAATGTCCACTTGATATGGAGCAAATCTTTCCAATTCATTAAATTTGGTCGCATATTGGGGAACCGTCATGTCCCCTTATTTAAGTTCTAAGAACTTAATCTCCATTCTCCTCTGCATGCTTATAGGAAAATAGTTCTCGAAGAAAACCTTCTTAAATTGTTCCCACGTGACAGCATCTATTCTAGCCCCACCCTGGTGAGCCTCCCACCAGAAGTTGGCTTCTCCTTTCATCATATAGGTCACAAAAGAAGTCTTTTGCGCCTCTCCTACGTTTGTAATAACAAACGCCTTCTCTATTTCCTTTACCCAAGTCTGGGCCTCTATTGGGTCCGTGGTTCCTTTGAACTCCGGCGAACCTACACTTTTAAATTCCTTAAAGGTAGTCGTTCTGGCTACCCTAGGTACTGCGGGTACTCTACCCCCGGTTTAGTTAAATGCAACCGTTAATAAATTAATGAACTCTTGCATAGGGTTGTTTTGACCCCCTCGGTTATCGTTATAGGATTCAACATTCTGATTACGTTGTCTTCTTCTTGGCAGTATTATTTTGATAAATAAAGTTTCATTATTATTCATTTACTTACTTAGTTATTATTCGTCAAATAACAACTCATACTACAACAAAACACATTTAATAAAAACTTCATTATATTAATATGCTTCTTCATAGTTCAAACTATTTACAGATTGATTCCATAGCCAAAGCTATTACATTCCTATCCCGCGATTGACTTCTACAAAAATTGGGATTTACAAAAAGACTGCCATTTAGTTATACAAAGGAGGGTTTTACGTCACTACACATATACACAAAAGATTTACCGATCTCTACTTACTTCATCTACTTCTAATATTGTCTAACAGCATTCTCATGCTTCTGATTCGCAAGAATCGACACAATATCTCGGCTAATAGTATGACGAGTTTGTCCCGACTCAATGGAATAACAAGCAATTTTTAGCTTGAAATCCTCGTGAGCACTCTCATTGATGTAAGACATCTGTACTATTTTCTAGTTCTTCTCACCCAGTTCCTTACGAAGCTCAACGACCTCATTTTTAAAATTTGTCGCCTTATCCTTCATGATCACCATCTCGTCATGCTCTATCTCAAAATCTGCTTCTGCAGACTCCGTAGCTTCATGCAGGTTACTAACCTCCTCCCTCAGGTTCTGCACAATAATGTGCAGTCAAGCACCGCTAGATACAAAGCCCTCATTGCATCTAGAGGTGTTGGGTTTAGTGCAGGTACCACAGTATTAAATGATGCTACCTCCATATCCTCATCCACATCGACCATCATATCAAGATAGATCCGCACATTATAGGTCATAGAACGACCTTCAAATAGCTTACTCACATAAATAAACAATTAAATTCAAATAATTCAAATAATCAAATAAAATTTAATTCACATAAAAATCTGATTTTCTCGGGCGTTATATTTTTATAGTGAGTTAGTATATGTTATGAGAGAATCCCCTGAAAATTTTAAAATTTTCAAGGCAAAACTCAATTTATTAAAAATTTAACACTATCCGAGTGTTTTAGGCACTTTAAAAATAGTAAAACAAGTTCTAAAATTTCAAAAAACTTTGGGAATCATTACAGGGTCATACACTATCCAAATCCAAAAATGAAGAATTTTTGGAATTAGTTTAATATTTTTCCTAAAAATGATGAGGTATTGAATAAGAGGAAATAAATAGTTAAATGATGTCATAAATAAGAAAAATGTGATTTTAATGCTTGAATACTCCTAATATATAATATTCTGACTATTTGAGGGTATTTTGGTAATTTAAAATAAGAAATATTATTTATGACCTTTAATGGGTATTAAATAAGTGGTTTAATAAAGAGTGAACAATTAGAATAAATTGTTTATTAACCTACTAAATTATTAAAATGTTATTATGATATTAATAATATTAAATTAAAATATTATTAACAATATTATATTAAAATAGTATTAAAAGATTAATAATATTATATTAAAGTATTATTGGATGATTAAAATATTATTAAATAATTAATAATATTCAAATTAAATGTTATTAAATATAATAACATTAGTAAAGGAATAAAATATTATTACATGATTAATAATATTAATATGAATAAAATATTATTAAAAGGTTAATAATATTAGTAGTTTAATAAAGTATTATTAGTTAATTAATAATACTAAGGAGTAAGTAAAATGTTATTAAAAGTAATAATATTGGGTGAGTTTAGGATAATGTTTACATAATAGTAATATTATCAAGGGATAATAATGTTACTAAGGAATTAATGTAATAACTAATATTTGACTGTGTCACTAAATATTAGGTAATTTAATATAGAGCAATGGTATATGATTTTGCTAATCGGAAGGTCAATTATAGGTCTTTCGAAGGAAGATAGATAGACTGCTAACCGGAATATATTTATTTTCATTGCAGTAGACTACAAACAAGGCAAGTTTCCTAACTCAAATTCAAGTTGTTATTTTTCAGCATGTTAGTGGATATTTATTGTTGATTATTTCACATCTATGATTATTATTCAATATTCGCAATTATAGCAAGTTCCCTAACTCAAATTCAAGTTGTTTATTTTTCAGCATGTTAGTGGATAATTATTTTTTATTATTCCACATCTATGATTATTATTGAATACTCATAATTATTGTAAGTTCCCTATACTAAGACTTTACTTTTCACAAGTACTTTAGCTCGAGTTTTAATTCTCAAGCATGTGCTAAGTGGTTTAATTATGTAAGATTATTCCACATCATTGTTATTGATATTCGCACTGAGACTAAAGTGAACACCTCTCATTATAGGGGAGTACCCCACGTATCTAATATAAGATACACACCACAGAGTTAAATGTTAAGCATATACATAGTGTACGAGAGGCTGATCACCTCCAGTACATATTCTGTGCCAGTAACCAAGGGTTCAATTAGCTATTAATTTCCTTAGAAGTTGTTCATAGTCTACTTAACTACTTGATATTCTAAAAGCACTTATTGTCTCTTGCTTCTGTTATTCAGATATTAAATCTTTCTAGATATTCATTTCATTCATGATATATATTATTCTTGTTGTACTTAAACTTGCTGAGCAAACTAGTTGCCCATCCTTGCTATATCATGAACATTATTGCAGTTAAGCCCGAGACCTCAAGCAATGGCAAGTGCAATGAGAAGATGAAGTAATAGACTTCTAGTAACAGCACTTTTGTTTCATGCTAGTTACATTAACTGTTAGTGTTATTTGAACCCTAATTACTGTACTAGGGTATGTTTGTAAGTTGTATTAAGGTTCAAACTTTGGGACTAGTAACACCTTTTGAATGAACAACTTATGCTTATTATATTTCGCACTTAGTTATTGTATGTTGTTTAGAGGTGGATGTTTGTATTGGATCGTGATGACCAGGTCTGGATGTTTGAGACTCGAATCTGGGGGTGTCACATTATCTCCAATAGTTTACAATGTTAGACATGCCTGATATTTTTGCTAAGGATATCTTTCTAATGAATTATATCCCTGGACAAATATGGACGTTTTGATGCATTAAATACCCATGGTTCATGGCACCGGAACTTCCCAAAGTTTTGACAAAGGTTGTCTTCCATAATCTCTATCATTGGCCTTCTGAACCCCACATCTGGATTAACACTAATGACTTACCTATAGATCAAAAGTTTGGTATTTGAATTCAGGGTTTCAGGCCCTTTTCGCTTAATCGAGTAGCACCTTTTCTCCTGATTTGACTTTTCAGCTTCCGAGAAATTCGTTGCAACTTCTATTTGATCGAGCTGGAGGGGATGGGGACCAGCCTGGGTGGCCATACATAGATTTGCGAGTTGACCCGTGGCTCGTTGTGGGTACATTTACTCCCTCCCTTCTATTTTAGAAGTCATTTTCAAGTTGAACACAATAGAAAATCCAAAATTTCCTCTTCAGATATACTAAATTATGGTTGTTTTTTGCAAAATCCATCACCGTACAAACGTTCTGCACTACCCGAGTAATGTTTACATGTTTTCTTTTCAAGTTTTGACCGTTAGAACGTTAGATTTCATATAGAGTGCTTCTAAACACAATTTAGTGAATATGCATGCTCATATGACTTAATAAAAATTATTCAACTAAGTAAATGTTCATATTTTACCATGTTGAACGTATTGATGTGAAAAAAATTGACCTTTGAGACAATCATTTGGCACCCTTTTTTGCTATTTTATTCATCCTATTTGAGGACAAATGAGCACAGGTTTTCAAATAAAGCACACATAGTAATTTGGCTGCCATGGTGGATTTAATTTTGATATTTTTTATGCATATGAGATGTTCATGATTTTGGGTTAGTGTGCTACTGAATGGCCACCTAGTCATGCTTATGCGTATGTGGACAGTCTATTTTACAAAGGAGACTCTGGCGAAATTTTTTCACCAGTCTGGGAATTTAATGACATTCAATTTTAACTCTACTATTGATGTATGTTAAATCAATGTATGTATCAAGACTTAGATTATGCATGAAACAATGATTTGAATTTAATGAGCTTTAAGTTTAGAACTTACCCCACCCTTTCTGAGGTGATTTGGAGACTTTATCTACATTATGGATCCAGACCAGCTGAGCAGCTCTCGTAGGGCCTCTGCAAATATGAGGAGGAGAGCTTCTGATGTTCTTTAGCCTCGTTCAGCCCGGTAACCTCGCCAGTTCACTGAGTCAATTATTCGCCCTATACGGGTTGAGAGGCCAGATGTCGTGGACGAGGAGGAGAATGTTCCTATTATGAATCCTTCTCCTTCTTCTTCCATTCCCCACTAGGAGCTTCCAGCTATTAACGTGAAGATTCCAGATCTTCTGGACGATTTGAGACATCATCCCTCGATTTATCTTCATGCAAACAAGGTAATAGTTGTTTCCATCTTTATTTTCCCACTTTTGGGGCAAGGGTTTTGATCTTGATTTGTAATTTGATGTTGGTTCTCGACTTTACTCTACCTAGGGGGAACTGGTTTAGCATTCACTCTTTGTACCAGGCGCTCCATTTAAAGTACCAGGAGATCGTCCATTCATGGGGCTTTCAGGCTTTCTTTTCTATTCCTCCCCATCGCTGCCACTGGGGTTATCTGAGGGCTTTGTCTAAGCACTGGTTCCACCAAACCCAGTCTCTCTATTTGCTAGATTGCGAGGTGATGATGACATCGATGGACTGGCAGTTCATCAATGGGTTGGAGTTTATAGGGGCGCTACTGCCTTTGGTGGCTGACATTTCCTCGACTGTCGTTCGATCCCTATTGGGAGTTTCGGCCATGGCCCTCAAGGGTTGGACTATTTTTTCTGGATCCCTGAGTATAGATGTCATGAGTGAGGCTCTAACTAAGCCTTTGCCTGATGATCCGAGGATTAGAGATCGCATTCTTAGGCGATTGTTCTTGATCATCATCAGGGGTTGTTTTCTGGTGAATAACTCCTTGATGGTCTCTTTCACTTTAGTTAGCGTCACTCGTGATGTGGACCATATTAGAGACTTTAACTAGGGCTCATATACATTTGCCTACTTCCTTAGAGGGATGCGCCTACGCTTAGAGGGAGTGACAGAGGCTTGGCTTTTACCCATTTTTACTAGTGAGTATTTTCTCTATATCTTAATTTTCCCTCGCTCGGGTTGTCATTTTCAGGACTGAAGATATTTGATCTTGGCATTTTCAGTTTTGGGCCTATGAGAGGTTTCCCTACCTTCGTCCCGTTACTACATTAGGTCTGGAGACCTATCCATTGCAGAGGTTCCTATAGCTGAGGGGTTTACCCATTCTCATTTGCAGTTGGAGCTATTGACAGTCAATGTCATCACATAGGTTCCCTACTCCGAGGATATTTTGACAGTAGGCTTTGAGGGTGGCTTTTCGACTATGGTTGAGTATGTATTATCCACCCGTCAAATTCCTCTCCTGACTAATGGAGGTTAGGAGCTCTATTTAGCAGAGCGTGCTATCAGGAGAACCACAGGGGAGATTCACATTCTGTTCTTTCCTCCAGTTAGGTGACATTAGCCTTTATCTCAACCGTTCACTGAGATTCCCCTAATGGGTTTAGATGCCTTCACTTTATCAGAAGGCCCTTTCACTCAAGAGGCTTTCTACCACTGGTGGTTCCCTCACACCATTGGAGCTCACACCTGCGCGATACAGTTTATGGGGTATATGGTTCTTGGGTCTGTTATGATGATAGACTGGATTGCCTACGTCCGAGAGCCCACTCATTTGGCGCAGATTGACAATTTGACCCAGAGGTTGGACCAGGCATATTTTTTCATCTAGCATTTGGGCAGAGATCCATCAGAGGCAGATTCTTTTGATTCATCTAGCTCTGGGACGACCCCAAAACATGTATACATCACCCATCTTGGGTCGCCAGATACATGGTACAGAATACAACTATAACTTAATTATACAACTGTCGTGTAAAATACGATAAAATATAGTTGAAAGTTTTTACACGAATATTGTCTTCTAGACAATATCCAAACTCAAATGGAGTCCTCATTACATTTATTATCACACTAAGCAGTGAGGACTACTAAAATAACCATCTCGGATCGTCACTCTATTCCCCGACTCGTCCCAGCTATATTCTCATTTCCTGAAGAGAACAATGAAAGCAAAAGGGTGAGCTCAACTAGCCCAGTAAGAAATATTATGACTAAGATAATGTAGAATAAATTATCATTAGCCTTCAACAGTGTTAAACTGATAAAATACAATAAACATCAAGTTTAACTGCAGCGGAACAAGCAAACCATTAAAAGAGTCAAGTAGAGCATGATATCTACTATCTTCTATGATTTAATAGTTTATCATTAATTTTATCCCTGTAATACCCATTAACAATTCTTTATTATACCCAAGAAAAAGAGAACTTTCATCACCTGTCTTCACCTGAACCACCAAATATTTTTGTTAAATTCACAATTCATGTTTATAATAATGTTAATCAACAGTTCCTCCTTGCCACAAAGGCTTAATGGAACGTTTACTCAATATCCTTACCCCAAAGGCTAAGATATTCGAATGTAATAACAATGATCATACCAATCAGTTGTCTACCTTTGCACTACGGGCCAAAGATATTCAACTATAAAATCAATGGTCATGATCATACCAATCAATTGCCTGTCAGTGCACTACAACCAAAAACATTCAACTATTAACTAATGGTCATGATCCTGTCAATCACATCATCGAATTATCCATGCACTACGGCCAAGGATATTCGTTAGTATCACCAGTGGTCATGACCATGTCATACACCTGTCCATCTTTGCACTACGAACGAAAGTTATCAATCAACAGTTCATCTTTGCACTACGACCAAAGATATCAATCAACAGTTCTTTTTTGCACGTAAGCCAAAGATATACAACTATAAAACCAATAATCAACAGTCCATCTTTGCGCGTAAGCCAAAGATGACTTTCATCACAATATAAGCATGAGGATGATGACAATGATATAAGCATTAATCAAACGAAATAAATGATAAATATTAAAGAATTTAAATTTATCCAGAGTTTAAAAATATCCAAATTGTCAACATGATACTGCTTTGTGGAGTTAAATTCAAGAATAATATTCATGTATCAAAAATAATTTGGACGGAAAAGAAATAAATTTTTTGGGTGAATAGTACCCCGTGAATAGTACCTTATGAATAGTACTTCAGGAATAGTACCTCATGAATAGAATCCTAGCATAGAAAGTTCCCCAAATACCTGAGTGAATAATATTCGAGTAAATAATAACCGGGTGAATAGTAACACATGAATAGTAACTCATGAATAGTACTCCGGCACGAAAAGTGCCCCGAATACCCGAGTGAATAATATTCGAGTGAATAGTAACTGGGTGAATAGTAACTTAAAAATAGTAAATCTTGAATAGTAAGAAATAATAACCCTTACGAATAATAAATAAATAACATCCCTTACGAATATTTAAAGAAAATAATATTCCTTACGAATATTAAACGAAGACAATGAATATTGAACGAAAATGATATTCCTTACGAATATTGGACAAAGATAATATTCATACGAATACGAAAAATAATATCTCTTCAGAATATGAAATAAATAATACCCCTTATCTCAGAAGAAGACTAGATACTGGAATAGTGAATTAGCAGACTACTCTTCTTCTTTCTCTCTATAGCTTCTCTCTCTATAATTTCTCATGTGAGTCTTAGTGAATTGGTGAGAATGAAAGAAGAATGAGCTTCTATTTATAGGAAAACATAGTTTCGATAATTGCACGTTTTAGGGCTCGAAATATTATAGTATAATACCTTCATCTTTTCCATCATTTTTAATTTAGTCCTGTAAGTATTATAAAACTTGCACCACCTCCCCTAATAGTACATCATGTGAATCAATAGTACAATCATGTGAATCAATAGTTTTATACATGTGAAAAAAATAATTTACAGTATAGTACCTTCATCTATACCTCCATTTTTAATTTAGTCATGCAAGTATTATAAATCTTGCATCACCTCCCCTAATAGTACATGCATGTGAATCAATAGTACACACATGTGAACAAATAGTTATAAGCATGTGAATTAATAGCAATTAATTTCTCATTTATCCGATTAATTACCCGTTTGGTCAATTTAACACCCAGAAATCAATTATTATCGAAATAAATGTCGATTTCCACTCACACTCATAATCCCAACACAATGGAAATATTTTTATCAACAATTTCATCTTTGAAATTTTCTAAGTTTGACTTTTTTTCAAAAAAGTCAACTATTGACTTTTTGACAAAAAAGTCAACCCCGACAAATTTTGTGTTTATAATCTATTTCTACTAATTTCATCCTTATGGACTCAAATATCTTATCCGCGTCTCCAAATTCAACTCTGAACTCAAATTTGATTTTAATAACATTCATCATTAATATTATAATTCACAATATTTAACAACTAGATCATTCCAAGGAAAGAGGGGGCTTTCCGATAAGGATTTTTCCCTATTGGCGCGCAATTAGGTGACCAAACCCCTTTCCTCGACAGAACTTTCTAGACATTGTCAATAGTGCAAATAATAATATGAATAACTTTGTCGTCTCAATTATTGATTTAATAATATAAAATATTGTGACAATAATTGAATAAAACTGAGTGACTTCTCACGTAAGCATCAATAATCAATATCGTATGCTACTATGCAACCACGCGTATTATTTTACTTTTACCATCGGGAATTTTATGACAACTTGCTTACTTTGAAAAATTTGTAAATACTACCCACAACTATAACATTATATCAAATCCACACCTTCATACTCAAAAAAAAATATTTTGAGAAAATTAATCTTTATTCATAAAATTGGGGATCTCACAATCTCTTTTCCTTATGAAATTTTGCCCTTGAAATTTACGTACCTAGTATTTCGAAGAGATGAGAATACCTTGCTTTATTTTCGGATTAGACATTCCCGGTTATTTCCTTTGTATCATAATTTTCCCATTGCTAATCTCCTGTATTTTAGATATCATTCTAGAATACATCTTCTAAACAAAGGTTAATTGACATGCCACATATTATCCCTATATTCTGACCGACCAATTAAATACCAAATAAACTTAGGTAGGTCATACTAGAGAAGGAATTCCCCGTATCTCCCCTCCTAGTTCTAGCCTCACATCTTAGCCAGGGATCATATGCTTTGATACCAATTGTGACGACCCCAAAACAGGTATAAGTCACCCATCTTGGGTCGGCAGATATATGGTACAGAATACAACTATAACTTAATTATACAACTGTCGTGTAAAATACGATAAAATATAGCTGAGAGTCTTTACACGAATATTGTCTTCTAGACAATATCCAAACTCAAATGGAGTCCTCATTACATTTATTATCACACTAAGTAGTGAGGACTACTAAAATAACCATCTCGGCCCGTCACTCCATTCCCCGACTCATCCCAACTATATTCTCATTTCTTGAAGAGAACGATGAAAGCAAAAGGGTGAGCTCAACTAGCCCAGTAAGAAATATTATGACTAAGATAATGCAGAATAAATTATCATTAGCCTTCAACAGTGTTAAATTGATAAAATACAATAAACATCAAGTTTAACTGCAGCGAAACGAGCAATCCATTAGAAGAGTCAAGTAGAGCATGATATCTACTATCTTCTATGATTTAAAAGTTTATTATCAATTTTATCCCTGTAATACCCATTAACAATTCTTTATTATACCCAAGACAAAGAGAACTTTCATCACCTGTCTTCACCTGAACCACCAAAGATTTTAGTTAAATTCACAATTCATGTTTAGAATAATGTGAATCAACAATTCCTCCTTCCCACAAAGGCTTAATGGAACGTTTACTTAATATCCTTACCCCAAATGCTAAAGATATTCAAATGTAATAACAATGATCATACCAATAAGCTGTTTACCTTTGAACTACGAGCCAAAGATATTCAACTATAAAACCAATGGTCATGATCATACCAATCAATTGCCTGTAAGTGCACTGCGACCAAAAATATTTAACTATTAACTAATGGTCATAATCCTGCCAATCACATCATCGAATTATCCATGCACTACGGCCAAGGATATTCATTAATATCACCAGTGGTCATGACCATGTCATACACCTGTCCATCTTTGCACTACGGACCAAAGCTATCAATCAACAATTCATTTTTTCACTACGACCAAAGATATCAATTAATAGTTCTTCTTTGCACGTGAGCCAAAGATATACAACTGTAAAACCAATAATCAACGGTCCATCTTTGCATGTAAACCAAAGATGACTTTCATCACAATATAAGCATGAGGATGATGACAATGATATAAGCATTAATCAAACGAAATAAATGATAAATATTAAAGACTTTAAATTTATCCAAAGTTTAAAAATATCCAAATTGTCAACATAATACTGCTTCGTGGAGTAAAGTTCAAGAATAATATTCATGTATCAAAAATAATTTGGACGGAAAAGAAATAAATTTTTCGGGTGAATAGTACCCCGGGAATAGTACCCTATGAATAGTACTTCGGGAATAGTATCTCGTGAATATTACCCCGACATAGAAAGTGCCCCAAATACCCGAGTGAATAATATTCGAGTGAATAATAATTGGGTGAATAGTAACCCATGAATAGTAACTCGCGAATAGTACTCCGGTACGAAAAGTGCCTTGAATTTCCGAGTGAATAATATTTGAGTGAATATTAATCGGGTGAATAGTAACTCATGAATAGTAAGAAATAATAACCCTTACGAATAAGAAATAAATAACATCCCTTACGAATATTGAACGAAAATAATATTCCTTACTAATATTAAACGAAGACAATGAATAGTGAACAAAAATGATATTCCTTACGACTATTGAACGAAAATAATATTCATACGACTACAAAAAATAATATCTCTTTAGAAAATGAAATAAATAATACTCATTACCTAAGAAGAAGACTAGATACTGGAATAGTGAATTAGCAGACTACTCTTCTTCTTTCTCTCTTTAGCTTCTCTCTCTGTAATTTCTCTTGTGAGTCTTAGTGAATTAGTGAAAATGAAAGAAGAATGAGATTCTATTTATAGGAAAACATAGTTTCGATAATTACACGTTTTGGGGCTCGAAATATTACAGTATAATACCTTCATATTTTCCTTCATTTTTAATTTAGTCTTGCAAGTATTATAAAACTTACACCACCTCCCCTAATAGTACATCATGTGAATCAATAGTACAATCATGTGAATCAATAGTTCTATACATGTGAAAAAAATATTTACAGTATAGTACCTTCATCTATACCTCTATTTTTAATTTAGACATGCAAGTATTATCAATCTTGCACCACCTCCCCTAATAATACATGCATGTGAATCAATAGTACATACACGTGAACAAATAGTTATAAACATGTGAATTAATAGCAATTAATTTCTCATTTATCCGATGAATTACCCGTTTAGTCAATTTAACAACTAGAAATCAACTATTATCGAAATAAATGTCGATTTCCACTAACACTAATAATCTCAACACAATGGAAATATTTTTATCAACAATTTCATCTTTGAAATTTTCTAAGTTTGACTTTTTTCAAAAAAATCAACTATTGACTTTTTAACAAAAAAGTCAACCCCGACAAATTTTGTGTTTATTGTCTATTTTTACTAATTTCATCATTCCAGACTCAAATTTGATTTTTAATAACATTCATCATTAATATTATAATTCACAATATTTAACAACCAGATCATTCCCAAGAAAGAGGGGGCTTTTCGATAAGGATTTTTCCCTATTGGCGCGCAATTAGGTGACCAAACCCTTTTCCTCGACAGAACTTTCTAGACATTGTCAAAAATGCAAATAATAATATGAATAACTTTGTTGTCTCAATTATTGATTTAATAATATAAAATATTGTGACAATAATTGAATAAAACTGAGTGACTTCTCACGTAAGCATCAATAATCAATATCGTGTGCTACTATGCAACCACGCGTATTGTTGTACTTTTACCACCAGGTATTTTATGACAACTTGCTTACTTTGAAAATTTTGTAAATATTACCCACAACTATAATATTATATCAAATCCACACCTTAATACTCAAAAAAAATATTTTGAGAAAATTAATCTTTATTCATAAAATTCGAGATCTCACAGCTAGCCCTTCAGGTCGCCCATATTCTAATAGCTTTACTGGTGCACATCCCCCTTTGTATTGACCTGACATCCCTTCTGGCAAAGATTCGGTGACTCAGGAGGAGTTACATCAGATGGATCGATTGAATGATGTGGACATCATTGATTTCTTCTAAAAGATTTCTCGTTATCTCTTTTGATAGGCCTCTATTATATATTAGGCGGATGTGCCCCATTTCTCATTATATCTTTTAATAGGCCTTTGTTAGATCTTGGGCGGGTGTGCCCCATTTCTCTGTACTTTTAATTTTCAATTGTATACAGAGATGATGTATTAGATGATGATGTATTTAAGAATGTATGTATCATGCTTTCGATTTCTTACATCATATTGTCATTTATCATGATGCATGCATTATGTCATGGATATGCATTCCCAGAGATGAGTTTAGCATTGACCCCTGAATGGTCTTATCATACGATGCTACAGATGTCTTCATCCACCGTTCGCTAGATTGAGCATACCCCACCCATATTGGTAGCCTCTTCTTTGAGATCCTGGTATGGCAATTTGTCTATGTGACAACCCTAGAATTTAGACAATTATTTAAATCTTAAAAGATTGAATAGAGGTTAATTAATAGACCTAGACAGAAAATAAGTGAATAGATTTGAGATTTCTAGGAAGGAATTTTGTGAATTTTTTTTTTTTTTTTTGGTGAAGGCTTGCAGTATTAAGTATATAAGTGTATGTACTTTGTGCGTATGGTTATGTATGTGTACTGAATGTGGTTAAGGGTCAAGGGTTGACCAGATAAATTATATTAGTGTCCAAACCCTAACTTGGGATCTGAGAGACTTAAGTGTATGGATTACGAGATTAATTAGGGTAAAGCCAAAAGAATTAGTTAGAAAACCCTAATTTTAAAATTTAAAACCCTAATTGTTCCGTTAAAAACTCTAATGTACAATTATGGACCTAATTGATAAATTAGCAATTTTAATTAGGATAAATTAATCCTAATTAGCAAGCTTAAATTATGATTAGGAAATCTTAGTATAATTAGAGAATTCTAATTATAATTTAGAAATATTAATTTTCTATTTTGAAAACCTAAACTGGAGATCCTAGAGAATTGATTTTTGAAAACCTAAGGTTTTAACCCTAAGGGTTGGATCAAAAGACCATTTTGCCATTAAAAATTGTATACTAAATGTCCAAAGTGCCCTTTTTAGAATTCTTTATTAGGTAGCTTGTAGATCTTGCCATGATCTTGAGTTGCTGACCAACTCTAACAACTCTATGTGCTCTATATCAAAGATATCAGCCATTTAGTCAATCCAAGTTCATTGCATCAAAGAAATATATAGGATTAATGTGAGAGAAAGCTCACTTTACTTTTCATTTTTGCCAACCTCCTTCCTTTTCTAAAAATCTGAAATTTAGAGTGAGAGAGAGAAAAGATAAGCCATGTTCAATATTTAGCCTCTCAAGATCAGATCATCAAAGTTAAATTCAATGATCAAAGCATCAAAGTGGTATAAGCCCTAAATCTTCAAAATCTTATGATCTGATGTTAGATATTGTTGTTTATTGGTTAGAGTTATGTTATAGGATGTCATTTAGTGATCTAGGTTGTTAGATCCTAGATCAATAGCATTTAGATACAAGAAATTGGGTTTTTAGAAACTGATTATGAACACTAAAATATGGTCTGACAGCCATATGTCAGGGCTCATAGATCCTTGTGTGTTATTGATTTATGGTGTTTTAAGTTTTAGATCTGTAGTATGCCATGTGGGCTATGATCTGGAACTGAAAATAGGGTCAGATCATGTATAGATTTCAAGTTATAAGTGGTCAAAGTCAGTTGACTGACCATGACCAAACTGTTTCTAGAAAACCCAGAAATCAAGTTTTGGTCTGACAGTCATTTTGCAGGGCCTTGATCTTGCTTGTGTTTATGTTTTAGACCATGTTGTTGTATTAAGGTTGTTGTCTGACATGTAGGCTACATGATCATGCCTATAGAATATCCAAATCTTGCACAAAATCAAAGTTGTGGCTGGTCAAACTATAGTTGACCATCAGCCAGATGAACAATCTAGAAAACCCAGATTGTTCAAGAACACGTTCCTGACATGTACTTTGACCGACTCAAATATTCATTTGGTGTTGTTGTTAGACTGCTCTGATGATATAGAGTTGTTCTTTAAAATCTCTACTACAAGTATGAACCATTATATTACACAAAGTATACCCAGAATGCAAGTTATAAAGATTGAAAAATAGTTACTGGTGCGTTTCTTCATTTTGGAAAACCCGAAATGAAGAAATGACCTACCGACAAGGAATTTGAAGGCTTAGATCTCACTGATTTGTTGTGTGTTGGCCATGAACTAAGTTGGGATATGTAGTGTTACATGAATACTACATGTCTAACACTTTATCTGCTCAAAAAACATTAAAACCAAGGATCTACCTATGAATTGAACTAGGTATCCCTATGAAGCATGACTTTGAATGTTCTTCGTTGGCAAGAACACCTATAGTGGAGTCGCTCGCCGCTTATAGGGCCCTTTAGTGACACTTTATTTTTCAAAATTAATATTTTTATTAAATAAATAAAAAAAATAGTTTTTAATTATTAAAATACAAAATAAATTCCTAAAAATTATTTTAAAGCCTAAAAATGGGTTTTAATATATTTCATATATATTTAATATTTTGAAATATTAATGGTATTTAATTTATTTAATAATAATATTAAATAAATTATTTAAAAATGATTTTAATACATAAAAATCATTTAAAAATATATTATGGTGTTAAAAATATTTCAAATTATTTTTGATGACTTTTAATATTTTGTGATGAATTTCATTAATAATTTATTATTAATGGTAATTAATTTATTAATAAATGAATTAAATAAAATATGGAAAAATAGAATTAATGATTTAAAAATCATATAAAAATGGTTTAAGTGTTATAGAAATATTTTAAGTTATAAAATATAACTTTTGATATTTTGTCATGAAAATATTAATATTTTAATATTAATGGCAATTATCGGATAATGGATTTAATCTGTTTAAAAATCATATAAATATGATTTTATGATATTAAAAATACTTTGAGATATTATAAATATATTATAATATTATGTCATGATTTTCATTAATATTTAATATTAAATAAATATTAATGATAATGGAATTAAGTGGTATTTAAATCATATAAATATGATATTTATGATTTAAAAATCATGATAAATGGCAATAATTATCTGAAAATTATTACAAGTTTATAAAAAATATTGTGACTGATAATAAATTATCTAAGATATTTTGTGAACCAGTTTAGACCGAGTCTTAGTGATATTAGGCTCGAGAATTGTCTGACTAGGTCGTTGGGATGTTAGAATTAGTTTGACTTGATACCGAGTCTTAGGTTATTAGTGGACTGATAGGGTTATATGTTATGTGTTTAGGTTATTCTATGATTATATATAATAGTATTATACTGTGATGATATTATTCTAACTTGGAAATCAATATTATTATAGATCGCGTAACAGTAATCAACCGAACAGGCAAAATTTCCTTAAATCAACTTCGAGTTGTTTATTCAAATATGCTTATGGATAATCATTGTTGATTATCATGTTAATGAATTGTTGAATCGTACTATGTGCATATTGCATGTAAACATCAGGTATGAAAGGCTGATCACCTTCATTACCATTCAATTCAGATTTAAATGATATGTTTATGTTCAATGTTCGTTCAGCTATAATAGTTTGTTCATGCTAGTTCATAATTATATTGTTGAATGTTAGCTAACTATTATTCAAATTCTTTCATTCATGATATATTCTCAATTAAACTTAAACTTGTTGGGTAAACTTGTTGCTCACCCTTTCTATATCATGATAAACACTTGCAGATTAGGCGAATACTTCAGATACAAGGAAAGGTCAAAGACAAGTACAGCTTTGGAGTATATGTGCAGCTAAATTTGTAATAGTAATGTATAATAATAACATTGTATGTTAGATAGGATATTGATTCAGGTAATATGTGATGGTTTTCAACCTTGGGGATACTGTGTAATATTTAATGTATAAATAATTTATCTTTATATCTTCCGCAATAGTTATATAAATTGTATATCAGATCCTTGGTGATTAGGACCGGGATTTGGGGATGCTACAGTTGGTATCAAAGCTGTTGGTTATGAACCTTTGGTTGGGTTACCTGAGACTAATAACCGCAGTGATTAGGATTAGGTCTAACTCAAATAGAGTTAGTAAGTCGGTAAGATTCAAAGATGAATTTTGGCGGGTTATAAAGACATGGAGTTCCCTAACTCTGTTAATAAAGGTGAACAGTAATGGTGAATAGATCGAGTCTAAAAGGCTAAAAGAACTAGAATAGGAGATCGTAAAATAAAACGATCATAGTTTAGAAATGAATCATAATATAAACGATAAGATCACCCCGTGATCTGATACAGTTATAACAGATAACAGAATCAATCAAATGATTGAAAAGTTTATGGCAAGAATGTTGTGTGTCAGTGGTACTACGATTTGGCACAGATTCAGGAAAGGATTATGAATACGAGTGGAATGAAATTCGTATTGAGAAGGGAGTTAGTATTAAGTGGGAATTTCAATTGAGGACTCATGTCAGCAGCTGAGTTGTATGATTCCTTGTTATGGACGTGGAATTGTACTTGGTGTAAAAACCACTTAGTTTCTGGCACTGATAATCATTGAAATGTTTGTGTCGCGCTATTTGCTATATACATATTGAGAAGGTGATTCTTTTCTCAAATGTATAAAAGATATGTAGGGTATAGGTAGAGAATACAGGATTAAGTACGAGTTCTTAAAACTCATACTTATGGTATGTTCGTGACTCATGATTATATGAAATGTTTATGAACCCCTCAGCGAATGGACGCCAAAGGTCTGACTAGGACAAGTTCTTAAACTCATATGATTGTGGAAAGTTCCTGAACTCATAAGTGTGGTAAGTTTGATAAATTGGGTATAGTTTTGTGTGAATAGAGTATTGAGGATAATAGGAATAGATAGACTATTTAAGAAATTGATCATTAGTGGAGACATAGGTTTTCCAAAACTCCTAGCTATGCTAGACTTTGAACTTTTTGGACATCAAGCTAAATACGCACTATGTGCTTTTGAAAATAAATTTTTATTCTCAACTCTTGGTGACCATTGTGTATGTGTCGACTTCGGACCATCGACACCTCGTTACCTGTTGAGATGATAAAACAGATTTGCAATGATTTTTGAACGGTTTAAAGAATAGTCTATGCTACTTGTTTCGGCTAGACGAAAATGGTTTGAAACATCAAAATGTGTTTTTATTTATCACTTATGTATCATGTAACCTGGTGCAGAGATGATAAAAAATTGACGGAGTTGTAAATACAGGAATAATTAGTGTTAAATTTGATCTAAAAGCGTTATTCCACTATTGTATGATGTGTTATGACAAAGTCATATAATGATGGAATCCTCAAACGGGCTGTTAATACAGTATGGTATCATGACGTCATTTTCAAACTATTTTCAAATTTTTAATTTGCCAACGGGGTTTTGGCTATACCTTAATATTTCGTTTGAAATTGATTATTGATATGAGTCTAAGCTATTTGATTTGGCTAGACCAACATTTATGAAAACTCTAAGAGTTCTTTGAAAACTTTCCCGAACCAAATTGTTTTGGTGCGGATTTCGATAAAGACTTAGGTAAGAAAAAATTTTGTGCGCCTAAGGCGGATGGGATAGAAGGAATGGGGAAAAAATTTTCCAATCAGCAGTACTTAGCCAGTACTACTGGGCATATCGGGCTAATTACCCTATGTGTCTGTAAGATAAGACGGTTTGCGGATGAATTTCTGTATAAACCTTTTCTAAAATGACAAATAATTGCCTATATAACTCCTCAGCACTATTTAAAAACTTTTACTCTTGTGAGGGATATATTGGGAAGCATGTGATGCTGTGTATGAATGGTGAATGGTGAATGGTGCATGGTATAAGGTGTAAGTTGAATTTTGGGGACGAAATTCTTAGAAGAAGGGGTGAATGTGACAACCCAGGAATTTAGATAATTATTGAAATCTTAAAAGATTGAATAGAGGTTAAATAATTGACCTAGACAGAAATTAAGTGAATGGATTTGAGATTTCTAGGAAGGAATTTTGTGAATTTAAAAAAAATGGTGAAGGCTTGTAGTATTAAGTATATAAGTGAATGTGCTCTGTGTGTATGGTTATGTATGTGTACTGAATGTGGTTAAGGGTCAACGGTTGACCAGATAAATTATATCAGTGTCCAAACACTAATATTATATCAAGATCATCGACGTTCAGTTAGAAAACCCTAGCGATTGATAAGAAACCCTAATACCAGCTCTAGAAACCCTAATTTCAAATTTTGAGAATTTGAAACCCTAATTCAGATTACAAAAACCCTAACTTGGAATCTTAGAGACCTAAGTGTATGCATTACGAGATTAATTAGGGTATAGCCTAACGAATTAGTTAGAAAACCCTAATTTTAAATTTTGAAACCTTAATTATTCTGTTAGAAACTATAATGTACAATTATGGACCTAATTGCTAAATTAACAGTTTTAATTAGGATAAATTAATCCTAATTAGCAAGCTTAAATTATGATTAGGAAATTTTAGTATAATTAGATAATTCTAATTATAATTTAGAAATATTAATTTTCTATTTTGAAAACCTAAACTGGAAATCCTAGAGAATTGATTTTTGAAAACCTTAGGTTTTAACCCTAAGGGTTAAACCCTAAGGGTCAAACCCTAAGGGTTAGATCAAAAGACAATTTTGCCATTAAAAATTGTATGCTAAATGTCCAAAGTGCCCTTTTTAGCATTCTTTATTAGTTACCTTGTAGATCATGCCATGATCTTAAGTTGGTGACCAACTCTAACAACTCCATGTGCTCTATAACAAAGATATCAGCCATTTAGTCAATCCAAGTTCATTGCATCAAAGAAATATATAGGATTAAAGTGAGAGAAAGCTCACTTTACTTTTCATTTTTGCCAACCTCCTCCCCTCTCTAAAAATTTGAAATTTAGAGTGAGAGAGAGAGAAAAGATAAGCCATGTTCAAGATTTAGCCTCTCAAGATCAAATCATCAAAGTCAGATTCAATGATCAAAGCATCAAAGTGGTATAAGCCCTAAATCTTCAAAATCTTATGATCTAATGTTAGATGTTGTTGTTTATTGGTTAAAGTTGTGTTATATGATGTCATTTAGTGATATAGGTTGTTAGATCCTAGATCCATAACATCTAGATACAAGAAATTGGGTTTTTAGAAACTGATTATGAACCCTAAAATATGGTCTGACAGCCATATGTCAGGGCTCATAGATCCTTGTGTGTTATTGATTTATGGTGTTTTAAGTTTTAGATCTGTAGTATGCCATTTGGGCTATGATCTGGAACTAAAAACAGGGTCAGATCATGTATAGATTTCAAGTTATAAGTGGTCAAAATCAGTTGACTGACCATAACCAAACAATTTTTGGAAAACCCAGAAATCCAGTTTTGGTCTGACAATCGTTTTGCATGGCCTTGATCTTTCTTGTGTTTATGTTTTAGACCATGTTGTTGTATTAAGGTTGTTATCTAACATGTAGGCTATATGATCATGCATTTAGAATATCCAAATCTTGCACAGAATCAAAGTTGTGGCTAGTTAAACTATAGTTTACCATCAGCCAGATAAACAATCTGGAAAACCCAGATTGTTCAAGAACATGTTCCTGACAGGTACCTTGACCGGCTCAAATATTCATTTGGTGTTGTTGTTAGACTGATCTGATGATATAGACTTGTTCTCTGACATCTCTACTACAAGTATGAACCATTATATTACACAAAGTATACCCAGAATGCAAGTTATAAGGATTGAAAAGTAGTTACTTGGTCTGTTCATCATTTCTGGAAAATCCAAAAATGATGAACAGCCTCTGACAAGGAATTTGAAGGATTAAATCTCACTGATTTGTTATGTATTGGCCATGAACTAAGTTGGGATATGTAGTGTTACATGAATACTACATGTCTAACACTTTATCTGCTCAGAAAACATTAAAACCAAGGATCTACCTATGGTCAAACTAAATATCCTGCAAACAGACTTTGAATGTTCTTCGTTGGCCAAGAACACCTATAGCGACGGTTCTACCGCTATAGAGCCCTTTAGTGACACTTTATTTTTCAAAAATTAATATTTTTAGTAAATAAATAGAAAAAATAGTTTTTAATTATTAAAAATACAAAATAAATTCCTAAAAAATTATTTTAAAGCCTAAAAATGGGTTTTAAATAATTTTGAATATATTTCATATGTATTTAATATTTTTGGAATATTAATGGTATTTAATTTATTTAATTAGAATAATAAATAAATTATTTAAAAATAATTTTAATACATGAAAAATCATTTAAAAATATATTATGGTGTTAGAAAATATTTTAAGTTATTTTTGATGACTTTTAATATTTTGTGATGAATTTCATTAATAATTTATTATTAATGGTAATTAATTTATTTAATAAATGAATTAAATAAATTATGGAAAAATAGAATTAATAATTTTAAAATCATATAAAAATGTTTTAAGTGTTATAGAAATATTTTAAGTTATAAAATATTACTTTTGATATTTTGTCATAAAAATATTAATATTTTAATATTAATGGCAATTATCGGATAATTGATTTAAGCATTTCAAAATCATATAAATATGATTTTATGATATTAAAAATACTTTGAGATATTATAAATATATTATAATATTATGTCATGATTTTCATTAATATTTAATAATAAATAAATATTAATGATAATGAAATTAAGTGGTATTTAAATCATATAAATATGATATTCATGATTTAAAAATTATAATAAATGGTAATAATTATCTAAAAATTATTACTAGTTTATAAAAAATATTGTGACTGATAATAAATTATCTAAGATATTTTGTGAACCAGTTTAGACCGAGTCTTAGTGATATTAGGCTCGAGAATTGTCTGACTAGGTCGTCGGGATGTCAGAATTAGTTTGACTTGATACCGAGTATTAGGTTGTTAGTGGACTGATAGGGTTATATGTTATGTGTTTAAATTATTCTATGATTATATATAATAGCATTATACTGTGATGATATTATTCTAACTTGGAAATCAATATTATTATAGATCGCGTAACAGTAATCAACCGAACAGGCAAATTTTTCTTAACTCAACTTCGAGTTGTTTATTCAAATATGCTTATGGATAATCATTGTTGATTACCATGTCTATGAATTATTGAATCGTACTCTGTGCATATTGCATGTAAACATCAAGTATGAAAGGTTGATCACCTTCATTACCATTCAGTTCAAATATAAATGATATGTTCATGTTTAATGTTCGTTCAGCTGTAATAGTTTGTTCATGCTAGTTCACAATTATATTGTTGAATGTTAGCCAGCTATTATTCAAATTCTTTCAGTTATGATATATTCTTAATTAAACTTAAACTTGATGGGCAAACTTTTTGCTCACCCTTGCTATATCATGATAAACACTTGCAGATTAGGCGAATACTTTGGATACAAGGAAAGGTCAAAGATAAGTACATCATTGGAGTATATGTGCAGCTAAATTTGTAATAGTAATGTATAATAATAACATTTTATGTTAGATAGGATATTGATTTAGGTAATATGTGAAGGTTTTTGACCTTGGGGATAGTGTGTAATATTTAATATATAAATAATTTATGTTTATATCTTCCGCAATAGTTATAGAAATACTATACCAGATCCTTGGTGATTAGGACCAGGATTTGGGGATGCTATAGTCTCCCTCAGATCGGGTGACAGTTTATCAATTATTAAGGTATTTTATGACCCTCCTGACATTCCAGGAACCGTTAGGCTTTGTAGATGGCATGATATCTTGTTGGATACTAGAGAAACAGGTTTTTAGATTCGATATCCATGAGCTGACTCCTACGTTGGAGGAGTATGACCATCTCACTAATTTGCCCTTGGACCGACTTTGTGCTAGGATGGTTGTCGGTGATATGAGTTGGTAGTTTATGACCGTGACAGGCTTACGACTCAGAGTTGTTATGGACGAGATTACCTCCAGGCATGTGGTGTCCTTGGATTTTTTGATTGACCAATTTGGGTCACTGGAAAGTTATCTATTTAATTCAGGGAATTTCACCATTATTGAGGGTGAGTGGCATGTTGCCTTCGTAGATATCCTAGTGATGTGAATTGTGGCCTATTTGTACATGCCGTTATATATGGACCATCTGGATATTGGCCTGATTATGGTAGTCCATGCTCTCAGGGAGGGTTACACCATCTTGCCCATGATATTGACGGAGACCTTGAGGTCAGCCACATTTTTCCATACCCATCATGTGGGGTTTTTTAGAGGTAGTGTCGTCTTGTTGTATATGTGGTTGATGACACACTTGAGACCGATTGACACCTTTAGACATCATGGGTACTGCTTTACTCATGAGATAGCCATATCTTATTCTTTTCAGCTAGATAAGTGTATAGATGCAGCATCCTGGTTAGCTTGACTTTTATCAGCAAATGACTTGATTAGGATTTATGATTGTTGGACTCGTCGAGAGAGGGCTGCTTTTTTGACTAGTCATTTGGGTCGCTCTTCAGAGTATTCTGCATGACTAGAGGCAAATATTGCATCGGCTATGGTTGTTCATTCAGAGCCGAGTATCGATTCTGATGATGAGGAGCCTATGGAGGACCCTGATTCTCCTACCGAGGATGAGTTATTTATTGGTTTGACAGCAGCTCTGGTCTATGATTCCCTCAGCATTCCCACTGCTATAGCTGCACCTTCTGTAGAGTATTTGGAGCAGAGGTTACATCTAATGATATTTGAGAGGGATCAGGCTAGGGGTCTGATGTTGACAACTCTTTCTAGTACAGATACTTCTTTTACTAAGAGGGATGACACTCTAGCTAGCCAGGATGTCGCTTTTGTTGAGCGGGATAAGGCTCAAGCTACCGGAGATGCTTCCACTACTGATAGTACTGCACTTAGATCCTATACGACTAGCATCGTTGCAGATATGAGTGCATTTATAGATGATCATGGTAGCACTATGCAGATAGTTGTGGATTTACTAACTCGCATGGATACCATAGGGCAGGAGCTTATAGATTCGCATCCATCTTCTGAGAGGGACGCCATGTTGGACTTGCTGGCTTGTTTATCTATGGGTTTGTAGACTAGCTTTTATTTTCCTACATAGACTAGGTTAGCCATTTTTGTTATGCACAAGACACATTGTATATATCAAATAGTATTATATGGCAAGGAAATATATTTTGATTCACTTCCCTTTTAGATATGTCTTGTCACTTGCTTGATAGTTGCCATTTTTTTATGACTTGCCATCTTGATGTGTCCCGATCTTCTCCTTGATAGATTGACATTGAGATGTCCTAGGATCTTTCAGAATGGGTCGTTGATCTTTGGGTTTCCCATTTTTTGGTGTATTGGGAATATTCTTTGATGTGGTTAAAGTTTAAGTAAAGGGTTTGGCTTTCCTCTTTAAGGGCTCGACCGCACCATACGCCTACGAACTCCCCTGGATGAAAGATCAGGTCTTACGTAGTTCCAACTCTGGCTTGAGGTGAATGGTTTGAGAAGTGTTTGTTTAGGTTTTTTAGGTTTCTTGTTTGGTTTAACCGCACCATAGATGGTTGCCTACGTACTCCCATCGATGAGGGAAGATCAGGTCTCTTGTAGTTCAAGCTCTAGCTTGAAAGATTAAAAAGTATTTATTGGAGTTTTAGCTTGGTTAAAGGGGTTTTTTGGATTTTTATAGGGGTTAGACCACACCATATTTAGCTGCCTATGTACTCCCATTGATGAGAGGAGATCAGATCTACGTAGTTCACGCTCTAGTTTGAAAACCTGAATTGACTTGATTTTTTTTACTTTTGATGATGATTGATTTTTTTTTCAAAACCAGGTTGTTAGTTTGCAAGCATTTCAGACATAGTACCTCTTCACGGTGTCTGAATTGATAAGCTAGGGAAATTCTTTGCCATCCATTTCTTGCAATCTGAGGGCTCCTCCCGTCAACACTTCCTTGACAATGAAAGGGCCTTCCTAGTTCGGGGAGAACTTTCCTTTAGATTGATCTTGATTAGCAAGGACTTTCTTTAATACCAAGTCATTTTCTTTAAATTGTTGAAGTCGGAATTTCTTGTTGTATGACCAAGCAATCCTCTGCTAATATAATTAACCATGAAAGATAGTTGTGGCCCTCCTCTCATCTATCATAGATATTTGGTGGTACCGATCTTGCAACCACTGGTCTTCCTCCATCTAAGCATCTATCAACACTCTCAATGACTCCATTTCTACTTCTATGGGGAGCACTGCTTCCATGCTATAGACTAATGAGTAGGGGGTAGCCTTAGTAGAAGTGTGCATTGACGTTCTGTAGTCTGGAAAACTCAGAGGTAATAAGTCACTCCATCCTTTATGATTGGCGGACATCTTTTGCATGATTTTCTTGATGTTCTTAGTGGTTAGTTTAACAGCACCATTCTTCTTGGGATGATATATGATGGAGTTAAAATGTTTGATATGGAATTTGCTGCATAATTCCTCCATCATTTGGTTATTTAGATTCTTTACATTATCTGATACGATCAACTCTGGTTGTCCATATCGACAAATGATATTATTTCTGATGAAACCAATGATTACCTCTTTGGTGACTTTGGGAAAAGAGGCCGCGTGTACCTATTTAGTGGAGTAATCGATCATGGTGAAGATAAACCGATGGCCATTGCTGGCTTTAGGCTCAATTGACCCAATCACGTCCATTCCCCACATTAAAAAGGGCCATGGTGAACTCATATTGTGTAGTTCACTTGGAGGAGCGTGGATGACATTTCCATGAATTTGGCATTGATAGCATCTCATGACGTGATCGTCATAGTCGGCTTTAAGAGAAATCCAATAATGTCCCGTTCTTAATATCTTCTTATCAAGCAAAGGATCGCTCATGTGTGGACCATATACTCCACCATGGACTTCATCCATGAGTCTTTGGGCTTGGTCTTTATTTAGGCATCTTAGAAGGCCTATTCCCGCATCCCTTTTATAAAGTGTGTCTCCGCTTAGGTAGAATTTCATGGCCATTTTATGGATCTGCTTTCTTTCAGCTTGATTTTCCCCCATGGGCGTAGATCTATCTCGAAGATACTTTGGCGTTATGATACCAAGGCTGCTTGATGGGAGGCAGTTTATCTAATACTTCTCCAATGTAATTTCCATAGGCCGGTGCCTTCTGGCAAATTTGATATCGGGGATTCCTCCTCTTTTAGATATGTTTATCAAGGAAGCCAGGGTTTCTAGTGCATTTGCGAAATCATTCCTATTCTGAGGGATATAGATGAAAGATATTTCTTCAAATTCTATACCCATCTTAATAACTTGTCGATGGTAAGGCAGCAAATACAATTCTTTTGTGTGATATTCCCCAGTGGTTTGGTTGATGACCAGCTAGAAATCCCCAAAGACAGCTAACCGTTTAACATCCATAAATTAGGCCAATTTCAATCCCATTATACAGCCTTCATTAGCTGTGTTATTGGTGTTAACAAATTACAATTTGATTGCCAGGGGAAATTGTTCTCCCAAAATAGATACCAGAACTGCCCCTGCTCCGGCACCTTCTATGTTGACATCTCCATCAAAATACAATTTTCAAGATCAGACTATATTTTCCTGATGGATTTGTTTAATTGTAATTACTCCTTCATCTGAGAAATACGTTTCCAAGGGTTCGAAATTCCCTAATGGTGCTTCAGCTAATTGATCCGCTATTCTTTGACCTTTGATGGATTTTTGAGTCACGTAGATTATGTCAAATTATTGTAGGATCAACTTCCATTTGGATAGTCTGCAATTCAATATGGGTTTGCTAAATACGTACTTCAGAGGATCCATATGGCATATAGATAGATTGTGTGCCCATGAAGATACTGTTGTAACCTCATGGCGGCCCATGCTAATGCACAATAGATCTTTTCAATCAAAGTATACTTCTGCGTGCTGGTAATGAATCTTTTACTGAGGTAATAGATATCTCTTTCCTTGCCTCTATCATCTTTTTTTCCCAGCATGCAGCCCATAGCATTATCATTGACTAACAAGTACATAAACATGGGAACATTGTCCCTTGAAAGTACCAAGATGGGAACTTTGACCAATTGCTCTTTGATGGAAAGGACGACTTTTTGACAATCTTCATTCCACTTCATAGAGGAATTTTTCCTTAACAGCTTAAAGATGGGCTCACACGTTGTTATAAGATGAGAGATGAATCTGCTGATGAAAATGATTCTCCCCAAAAATCCCCGTATTTCCTTTTATGTTCGGGGCACAAGCATCTGGATGATTGACTCAATTTTGGCGGGGTCCAGTTTAATTCCTCTGTGGCTTACTAGAATCCCAGCAACTTACCTGACTTGACATCGAAGGCACACTTGGCTGGATTCAGCTTCAAGTTTTATTTGCACAATCGGTTGAAAAGTTTTTTGAGATGGTCGATATGGTCGTCTTCCTTTTTTGGATTTCGCGATGATGTCATCAACATTGATCTCTATTTATTTGTGCATTAAATCATGGAAAAGGGCCATCATGGCTCGCTGATAGGTGGCACCGGCATTGATAAGGCTGAAAGATAAACGTGTGTAACAAAAGGTTCCCCATGGAGTGATGAAGGTTATTTTCTCCCTGTCTTCTTCGGCAACCATGATCTGATGGTACCCAGCGAAGCAATCAACAAAAGAATACATGACATACTGAGCTGTGTTATTTATTAGTATGTGGATAAAATGTATTGGGAAATTATCTTTCAGAGAAGCTTTGTTCAAATCCCTATAATGCACGCACACTCGTACCTTCCCTTCGGGATTAGGCACATAAACTATATTGGATAGCCACTCAGGGTAGGTTGATACCATGATGATGCCAGCTTTAAATTGTTTAAATATTTCTTATTTGACCTTTAAACTCTACTCATATTTCAATTGCCTGAGCTTCTGCTTGACTGGCTGGAATCCTTCCTTAATAAGAAAGCGATGAATGATAATATCAGTAGACAAACTGATCATGTCCTCATGTGACCATGCAAACACATCCTAGAACTGGGTTAGTAGAAAAATTAGGTCTTTTCTTTGGCTTGGGGTAAGGTCAATGCCTATCTTGATTTCTTTAAGATTTTTTAAGGTTTCGATATTAACAGAGGTGGTTTGATCATGGTTTGGTTTAGGTTTATCTTTAACCCATTCTTTGATCTCCTCATGAACCTCATAGTTCTCTATCTCTTCTTGCTCAATCCCCATCAAGTTAAATTCCAACTTTACATCAAAGTTATAGTCATTGTGGAGATTTGGCATTCCATTTGCAAGGCTAGACAAACCCAACTCTGGAGTCCTAAACACAAAATGTTTTCACTTAATATATGAGATTGTTTGATCATACAAAGCATTAGCAAAAGCATAAAAAAATAACAGCTAGTACTGTGTAACAAAAGTAAGCAATCAATAATATCTACATTACAGGGAAGATGGACTTTCTACCCTTTTTACCCTTTTTGGCAGATGCAAGGAGAGCTGTTCCAATTGCCTAGGGTCAAGTCCTTGTGGATAGCTATGATGAAGCGATGGTTGATTTCCTCCTCCTCTTTGATGATGACCATGATTGTATTCATGTTAGGATCAGTATTTTCTTTTGATCGGTTCTCCTTAGCCCTATTTATGTGAGGGGTCAGGATTTGATCTTTTGAACAGTCATCATCTGAGATATCCTCGTTCATACCCTCAGTATGTACTAGAAAGTACATCTTTGATAACCGATTTTTTACTTCTTATTTGAGTCTCTGATTCCTTTCATCACTTTCTTGATCCGAAATTAGGACTACTTTTCCACTAGTTAGCCTAGGACTAGGAATCAGCATACCCGCCATGGAAACAGGAATTTTCCTCAGAGGCTTTACAAATACTGCATCTGTAAGATTAGGTAGAAAAATTGTAAAGGAAGGAACTGATGAATGTTTGTGCGGGTTCCGATGATCTGATCCAGAAGAATAGCCTAATCCAGCATTCCATGTCTGACTAGGAATTTGAATTGGACTTATGATTCCTTGCTGATCTTTCCCTAACCCTTTTCCAGGCTGGAAACCCAATGATATCATTTCTTAACTTCCCAACATTACTTCGGTGGAAACTCTAGGCTTCAAAGTTGGGGCCCCGATAGGTTGATATCGAGTGTTTCTCACCTCAAAGGCTTGAAAACTGACAGGCTCAACTCCTTCATTGAGACTGATTAAAGGCATATCGCTTTGTGTATGAACAGGATATTCTGGTTCGGCATTGATAGTTACTGTATTACTGTTGATGATGTATTTGACCTGTTGATGAAGGGTAGATGGAAATGTTCCTACCATATGGATCCACGGCCTTCCCAATAGTAAATTATAATCTGTGGTGATGTTTCTCACTTGAAAGGATATGTAAAAGGTATGTGGACCGATCTCCACTAGCAGTTCAATTTTTCCGACAGCATTTCATTGAAATCCATCAAAGGCTCTTATGACTACGTGGCTGCTTCGGATTCGATTGGGATTCATTTTTATTCTTTTCAACGTGGCATAAGGACAGATGTTCAAGGAAGATCCTTCATCTATTAACACACGTCTGACCACATATCTTGAAGACATCACTGGTATATACAATAGCTTATAACGACTCGTCCCTTTGGGTGGTATGTCATCATCAGTGAAAGATATCACATTACTATTAAAAATGTGATCTACCAAATGATGAAACTTTTCAGTGTCCACCGTCTTTGGTAGATGAGTTTCTTCCAGTAATTTTACTAAGATCTTGCGATGATCTTCAGAGGACAAGACCAAGTCCATGATGGATATCTGTTGGGGTACTTCTTTCAATCTTTGCACCACATTGGCTTCATTATGCCCCATCTTGCCCTTGTATTTGATGACTGGCTATATTACTCGTTGAGGTAGATACAATGGGTTTTCCTTTACTATAGCAGCAGTCTGATTTGAAGTTAATCCATCATCCTCCCCATAGTTCCATGGGACTCTTTCCAGGCTGATAATGGGATATTGTGGCCTTAATGACAACACCAATGGTTCTGGTACAGTCACCTTCAAAGTGTTTTCCACTCCTTTTGTAAGACCCCAAATTTTATGAAAAAAGATTAATTTTCTCGAAATATTTTTTGAGTATTAAGTTGTGGATTTGATATAATATTATAGTTGTGGGCAATATTCATAAATTTTGTAAAGTGAGCAAGTTTTTATAAAATATTCAACTGGTCGGGGAATATTCATACGACGGCACAATCATTAGTGGACCCCACAACGGAATTATTGACGGAGATAGAAAATGACTAAAACATCTTTTTATAAAAATAACAACGAAAGTTTTACCGTTAACTGTTGAAGTACCCGGTGATAAAAGTACAATAATACGCGTGGTTGCATAGTAGCACACGGTATTGATTATTAATGCTTACGTAAGAAATCACTCAGTTTTATTCAATTATTTACACAGTAATTGCTGCATAGTATCTCACATTCTTGATTCAATTATTGTCATAGTATTTTATATTATTAAATCAATAATTGAGACGGCAAAATTATTCATATTATTATTTTAATTATTGACGATGTCTAGAAAGTT
Organism: Panax ginseng; assembly: GCA_020205605.1. Taxonomy (NCBI): domain Eukaryota; kingdom Viridiplantae; phylum Streptophyta; class Magnoliopsida; order Apiales; family Araliaceae; genus Panax; species Panax ginseng. The sequence goes on along the minus strand of CM035129.1, from coordinate 115,938,745 downwards.
CTGTCAAGGAAATAGGTTTGGTCACCTAATTGCGCTCCAATAGGGAGAAATCCTTATCGGAAAATCCCCTCTTTCCTGAGAATGATCTGATTGTTAAATATTGCGAATTGTAATAATGATGATAAATGTTGTTAAAAATGTGTTTTGTGAAGTCAAGTGAGTTGAGATAAATAGAGGGGATTTTTATGAAGTATTTCTTATTAATTTTGATTATTATATGGACCCCCACTTACCCATTTTTCAAAACTGTCGGTAGAAAGTTATTCTCAATTTTGTTTTATATATATATAAGCATTATATATATATATATATATATATATATATATATATATATATATATATTAGTTGACAAAAGGGGGAAATGAAAGGGTCACTTGGGAGGGGGAGAAAAAAATGTCGGGAGGTATATTATTATTATTATTATATATATATATATATATATATATATATATATATATATATATATATATTATAATAAGTTTTGTTTTTTATGAAAAATAGAATATATTATATTTTATTATGCATAGTATCATCATAGTGTTTGCATAGTAAATCATGTGAATTTCAGAATTCGTCCATAAAATGCACTATGCAGTTCGTGATTTTTCCTTTACTGTGAATTTAAATAGTATCCTTTTATTCTCCTATAAATAGGATGCTCAGTTTAGAAAAGAAAATCACATCAGAATCAGTGAATTCTTCTTCTATAATATTGAGCGTATTTCCTTTGAGTTTAAGGAAACTTTGAGTGTAAAAAATAGTAAAAATTTTCTTCAAGAATATATCCGCTATACCAGTCAAAATTACTCTATTTTTGAGGTAAGGGGTATTATTTATTTCATATTCGCTTATGATATTATTTTTCGTATTCGTAAGAAATTTTATTTTCGTTCAATATTCGTAACGAATATTATTTTCGTTCAATATTCATAAGGAATAGTATCTTCGTTCAATATTCGTAAGGAATATTATTTTCGCTCAACAGTTGCAAGGGATATTATATTTGTTCAATATTCGTAAGAAATAATATTTTCTTCTATACTCTGTAGTATGTAAGTAATATTATTTCGTTTCGAATTCCGAATTCTACACTCATTTTGTTAAAGTATTGCTTCTATACTCCTTGAAATTAGTAGAATATCCTTGAAATTTGTGTTTCATCGAGTATCGTTTCACAAGAATATTTTTCTAAACATTCTTGTTAAATTTTATGTTTTTGATGTTGGAGTACTATTCATGGGTACTATTCATTTATACGGCACTATTTATACGTATGGTACTATTCATACGTATGGTACTATTCATGAACTACTATTCACGGGATATTATTCCTAAAGTACTATTCACGGGGTACTATTCACTCAGGTACTATTCACTTGAGGTAATATTCATGATAAAAATTGATTTCTTTTCAGTCCAAATCATTTTTGATACAATATTATTCTTTTATTTTACTCTACAAAGCAGTATCATGTTGACAATTTAGACATTATTGAATTCTGGATAATTTAAATTATAAATCTTTAAAATTGATCCTTGATTTCATTTAATTGAATTCTTATATCATTGTCATCATCCTTATGCTTATATTGTGATGAGAGTCCTCTTCGGCCAAGGGTGCAAAGATGGACTATTGATTGGTATGATTATGACCAGAGATTATTCGGTGTAATCATGACATGTAATGTTACAAATGATGTGATAAAAGTCATCATTGGCCTGTAGTGCATTGGTGGACAGTTGTTGGTATGATAATAACCACGCATTCTCTTCGGCCAAGGGTGCAAAGATGAATTATTGTTTGGCATGTTCATGACCATTAGTGAAAACACGAATATCCTTGGCCCGTAGTGCATGGATAATTCGTGGTTGTGATACTAATGAATATAATTGGCCAGTAGTGCATGGATAATTCAGTGATGTGGATTATTTATTAAGTTGTGTCTCAGAGATAAAATTGATGATAAACTTTTTAAATCATAGAAGATAGTAGATATCATGCTCTATTTGACTCTTCTAATTGATTGCTTGTTCCGCTGCAGATGTTGATCTAAAAATTATTGTCTATTGTATTCTATCATTTGTTATACTATTGAAGACCAACGATAATTTATTCTTCATTATCTTAGTCATAATATTTCTTACTAGGCTAGTTGAGCTCACCCTTTTACTTTCATTATTCTCTTCAGGAAATGAGAACGAAGCCGGGACTAGTCGGGAAATGGAGTGACGGTCCGAGATGGTGGTTGTAGTAGTCCTCACTATTTTATAAAATAGTGTGTTAATAATTATAATGAGGACTCCATTTGAGTTAGGATATTGTCTAAAAGACAATATTCGTGTCAAAAACTCTCAGCTATGTTTTGTCGTATTTTACACAATAGTTGTATAATTAAGTTTTTATTTAAATTTTGTACCATGTATTTGGCAACTCAGAATGGGTGATGTATACCTATTTTGGGGGTGTCATAGTTGGTATCAAAGCTTAGGGATATGATCCCTGGCTGAGATGTGAGGCTAGAACTAGGAGGGGTGAGACGGGTAAATCCTTCGCTAGTATGACCTACCTAAGCTTAATTGTTATTTAATTGGTCGGTCAGAATATAGGGATAATATGTGGCATGTCAATTAACCCTTGTTTTGTGACTGTGTTTGAGAATGGCATCTGAAAATGTTGAGATAAGCAATGGAGCACATGAGACCGTTGAGTCACCGATGATCAATAACCAGGATAATATGCATTAAGAAGGCAATAATCCTCGTGTAAATAACAACACCGACCAAATAACAAATGATGGTATATTTAGGACCTTTATAGAATTTATCTAAAACCAAACAAGAGAGACTCCTGTTCATAATATAGGTGGATTCAATGGTAACTCACGGCTGGTCACCGCTAATCTGTTCAAGGAGCTGGGGTCAGCGGAGTTTTTGGGAAAGCCAAAACCACATAAGGCAGAGACGTGGATAAAGCAGATCACCAAGATATTTGATGTCTTGGAATGCTTAGAGGAGAAAAAAGTTCCCTTCGCCACCTTTATGTTACGTGAAGAAGCAGATTACTGGTGGGAATCTCTAAAACGTACTAATCTTTCTATACTAAGATTTCTTGGGAGAAGTTCCTGGAATTATTCAACGACAAATACTTTCCTGAAAGTATTCGTTACATGAAGGATGTAGAATTTATCAAGCTGGAATAGAACAATATGATCATATCGTAATACGAGGCAAAGTTAGCGGAGTTAACCCGGTTTGCATCCCATTTGGTCGATAATGAGGAGCGAATGACACGAATGTTTCTGCGAGGTTTGAAACCTAAAATACGTCAATACCTTATTTCGCATAAACTTTATTTGTATTCAGATGTTGTGAATAGGGCTCAGTTATTGGAGCGCGATAATGAGTCAGCCCAACCAAAAGACAATGACCAATAACACGATAATAATCGTACCGGTGGCAACGGCTATCGGAACAACGATAACCATCGTGGAGGAAATTATCATGCCAGAAATGGTAACCACTTCGGTGGTAATCATGGCTAAGATAATAGGAAAGGTAAACTAAGTGGGAACAACTTTAAGAAGAGAAGATTCAAAAATGACGTAAAGACATCAACAATGAGACCAAAGACCCGTTTCAAGGAAGAAGAACGACCATCTATCAGTATGTTTCAAAATGCATGCAGGAGTGACATCCGCCTAAAATCAGATGCAAAGAACCCAAAGTGTGTTTTAATTATAGAAGAGAAGGTCATGTAGCTCGATTTTATCGTGTAGTGAAGTCAAGTCCAGCTGGGATGGAGACGCTAAAGGATGTCCCAGATAAGTCAAAGCTGGTAGTTTAAGTGAGAGCATTTATCGAGGAACCCGAACGAAGTTATCATGGGTAAGTTAATCATAAACTCTTGTAAAGTCTATACCTTATTCGATACAGGTTCTATCCACTCTTTTATTTCACCTAGTTGTGTTCAACGTTTGAACTTGACTCTTGAGAAATTAGACTTTGACTTATCTGTTGAAACTCTTTTATGAGAAACCTTTGTTACCTCCATTGTTTATAAATCTTGTTTGATTCAATTCGATACCCTCACGTTACATGTCGATCTTATCTCTTTGAAAATACTTGCATTTGATGTGATTTTAGGAATCGACTGGTTAACTACTCATCATGCTAAAATTAATTATTTTCGTAAGGTTGTTAGCCTTCATATTCTTAACCAACCTGTTATATGAATTCAAGCAACCAAACCACTAAAGCCAATCACTGTCATATCAAAGCCATAAGTAAAGAGCCCTGAGCCTTTATGTAGTGACTTCCAAGTCTTGGGATGCACCAAAGCCAAACTTTCCGTAGAGGATGCCGTGAATAATGGTAGAAAGCCGATAGGTATCGATGTGAAGTGTTATCCAAGTCTTGGATGAGAGTCACAGTTTTGAATGATATTTTTATTATTAATAAATTTCCTGATGTATTTACCGAAGAACTTTCTAGCCTACCCCCAGAGCGTAAAATCAAATTTTGTATCGACCTTGAACCCGGTACAAAACCCTCAAATATTTCTTCACCCAAAACAAACGTAGCATGCACCAAAGACGTTGGCTCGAGCTGTTGAAAGATTACGACTATACCATTCAATACCATCCTGGAAAAATGAACGTGGTAGCTGACGTGTTGAGTAGAAGATGGTATGCGGTTACGAGTGTGACGTTGTTAACACAAAGACCCATTTCGTACGACTTATAAAAGATGGAGATAGATTTAAAGACTCTAGGGATCCACGTGATGATGTCAAATATATGAGTAGAATCGACTTTAATCGATAAAGTTAAAGTCGCTCAAGCTACACACCCGGAGCTGATGAATATGAAGAAGAATGTGCAAGAAGGCGTTATTCTAGAAGCAAGAATCGACGAAGTGAGGAAAGCTCAAACCCTCGATTTAATTGGTCCATTTGAAATACTCGATTGAGTAGGAACTGTGGCTTATAGACTCACTTTACCGCTAAGTATGTCGCGTGTTTATAACGCTTTTCATGTGTCGATGTTACGTAAATGTGTGGACGACCCGAACCATATTATTGAATTAGAAATAAACGAGATAGCAGAATATTTAATGTATGAGGAGATACCTATTAAAATCTTGGATAAGAAAGAACATATTCTATGCTCATACCTCAAGAGTTAGAATCTGACGAGGTATCCTCACCTCTTCGACATACCAGGTACGTACGTCAATTTCGAGGATGAAATTTTATAAGAAGGGGGGGTTGTAAGACCCCAAATTTTATTAATAAAGATTAATTTTCTCAATATTTTTTGAGTATTAAGGTGTGGATTTGATATAATATTATAGTTGTGGGTAATATTATAAATTTTGGAAAGTGAGCAAGTTGTTATAAAATATTCAATTGGTCGGGGAATATTCGTTTTATCAGGGAATATTCGTACGACGGCACAATCATTGGTGGACCCTACAACGGAATTATTGTCGGAGTTAGAAAATGACAGAAATATCTTTTTATAAAAATAACGGTGAAAGTTTTACCATTAACTATTGAAATACCCGGTGATAAAGTATAAAGAATACTGCTGTGGTTGCATAGTAGCACACGGTATTGATTATTGATGCTTACGTGAGAAGTCACTCAATTTTATTCAATTATTGCCACAGTAATTGCTACATAGTATCTCACGTTATTGATTCAATTATTGTCATAGTATTTTATATTATTAAATTAATAATTGAGACGACAAATTTATTCATATTATTATTTGCATAATTGACGATGTCTAGAAAGTTCTGTCGAGGAAAGGGGTTTGATCATCTAATTGAGCACCAATATGGAGAAATCCTTATCAGAAAGCCCCCTCTTTCCTGGGCATGATCTGGTTAAAATATTTCAAATTATAATAATGATGATAAATATTGTTAAAAATATATTTTTGAAGCCAAATGAGTTGAGATAA